>OZ005735.1:216732410-217193921 GCA_963930755.1 Eudasyphora cyanicolor | reverse complement strand
GTTGTGAAAGCACTGTGCACCGTCATCACACGGTGGGATAAAGCGTTGTAAAAGCGTCAAAATGATAACACCGGTTTTAATGACAAACTTAGATATCACTTTCCAAAAAGGATTCATTTTTCTCAAATAATTTGTTCTCAAAGCATTGTAAATCTATCGTAAAATAGCACTTTAAAGACATTTTAAGAAAGCGTTGGTAAAGCGTCCCAAAACAGTGCTTTCACAACGCTTCTTTCGTGGTACCGTCATACATTTCTGGCTGGGCTGTAACAGAAATCGACTTCAGGATTATCAACTCAGCGTCTTTAAGATGCTACAACAACAACAACTACTACGGCTACAACCAGCAGCAATGAAGCTCCATGCAACTTCAATGCCTACGGATAGCCAACGTCCGAACTGTATGTCCACTGGCAGTCATCTTAGTCCCCTCCCAAATATATCCGAAGTCCGTCCGTACGACACTCAACCGTTACCCCTAAATCTCATAATGGATGAGGTAATTAGGGGAGAATTAACTGTGTTAAGGGACATCGACACGCTGAACCGGGAGTTAACCACTCAGTATGGTAAATTACATCAGCAACTGTCGGAGATGCTGGATGATGATTCCCTCATCGGACTCAGCCAGGAGACAGTGTAAGGTCGTCCAGCGGGCTTGATGGACGACCTTACTCTTTCGGATAGTGAATGTGAGATGACGATTATCTACGTCCCGACTACTGATAATGTAAATCCATCGAGACAAAGCCGGCAACTAAACATGTCGTGGACGTGACGGAAACCAACTTGCCAACTCCACTAAACATGCCGTGGACGTGATGGAAACCAACTTGTCAACTCCACCACCTCAACTTGAGTCGGAAACCGACTCCATGACTAGCAAGTCCTCCAACGCAAAACGCCTGATTCTGACGCGTCAAGGAGCCATAGACCCAGGCACTCCTTGTGATAACCCTTCGAAGAGCGGAAGGAAAAGGCCGATGCGAAAGAAGGCTCGCGACGCCTACCAAAGGTCCTGCTCTTTTCTTCGGAAATTTTAAGGAAAGAGCGAGTCCGACATAACTGTGAGAGAAATGAGACTGATAAAATCCAACTGAATATCGATACTTCGCCATGACAGCTTTATCCCGATATAGCAAAGAAATCTTCCCAGATTGGGCATCTACCTCTCTCTACACCGGTGGATGCTGTAACTCCTACGCCACTTGTGGTAGCGATGAACGCAGCTCCTACAACTGCGACATAAAAGGAAAATCGAGGTAATATACCAAGCGGACTCTTTGAAGCAGGGTAATTATAAACTGAAACTTGGATAACAAAGCCTACTTCAGAGGCAAGGAAACCCACCGGAAAAAGGGATAGTCCTATTGGTAAGACACCATTAGTCACCCTTTATTCAGACGCGATACGAACTGTAGTAATGATTAGCAAGGTTACTTCAGAACTATCCAAAACAAATACATTTAAGGCGATGAAACCAAGCAATATGCGAGATACACCCTAAGAAGGAAAACGGATGTAACCTGGTGCCAAATTTTTTTTCATTTTATGCATGATCGATCCGATTTTACAGACCGATCAATTTGCAGTATTCGATGTTTTTATGGAGCTTTGATTCAAATTTATATCTGCCATACCGTTCTAAAATACTAGAGGCAAGGTATACAAACGAAAATACAGTTATTAAAATTGTCTCAAAAAATATTATTTTATCGCAGTATATTGTAGAACATATTAGAAACCGCCGAACGGATGAAAAATGGTACTAAAATATGTTTAATAGTTTGTTTTTGATTTTTTTTGTACCGTATAAACGTCTGAACGGTTGGACCGATTTTCTTGAAATGTTCACAGAAGGTACATTAGGCCGGGCCAAAAAAAATACATCGCGGTTGTCCGCATCTCAAATTAAAGCTTGTTTTGTTTAAGGGTGGGGGATAACGTTTGTAAACTATTTTTTGGAATTTTTTATTTTATTTTTGAATGGAGAACCTCTTTAAAATTGAACCAGTATTGTAATTCTCTCTCTGATAGAAAAACAAGCTTTCATTTGAGATGGGAACAACCGCGATATATTTTTTTTACCCGCCCTAATATATATGTGTAGGGGGTGGTGAAAATAGGGTACTTGAATTTTCGATATATCAAGTGGGCGTAGCCCCGTCCTTATAAGCCAAATTTCGAAATTGAAATATCTTGCACACTTGCAAGCCAAATTTTGAAATTGAGATATCTTGCACAATTTATTAGCGACGTGCGGTCATGTTCATTTCATTTTTATTAATGTAATTTAAAGCATGTAGCCCAATTATAGGTAAATTAAAATATTCTTCAAAGAACATTTGAGTTGCTAATACAGCGAAGAAACGTAACTTGTAATATATATATGTACATATGTATAACTCAATAACTATTAAATTAAGTAATAATAAGAATTGCAGGTTGCTACTTTATAGTTGCTACCCTACTGTTGGTAACAAGATGTTAAACATTAAAAATAAAAATAAATTACATAAAAAAAATTTTGTGTATATATATCTGTTGGCAGTCAACGTGATTGGTCCAAAAATGGGGGATCTGAAATCTGGGGCAACGAAGTGGACCGGGTCCAGCTAGTGCTGTATAATTTTTGATTCTTTAAAACTTCCCTGAACAAATTAAGATACATGGTTCTCGAGTTACGCTAAAATATGAATGAGGTTCAACCTCTCAATTTTTGCATACAGCATTTTAAGTCAAATCAAAGAAAGCACTTATAGGCTGAGAACTGTATTAATCTATATATCCAAATCGACAATTTATACAATTTGACAGTCAATTCAAAGAAAGCACTTATAGGCTGAGAACTGTATTAATCTATATATCCAAATCGCCAATGTACACAATTTGACGTGTCATTTTTTTTTAGATTGGTAACAATAAAGGAAACCTTCTCAAGCGTCAATTTTCCGGGTGTTTTTAAATATGTAGTGTACCTATCAAAGACACAAAGCACTGATAAATTTAAATTGACATCTTTTTCCTTATCTATAAATTAAAATAAATCAACAGTACACCTTTTTTATTGTAAAGCGAAAATGATTACATTACACAGAATCATTATTATAACGATTGGCGTTTTAATAACGCTCGTCAATCACGCAATAAATATGACATCGAATAACATTATTTCCGATAATAAAGTACACATATTAGACACTGAAAGGAAAAATGTAGAATGAATCTATTGTTCTAAAAACGAAGTTATTTTACGCATTTCATTAGTTTTCCCATATTTTGTTATAGAAACATTCGTCACCAAAGCAAAATTAGTCACAATTTCAAGACAACTATGTGGGCTACAAATGAACTGAACATATTTTGAAAAACATACATACGTAGTTTGTAGATTCGTTTCGCACTTATTTTAATTTTTAATGATTTCCAAACGCTGCACGTAAGTGAACTTTACCATGATTAAAAATGTTGACTTCGACTAACATTTTGACACTGAAAGATCAAAAAAAATGTTTGAGGGTGCGTTGACATAATGATACGAAATTGTTATGTCCCTATTAGAAAACCCGGTATGAGGTAATCAATGTTGGTATGATTTGACCAATTAGTGTGGAAGGTACCAAAAGGTGCGGGCCAATTAATAAATAAATAAATTATAGTAGAAAGCGGTGGACTGGATCCCATAGGCAAGATTTATCCACGGCCAATGGTCATCCATTAAGAAGAAAATCTTTAACTCTGTAGGAGAAAACGAGGATTGATGGTCAACCATTTAGAAACACTTTTTGTTGTAGTAGCAGCTTGGAGACGCTGAGTTGATAATCATTAAGTCTATTACTATTACAGACTTCGTTCCGGCATATATCCGATTATCGCGGGAAGCTTATGTTATTTTCATCCACTCAATGTTGTCCGGTTGTAAATTAACATTCGTCTGTTAACTTCAGGGAATGGATGTTATTTGAGTGTTGCCGTTTCTATTCGCCACTAGAAGCGCTGCATTATTTAGAAACACTTTGGTATGCCTTGCCGGGCTCTTGACATATCCCAGAGGAGAAATTCATTAACCTCGGCCGAAAACCGGCAGAAACAGTTTGGTCCACGTTGCCGAGTTTGAACATGATCCCGGAGAAGAAAACCGTAATCCCGGCCAAAGAGACATTTTGGTTAATTTTTGGAATTTTTAATTTCCTGAATTTGTAACTTCTTTTAAAAAATAATTAAGTAGAAAGTGGAAATAACGCCATAGCCTTAGATAAATTTTTGAGATTAAGATTTCTTTTAAAACAAGTAAGAAAGTTTCAGTCGGGTAAACCGACTAAGGTATACCCTCACTTTGTGTGTAATGTAATATTGAATATTACTCGAATTATTCTGTCAATTTGTGTGGGAGGTACCAGAAGGGGTTTATCAAATACACCTATTTTTCGCTGAACATTAGATACTTTAAATTCATTGCACTGTGCCGAATTATAAGCATTTATGTGCACTGGTAAAAACGTTATGAGATATTAAATTGTGGTATGATTTGGGCATTTTGTGTGGGAGGTACAAAAAGGGGCGTGGCGATAACGCCCATTTTTCACAGGGCTATAGGCACTATAAAAACATTACACTGTACAAAATTTCAAGTATTTTTATACACTGGTTTTAATGTTATAAGCTGTTAACTTTTGGTGCAAAAAGGTACCTTTGTGTGGGAGGTACCAAAAGGGGCGTGGCAACAACACCCATTTTTCCCTGGACTGTAGGCAATATAAAAGCATAATACTGTACAAAATTTCAAGTATTTTTATGCACTGGTATTAATGTTATAAGCTGTTAACTTTTGGTGCAAAATGGTGCATTTGTGTGGGACGTACCAAAAGGGGCGTAGCAACATGGCCCATTTTTTTCGAGTTGATAGCGACTAATAAACTAATGCTATGTGTGGAATTTCAGAAGATTCGAATAAGTAGTATAGCAGTTATTAAAGATTCAATATTTCACAACATTTTAACACTTTGTGGGGGAGGTACTAGAAGGAGTGGACCAATATGGCCCATCTTCGAACTTAGCCGGAGATAGAAAAAAATATTACCACGTACCAAATTTGAAGTCAATCGGTTACTCCTTTCGAGAGTTATCGTGCGCACCAGCCAGCAGACACACAGACAGACAGACAGATAGACAGACAGACAGACGGACGGACATTGCTCATTCGTCTTAAAATGACCCAAAACGAATATCCGCCGAACATACTTAGGTTCTTAGATCACTCCTTCGATGTGTTACACTTTTTTTCGTAGCAAATGATATATACCCTCGTCACACTAAAGTGAGGGTATAAAAATACGTTAAGACCCAGTAAGGAAAGTCTAAAGTCCGGTCGGGCCGACTGTATAATACCGTCCTCCATTGTTTGCATGCTCGGAAAACAAATGTAAGGAAAGCATTATTACTACGAACAGTTGCAGGTTAAATATAGTACATTTCTAAATTACCGGCACATACATATAACGGGTTTTCCAACAAGAGGTGTTATTTTGAATCACCGTTTTTCGGTAGCTGTCACTTTTGAAGCTTTTATTATTTGGCAAGTAAAAACTACGCCATTACCAAAAAATAGAACGATACACGATTCAACAACGCATTGAAATTATTAGAATTCGAAAAATCGAAAATAATCGAAAAATCATCTTGACTGATGAGGCCCATTTCCACCTAGGTGGCTACGTCAACAAGCAAAATTGTCGCATCTGGGGCTCGGAAAACCCAAGAGTTATTGTTGAGAAGCCTCTCCATCCTCAACGTGTGACTGTTTGGTGCGGTTTATGGTCCGGCGGGGTCATTGGACCTTACTTTTTCGAAAATGAGGTTGGATCAACAGTTACGGTGAATGGATTGCGCTATCGAGAGATGATTAATGATTTGTTATGGTCGGAGTTGGATGGTATTGATCTGGACAACGGTTATTTTCAACAAGACGGCATTACGTGGAAAAGTTTCCGGACCGTGTTATCTCTTGAAGAGGTGATCACAATTGGCCGCCGAGATCTTGTGATTTTACACCTTGCGACTTCTTCCTTTGGGGCCACGTGAAAGATAAGGTCTACGCCAACAGCCCAGCGTCGATTCAACACCTCAAAGATAGAATTCGTGAGGCTATTGAGGACATAGGGCAGCCACTTTGCGATTTGGTTATGGGAAATTTCATGACAAGGATATGGTCCTGTAAGCGTGGTCGTGGTGGCCATTTGGCTGATGTTGTTTTTCATTATTAACGGCATACCTTCCTCTTTATTATGAAATAAACATTTTTCTTTGAATACCAAGATAACACCTTTTGTTGGAAAACCCTTTATTAAAAAACTTTATCTTGATAAGGGGCTTGGACTGATGTATTTAACTTTTACTAGACGATTTAATTCAATATATGAAGTACAAAATCTTAAATTTTTGCATAACGGGTTAAAAAATGCGTCCCCTATAACGCCAAGAATTCTAATCGGAAGGGACCTTTATATAGGGTCAATATTAAAACATGAACCGGTGATCCCCATAATCACTAGCAACAACTAAGAGCAATATAAAATACAAATTCTTAAATTTCAGCAATAGAAATAGCCAAACATGGACCAATGTACCTCATTTTTAATAAGGACGATTAGGTGCAATATGAACTATAAATTCTTAAATTACAGCTAGATCAATTGAAAAATGTGTTCCATGAGCGTCAAGGGGTGGCATTGGTTGGGACCTTTATATGGGGGATATACCTAAACATGGACCGATGTGCCCCATTTTTACTAGAGACGAATAGGTACAACATAAAGTGTAAATTCTTAAATTTTAGCCAGGTCAATTGAAAAACATGTTCTCTAGAGCGTCAAGAAGGGACATCATTTAGGACTTTTATATGGGGGCCAAACCAAAACATGGACCGATGTGCCCCTTTTTTGCTAGGGAAGATTAGGTCCAATATAAAGCATGAATTTTTAAATTTCTGTTAGATCAATTGAAAAATGTGTTCTCTAGAGCGTCAAGAAGTGACATCGGTAGGGACCTTTATATGGTGGATATACCAAAACATGGACCGTTGTACCCCATTTTTACTAGGGATAATTAGGTCCAATGCCTACAGGCGTTACAAACAAATGCCTAAAGTAAAAATACCCTGTACCACAGTGTGTCGTCGGTTAAAGAATTTGGGATAAATTTGCGTCTCTGGAACGGCTTTTTCCTAAGTATTATAACAATTAACATATTCCTAGGTGGGTTTCAAATTGGCATTCTCACGGATTATATTTTCGAACCTCAGTCGTTCAGAACGCCAGAAACATGGAATGTTGCTGATCAGTCATAGTGAACGGACTTGTTTATCACAGACCGGATAGTTACAACCTATTACGCAGTACCTTTTATCCGCGATAAATGGCGAAGTGGTCAAGTTAATTGCAAAATTCGCATCGACGGGCAGGACAACGTCTATTGTCATCGTCAATTATCGTACATTTGCTTTGGACCAAATTAAGTGTCAATCAAATTTTCAAGTCGTCAAAGACTTGAAACATGATTGAAAAGTTTAATGACAATATGGACAATATAAAAAGACAACCTTATCAACTTCATGATGGTAATCGATATAATTATAGAGCGTGAGTACCAAGCTATTTGTCTCAAATGTTCAATTACACAGTGCAACAACCAAAATGGGAATGGGATGAAACTAATTGCAAATGAATGTTGACATTATCCCTAACAAAACCTTCAAGTGTTTTTTTCAGTTCAGTGCTAGATTATTTTTTACACGCATTTGAAGTTGGTAATTTTGAACCGCTTTTTCAATGAAAATCGACAAGAAGTAGCACCATTGCATGTCAGCGCCATCTATCGTGAGTTGTAGGTAATAAATGATTTCCTCGACCCCAACAGTAAGATACCAAAACTTTACATGATAATAAAAATAAATAATCATTATTTTATCAAATTTTCAATGATCTTTTCTTGTTAGACAGCGTTCCAAAATCATCAACTTCAAATGCGTGTAAAAAAAATCTCGCACAGACCTGAAAAAAACCCTTGAAGGTTTTGTTATGGATAATGTCAACTTTCATTTGCAATTGGTCTCATCCCATTCCCATTCGGAAAGTTCGATTTTGTATCACAGTGTTATTAATGCAAAGACCGATCCGTGCACAGAACACCGCTTAATCGAGCGCAAGGAAGGCGCGTTTTGTGGCATCGTTTCGGTGTTTATACCTATTCGCCACCGTTTATTTTGTGCATGTGACGTAGTACACCATCATCACAATTGGATTTAAATTATATATGTATGCATTGCTTGAATGTAGTATATATATATATATATATATGTATGTACATATATATGCACGTACGGACATACAGACATTCATTCATTCATCCCCCTCCACCATACATTAGCAACAAAAATGTATGGAAATTTGTCTTTCAAAAGTCCAAAATACATTGACCGCATTGCTTCTTCAATAGCTAGCTAGCTAGCTAAAGAGCTGTCCGTTATATGCTTTTTATGATCGAAAGTTATGCAAATCAAATTATTATTTAGATATTATTTCTGACTTGGCATATTAACCCCGAAGAGTATAGTGGAGTGCAGTGTAGAGTATTTATTGATTTTATGGATGAAGATGGGCTCCGTCAACTTACATGATCTGATGATTCGGCTGCGGAGGAGTTGCGTTTGTCTGCCTCCGAAGTTCCTGCGCTGGCCCCCAATGAGTTATTCGACGTATCGTCGCCAGCAGCCTCTTCGACTTTTCTGCGTCGAACTTCAGCCATTTTTCTACGTTTATTGCAGTTTAATTAGTTTTCAAAAAATGCCGTCAATGCTCGCGTTTTTTAATTCTCTTATCTATTCACTTAGTTTCACTGTGTCTTTTGGTTTATCGGTACTAATAATCACAAAATAATATTTCGTATGTACGTCAATTTAATTTGTGTACAACTTTTTTTGTATATTTTCTTTATGAAGTTTTCATTTCATGTTCTGCGCCGCCTCCAATCAATCTTACAAATGGTGGTGGTGGTTGCTTCTCAAAACAAACACGAAATCTGAAACGACGATTTATTGTGGCCAATCCAAGATAGGAAATCATAAAATCACTAACAGGTTGTTGTTGTTATTTGTTCTTATAATTGGTTCTTTTCAAATCACTGCTTTTCTTATTTTCTTATTTATCCTTCAAAAGTGTTCGAGCGTATGGCTTTTCGTCCAGTATAGTAGTCCAATACGGTATGTCGACTTCGATTTTTAGTTGATAAATGATAATCAAGTTAAAGAAATAATCGATAATAGAATACACCATAATCGTTAAGGTGGAGTTCCACAACAAGCTTCAATGCGGCAGCGCATTTCGAGCGTCTATAACAAAATTTTTTTCTCAAAAAACCTTAGATCCGAATTACACGTGGCAATTATTGCCAAAGCAATGCTGCCTATCATAGGAGAAAGAGGCAAGGTAGGTATTTCCCTTGATTAAAAAAACACATACAATTTGGAGAAATATATGAATTATTTATTTGAGTCGATAGAACGGTCTATATAATTCAATGTTTAAAAATAATTTCATGAAAATGATAACCGCGGCTGCGCCTCAAATGGTTCATATGCTGTAGTATCTCGCGAACAAGTTCTTCAATATTGGCTTTCAGTGCGTCAACCGTTACGGGCTTGTTCCTATAGACATGAGCCTTAACATAGCCCCCAAATAATCTAAAGGCGTTAAATCGTACGATCTAGGCGGCCTGTTGGGTCAGGGTGTTTTTTAAATACCAGTGAATGCGTCCGGCGTCTGTCAAAGTCAAATTTCATCCTATTGTTTTCTGTGCATACAACTACACTTTGACAGACGCTTTCACTGGTATATAAGAGATACCGTCTTATTGAAAGCACATGTCAGCAAAGCTCTTCCATTTTGGCCAAAAAACGTTTGTAATCATCAATGAATATACATGAATTGAGTTGCGGCGGCAGCAACAAGAAAACGTAAAAAAAATAATTATCTTTCGAACTTGCTGTTGCGTTCCCCCTCTTTCCACCTGCCTCACTCTCTCCAACAAACACACATTCGTCCTGATTCACACTTGACAATTTTTCCAAACAAGTGTCAAAGTTTGTTGGAGAGAGAGGCAGGCGGAAAGAGCTCTCTCAACTACAAACTTTGACACTTGCTTGGAAAATATTGCCGAGTGTGAATCAGGACTGTCCACGCCGACTTGCTTGGAAAAATTGCCTCGTGTAAAGCGGCACTTTCATAAAGTTCTGATTCATACTCGGCAATTTTTTCCAAGCACGTGTAGGAGAGAGGGGCAGAGAGCTCTTTCCTCCAGCCTCTCTCCCAACAAACTTTGACACTGCTTGGAAAAAATTTCCTAGTGTGAATCTGAATTGTACAATTGCACGAAACACAACCCTGGTGACGTCGAAAGCCAGATCTTTTTCCGCAATTTTTAAAGCTGTGGCAACTCCCACATGCTGTCATTTTGTCATATACTTCTCTCTCGGAATCGTACGATCCTCTCATAAAATCGCGCGATATTCGTCTACACCTAAAGCTAAGTATACACGATTGCCAGATCGGACACGTTATCAACCCTGTTAAAGTGCTGCAAATATACGGACAATGGCAGATTGTTAGGCAAAGGTGAATTGACAGTTCAGAAGATTGCAAGAAAACCTTACAATTACATATATTTACAATAATATTTAAATATGCCAATAAAAATAAAAAATAAAAATATTTTATAGACAGCAAATAAAATGTTTTTCTGACAATGGCGCTGTTGTCACATGCATAAACTTCGCACATCTAACTATCTGCAAATTATCTCGCAATGACTTTTCTGCTAACGTTGCAAGACAAAAATTTTATGTTCACACGGTTGTAAATTCACAGGGTTGCATTTTTCCGCAATATGTTTTCTGGCAATATTGTCCGATCTGCAAATCGTGTGTACTTAGCTTAATAGACTAGTCGCCCAGGGATGTTGTAAACAGGCCCTTAATTTGTACTCTTTTTAGCTAGTTTTGGCAGAAATCAAAGACCATTTGGTAATTAGACACCCCAACGCGGTCTTTGCAGTAATAAATAAAGTATGTACTTAAATTACATAGTCCCGATTTACACTGGCTGAATGTTCAGCAGATTATCGGCGTTTTTTTGCTAAAAAAAAACTAGCCTAGTGTAAATCTGCACATAGATAGAAAATAAAGTAGTTAAACAGAGTATTAATGAAAAGTGGTCATATCACCATAACCATCTTTGTTGCCATATTAGTAATGATTCACACGACGCAATTTTTTTCAAACAAGTGTAAAACTTTGTAGGAGAGAGAGGCAGGACTTAGTTCATATTCACACTTTCAATTTTTCCCCTAAGAATTGCATGTGTGAATATGGGCTTAGGTATGTTCTGCTTCACAGGAGGCATTTTTTTCAAGCACGTGTCAACGTTTGTTGGAGAGGGAAGGCCCAACTATAATATGCATAAGCTAGCTTAAGCAACTGTGCGAATGCATGAAATCGTATGCGCCAAACTATAATGTACTTAAGTGAACTTTTCGTTAAGTTCTCTCAGCTCTCTCTCAGTTCCCATTTGCTTAAGCAGGGTGCGAAACTGAACGCACTTTCCGTACGGAATTGCTTATGCATATTATAGTTGGGCCTGGAGGCAGGCAGGCGAAAAGAGCTGTCAAGACTCTTTCGCTGTAGCATAATAATTGGACGTAATATCTTAAAAACGTTGTTTCTTTATATACTTTCGTGGCGCTCGCACGCCGCTCCTTTAAAACAGCGCGTTTTTTGGTTTAGGCATGCAAACGAAGTAAATCAACCACGCTTCCAATAACTGTCAGAAATGCCGCCCTGTTCATGAAATGAGACAAATATACAGCGCCGTTGGAGAGAGACAGTAAACAGCTTGTTTTTCGACACCAACAAAATAAAAACGTCATTTTTTCTTTCCCCAAAAAATAAAAGCAATTTAACAATTCGATAATATTGCATTAATTTTAAAATTTGTTGTTATTAATTATTATTATTTAATACGTTATTAACTCTTTTGCCGCAATTCATAAATAGTTATCACACTGCGATTCCACAAAATTATCACATTTTGAAGTGAGAGAGAAAAAAAGAGCTGCTTTTGACCACAGCAGAAACAGTTGAGTTTGATTCGTCGCTGAAGATTCACGTATGCACACGTACGATACGTTTCGTCGCGTCCGTCGCCGTCGCCATTCAAGTGATCAAGTGAATTTTTATTTATTTTACTTATTTTTCAAACAAAGTATTTGTTTGCAAACAAACGTTGACACGGATTATGTTTGAGCAACTGAATAGCGATTAAATTAGGCATTCAGTTAAGAAATAACGCGGCCCCCATTTTCACTGCTCCCGCTTCAATGAAGAAAGCAAAAAATATTTGCCAATTTCCCCCCAACATATAAAAAGAAGAAAAAAGGCAGCAAAATCATCGTACATCCATACGTCTTCAGTAGTGCAAAAAAAAATTAGTGTATGCTGTAATAGTGTGAGTGAATTTGCGAGAAAGAAGAATAATTTGTTGTTCAGTACAAGCTACTATATCAAACAGCAGCTACAAGCAATACAACAAAATACAAGAAGTGAAAAGGCAATTGGGGAAGAAAACGAGTGTGAAAGAAAATCTGATAAAATATTTATGTATAAAAAATTAAAAGTACAGCAAAACAAGCAATTTTGCATAGAAATTTTACAAATATCCAAAAAGTGGTGAAGTTAATGTAATAAAATATCTTTTTGTAAATAAAAAAACATTTAGTGCAATTTTTTGAAATTTTTAACGTCCTTCCCAATTATTACCGATAAGGGTGAAATTTCAAAAGTGCAGCAACGTTAACAGCGGCGTTTCATTGAACCTGTTTTTTTGATAGCGAGGCCACAACAATCGAGTGGAGCGGATACAAAAAAAACATTCATCGTTTGCCAAGGTAAGTTTAGTCAAAGTGCAGATTTCTTTACTAGTGAGTCTTCAATGTGTTTGCTCTAATTTTTAAGTTTTTCTTTTTGCAAAGTCTGCTTTAATAACCCCTCCTTTCTCCAACCGCCCCATTTTTCGGAATGGGTTGAGCGCTTCGGCGTTTTCTCTTTTTTTGTTTCGCCTTGTTATTTTTTCCATCTGTTTTGAACCGGTATATTTTGACAGAGCTGCCAACCAGCGATGCCAACTTGGTGATTTTTCCGCTACTTGTGGTGATTTTTGATCTCCAAATACCACTGTTTTGCAAGAGTAGTGATTTTTCAGAAAAACCACTACGGTAGCGTTTTTAAACATTTTTTGTAGCGCTTTTAGTGATTTTTTACATACATCGGCGAAGAATGCAAAATGAAGCCGACATTAAAACAATTCATGTATTTTACGCAACGTATCGTCGCACTCTATTGGAGCATATGGAATGTAAAAACGATGTCACTTTCATTTATGTTTCTCCATATGTTCTTATGTGCCCGCAATTCACAACTGAGCGTTATGAATTTCTGTAAGAACAAAGTTAGTCCTGAATCCAAGCAAGTGTCAAAGTTTGTAGAAGAGAGACTTTGACACTTGCTTGGAAAAAATTGCCTCGTGTGATTCAGGCCTTAGGAACCGAATGTCTTTAAATACAGTAAATTCTATAATACAAATAAAATATGTGTTAAAGTTTCAAAATGTTTGCTGCTCGAAGTATAAAATACCCAATAATTTATTTTTAAAAATATATGTATGCCACTGAAACATTTAGAAATCAAAATTTTATACACAATCAATATTATGGCCAGAAGAGATAGAGATAGAAAATTATACTATTTTATTTGACCAAGAACAAATATAAGTTTTTATTTATGTTTTCAAAGAAAAATGTTACAAACATTATCTAAATGTTTAAAAAATTAATTGAATTCAAAAATATTTTGTTGGTGGTTTTTAAATATAATTCATGGTTAACATTTTTGTCGGTGGTAGCGTTTTTAGGAGATTGTGTTATTTGCTCACAGCGATTTTTGGCGTTTTTATACTTGGTTGGTAGTGGTTTTGTGGTGGTTTCTGCACAGTTGTTCCGTAGTGATTTTTGCCTCGGAAGAGTTGGGAACACTGCTGCCAACTGAGTTTGCTTCGCGCTCTCTGTTTCTTGTTCTCTTTTCCTTTCCTCTCCCATATCTTTTTACTCACAGTTTACTTATTTTTTACATTTGTGGCGCTATGATTATTGTGTTTTGTTTTTATTTGTCGTTTATAGTACATATCTTTGTATGTTTTATTTTTCGTTATCAATTCCTTTGCATATTTGATTTAACGTCACTTTTGTTGTTAGCTGTCACCTTCAATTTGTTTAGCAAATTTTTATAGTTTTATGTCGATTAATTTTATTTGTTTATTTTTTAATGGACGAGGGAGCATCCGCCGAATTGAAATTATTTTGTTTTAAAAAACGAACAGTTTTTGGACCAAGAAAAAAGGCTAAAGTGCAGTTTACCGGGTGCATCACAAAAATGAAAGAAATTAGTAATTTGGTCCAAAAGTTACGAAAATAATAGGACACAAAAAATGCACCCGGTCCCCGGCATAGTCAACATTTTAACTCAAACGAAAGGTAATGTCATGTAAAGCATAAATATGAAAAAAACTTAAAAAGTGGATCCAGTAGGCGTCTAGGGTCCAATATTATACTCAAACAAAATCCATACCTATTATACTCAAACGAAACGAAATAGCGAGCTGACTCCTAATAATACAATAAAAATAGAAAAAATTATCCGTTAGGCCTATATGGGCCAGTAAAATGGGTGCTCAGGGCCTCAGAATCTATATTATATTATTCTTAAGCAAAAAGCCCCAGTAACTCAAAGAAAAGTGTTTCATCAACAGCAAATTTCGCCTGCGGAGCTTTTGTATATCATACGTGTACTTATTAATATATTCGATCCATTTATTTTTCTATCTCAAATAAACAATGAGTTATAGAACGTGTAAGTCCAACAAATGAATGTTATATCATCAAGAATCGGAGGTATGATGTATGGATTAGTATATTGTAACTGTAATGTAATTTTAGCGTAAACCTAACATTACCCTAGCAGTAGAGGCAGGATTAGGCAAACAAAACAGTAATTGAACTCCCAGCGTAAACTTAACATTGACCGTATAGCAATTACCAAAAACTTTAAGAAAATAATAATTGATTGAGCTCGAGGTCTAGTCTTCAAAAACGGGACACGAGATTCTGAATTTCGAGTAATTTAGATTTCCCTAGGACTTCTTAACTGTTTGCAAAATCAGTTTCTTCCGTTTATCTATCAACTTTTCGATTTCAATGGATAATCCTTTACCCTATTATACGGCAACAGCTGTTTGACAGCTTAGACAGTAACTTAACTCGATTTTTAATCAAAATTTTAAGTAAAAGAAATTAATGAATGTTTTCTTTCACCATAAAAATATCAAAAATTGAGAGTGCTGCAATATTGCCGAGCAGTTGCTATATGAGTATGTACATGCATATATGAAAAAATAATGACATGTTTAAATTGACAAGTTAACACTGTTGCGTATTATTGTCCACCAAATGCTCGTCTATATTTTGGGAACAAAATTAATGATTTGACCGCATTTGTGTCCAGTTCGTCATCAAACTAACAAATTATTTTGTCAGCTAAATAAATCTCGGCAAGGGCAGTCACAACTTGAAGGTTTACCAGTGGCGATAATTATCGATTACAAACCTTCGTAATTCGTTATCTCCAACGAATTTTTCGTATTTTGGTCCCGTGTAGCAACGAATGTAGAGCTTCTACGCCAAGCAAATGAAATGGATGTGGCTTCCGAAAAGGTAAATGGGCGTGTACTACGCCGCGAGGATAATAATATCGCGAAGCAAGCGTTGCGTTGGAATCCGTATACCCACGCAGGAAGAAGAGTTGGTAGACCACGCACAACTTCGAGACGTTCCACCGAAGCCGAAATGGATCAATCGGATTAACATGAAATCAACTTATATATATAGCCCAAAATCGAGTCAGATGGAAGATGGCTACTGTTAGCGCCTTATGTTCCAGTGGGAGTTAAAGGAATAAATATATAAGGGCAGACACACCTCATAAAAATCGCTTTCGGTTAGTTTTCACATACTGCTACATAATCCTCTGTTTGACAAAATATATCTTTATCTGGCATATGTAAACTTCAAGAGGTTTGTTTTAACACATCCTAATAGCTTTAGATTAGTTACCTTTCCCTAGTTATTGGTATGTACATGCAACTATTTTCTAACATCACCAAAAAACGGCAGAATGTGCCGGTGCAACTCAAAGAAATTTAACCAACAGGCCAACTTAAGTAATGATTACATTTTGTTGCTGTCGCCTATTGCCACATGCCCCTGCACTTAATCAAACCGTTGGTTGGAATTGAAGTGAAACACAGAACACCTTCCTGCATAACCTCGAATTTTCTAGAGTAGCAGACAACATCAGACGCAGCGACAGCCAGGCAAACGAAAAAACAAGCATGGTCGCTTGTCGGACGCATATTCTCCCCACTCATACACACACACGTACATACATAGTATATACGAAAGTATGTATGTACATTATATACATACATCGAGAGTGTATGTAGTATGAATGTGGTTTGTTGGATGTTTTCTTGTCGTTGTTGTTGCTTGTTACGAGAAGAAGATATCTACAACCAGTCACTCTCAATATTTGAAACAAAATACAAAAAAGGCAATAATCGCATACACCCCCTGCTATCTGTTGAACAAACAAAAACCCTCATAGTCACATTCGCATAATTGTTGGATTGTAGGTTTGATACTTTTTATCTTTTGAAGTCGGCGAAAATGGTATAGTCATCTGTATATTTGTTGTATCGTTGGCCTTTTGTGATTTTCTCACAAAAACCTTTAGATTTATTGACCCCAAATCTCACTGTCTGCAATTATTTTCTATAGAAGAGCACATCGTGCATACACTCTCACACCATACCCTGAGCACTTTCAATGTAGCTTTTTGTCATCGCACTAATATTTAAAAGTGTTCTCTTAAATTATTACTTCCGCGTGCTTGTGTGTGTCAGAGAGTGTATTAGGGTTGTATTTCGGTAAACAGATGTATTTATTTAAAAACGTATGACATTTGGCACCAAATTATGTATGCTAAGCTTTTTTAAACTCCCAAGGAAGCCGCCGTCATAAACATTTGTTAACATTGTTTTATAATTAAAATTCTTAAAGGGTATGTCGTTCTAACACACAAAAAGGGCGACGTTATTTCAATTCAATATTTGTTTATATATTATTTGCTTTAAAAATACAGTAGCGGCGCTTACAGTGTTACCAATTAATTATGAACAATTGACAAAGTGTGCGCTCATATGGCCCGTATATGTAAAAAAATACAAATTGTGCAAGCTTAAGACCCTGCGAGAGCAAAGTTATTTCAAAAGTTGCAAGTTAACATTTGATATTTCCTGAAAACCACACAAAACTTCTTATATACTTAGTAGGGACATAAATATTGTTACAAAATTGAAGTCGTCCATTAAAATAGTCGAATTAAACATAACCTACCCTTACAACTTGGGTTATGAAACTAAACCTCTGTAGCCTTAGTTTGTAACGGGAATTCAAAATTGCTTCAGTTTTTACCATGGAGTGGTCAGATAATGAGAACCGTATCGCTGTTATAGCGCTTTTTAAATACGGAATGAAATAACCAACATTTTTTAAAACGCCCTGCCCGCTTGGGTATAGTCTCATGTTTATCTACCGCTGCATAAAACTGTTTGAGGAGACTGGTGACGTCCCCCGGTCGGGACACCCTCGAACTGTTCGAACGCCGCAGGTCATCAAACTGCGAATTACGCTCCGAAAACAAGAAACCGTAAAATGAATATTACGCAAAAGTCCACGGGTCGAATTATCAAAAAAGACTTGAGACTTGGGGCTTTCAAAGACCGCAATAGACATTTGTTGACTACAGCTTTATAAAAAATAGGAAAGAAAAATGCAAAAGTCTTCATACAGCTTCAATCATGGTTTGATGCACGGTCGTCTAAGGAAGCATCTCAAGTGATTCCACGGGTCGAAAAGGTCCATCATACAGCTTTAATCATGATCATGGTTTGATGGGGTGTCTCTTACGATGGGGTCACTGACTTGCATTTCTGTGAACAGGAGGTCAAAACATTGTGCAAAAATTACCAAAAACCGTTTTGGAAGCTGTTTTGAAGCCACTTAACCATACCCTATCCCAAAACATACTAGAAAGTCCAGTAGCCCTGATAGCCCTGATATTAACCCACTGGAATTACAAATTGTGGACAGTTTAGAGGACATGCTCTGCACAAAAAATACCCCAGCATCGATTCTCTTAAGACTGCTTTGATTCATGCTGTGGCCACTTTTCCAAAGGGACGAGGCGCTTGCGGCTATTGGCGATTGGTCAGTGCGACTTAATGCATGTGTGAAGGCCAAAGGCGGAAATTTCGAATGAGTGCTTGCTTTTTGTGTACAATATATGTCAATAAATATAAATTTGGTCCAAAAGGATTCATGACTTTTAATGTTATAGCATAATATGTCCATGGCCAAACGACTCAGAATGTGACACTGATTCGATCGGTATAACAAATTATGGTATTTAACATTTTCCGTCTCTTCTCCTTTAAGGCGATACAAACAAATGTACAGAGACATAATACCATGTACCAAAGTGTTGCGTAGGGTATCTGTACGAATTCTCGAAACTTGGTTTAGTTTTCGGCAGAATCAAGAGGATTAATCTTTGACTGCCTATTTCGGTGCTAGGGTTGATACCTTACTTTTTGGCATGGCCCCCAAACCTGCCATGTCCCACCGCTTGTTCGGCGCTCTCTTTATATCCGCCGACTATCGACAGACGCTACCGAACCGATTTTTTGGTTAGCTCCGCATATTTTGTTTTTGCGATACCCCCATATCTGGTGAGCGTCCACGCCACTTGAGAGGGGTTTGATGGCTGAAATTTTAGAAACTCCGCAATCCTGTATATTGCACTTGGTATACTGACGTTTATACATATAAAGTAAATGATCTCCTTTATTTAATATGTAAAACGTGTCGTTGTTCCATCCTCTTTTAATGGGAAATCCTGGCTGAACTTTTTTGTTTATCACACACAAGAAAAAAGCTTCGGGTTGGTTATGGCAATGAAATTTTATACCCTCCACCATAGGATGCGGGTATATTCATTTTGTCACTCCGTTTGTAACACCTCTAAATATTGATCTGAGACCCCATAAAGTATATATTTTCTTAGTCGTCGTAAAATTCTAAGACGATTTAGCCATGTCCGTCTGTTGTAATCACGCTACAATCTATAATACTTGAGCTAGGTGGCTGAATTTTGGTATATATACTTCTTATAGCTGCAGGTAACTTGGGATTGAAAATGGGCGATATCGGTCCATATTTAGATATAGCTCCTATATATAGCATCCAACTTGTTGTGATTCCTACTGTTCTCATCTACTACATTTTTTTTGTGTTTTTGGTGTTATTTTCTATCATCATGCCATCATGCTATCCATGGTGGAGGGTATATAAGATTCGGCATGGCCGAACTTAACGCTTTTACTTGCTTACTTTCTTTCCGAGTAAGCTCTCATAAGAATAAGTTGCTAACTTTTGTCTCTACTGAAAACGGTTAATTTTAAGTTACTACACGCTTATGTGTAACAGGTGTGCGATATACATTCATACATAACTGTGTTATCGATTGTCTCTCGATAGGTCATCTCAGAAATTGTCATTGTGCAGTCAGTGTCTTTGTTCAGTTTGTGATTGTGTTTTTCTTTCTATTGGGGGAATTGGGTAACACTGAAAATAGAAATTACGAATTGTGCACTTGTGCTTTAGTAGTGCTGCTCTCCATCAACATTGATTACTGAGTCAGTCAGTTGGTCGTTCATCGTCTTATCGCTATCGCTACTACTCTCCACACACAATTCTACATATTAACATTCTACATTCTCATTACGTACATATGCACATACATATTTATGTATGCATGTATATATATACTTGCGCTTGTTGCGAGCCAAAATTTATTTGGCTTTGTTTTCCTTAATATTTTTTTTTTTCATATAGGTACATACTTATGTATGTATTTCAATTATATACCAACTTTCCTTTGTTCTTCTAATACAAATCGCTACCATATTGTCACATATCTATTGCGGATGATTTCTATGCCCCCTCGAACCTCGTTTAACTCTGTTTTGGATTACTCTCATTATATGTGGGAAGCTAGTGTGTTTGTTTTCTCTATTTCTCGTTTATTTTTTGCTATTTTTTTTAAATAAATTGTACAGTTGTTTTACTTTATTGGCTTTTTCCGAAAATTGCAGCTTTGATGTGTGGAAAATTCTGAATGTGGGTCAAGAGAAGCGGCATGATATTACCTTTCACTGCGTGATTTCGAAAGGTGATAGGTATACATTTTTTTGAGAAGTTTATCAAACATTTATTTAAACAAAAGTTATCCTTACGTTACGCGAAACGCGCTTTGTTTATGTTGCATATCGACGGCATACTGAATAAACTGATCATCTATTTTCGATAAATTTTGTTATCAACATGTAAACCTGTGCTAAATGGGGTCATACCATTACATCGTTGTTCTTCAATTCTTGAAGGTGAGGGAGGACATCATCTGTTAATTACTAAAGAAAATCGATAAACATAAAAAATCGAATTAAAATCTGTATACCTACCCAGTAAACAATTATTTCCGACGTGTCGGACGTCGGCAAATTCTCGTAAGTTTCATTAGACATTCAGCCGAATTGTCTAAATTTCCTTTAGACATTTAAACGCTTTTCTGTACAATATCGGTCAGACAATTCTGCACATTCTCTAAAATTCCATACGAGATTTACACGACATTTCTGCACATTCTCGGAAGGGATTTTTTGTTTCGTTTTCTTAATCGAGAATTATGCGACGTTTCTGCACATTCTCGAAAGGGATTTTATATTTTTTTCTTGATCGAGAATTGTTCGACGTTTCTGCACATTATCGAAAGTGTTTATTGTTTTTTTGTCTTGATCGAGAATTATACGACGTCTCTGCACATTCTCGAATGGCGTTTTTTCTTTTCGGAAGGGAATTTTTGTCTTGTTTTATTTCAGTAACCATGTGACAATAATTCAATTCCCTCAAATAGCTAACTGTTAATTTTCATGGAATAGCAAGAACTGGTTCTTTTGTTGTTTTTTTGCATACATTCTTTTGTTTGTTTTCTTACATCACCTCTCACTTTCAATTGTGCCACAAAACAATCAACACTTCGCGGATAAGCATTTATTTTTATTTATTATTATAATTATTTTATTTATTTATTCAGAAAGTCGAACCATTAGTCAGAAACCGGTCGGTCAAATTGGACCAAATTCGGATGTTTGGTTAGATTTCATTCAGAAATTGGTCCGACAAATCGGACAGATAGTCAGCAAAATGTAGGATAAGTCGGACCAAATTCGGCTGTTTTGTTACACTTCCTTCCGAAATTGGACCGAAAAATCGGACAGATAGTCAGAAAAATGTCGGAGAAGTCGGACCAAATTCGGATGTTTTGTTAGACATCTTTCCGAAATTGATACGACAAATCGGACAAATTTACAGAAACCGGTCGGATATTCGGACCATTTTCGACTATTTTATTAGACTTAAAGCCGACTTAATTGAAACATGTCGAAAAATCCTTCCGAATTTCCCTCCGATTTTTCTTCAGATTTCATACAGAGATGTGTCCGACAACTCTGCACAATCACCCGAATTTCCCAAGACAAAAGTTACCGAAGTCGTGTCAACCGCTCACACGGTTTTCTGAACAATTTCGAAACAAAGTCGGCATCAGAATCGGCTACTTGTGCAGAGTTTCTGACCGACTTCGGACGGAATTCGGAAGAAATTGTTTGCTGGGTACATATACCCGTATATGTGTGTAAATCATTTACATCTGTATGGATGTACTATTATGTACTCGTAGGAAGTCCTTTGGCAGGTCATTTCATTTCAATGTCTACCGCCTACCGAAAAAAACATTTGAACCAAACAAGCTTCTTCGGTGCTAATATGCAACAGAGTTTGTAAAAGTAAACGATCATTGCGTTGCTTGCTTTGCTGTTGGTGTGAGCGTCTACGTCGTTGTATTTACTGCAAGTCTGTACTTGTCGTACTCAGTGCCACAACTTGGATGTTGTTTGTTGTGGTAGTTGAGTCTTGTGCATTTTTGTTCTTTCGTCTACGTTTCGTTGCATTTTGTTGTCGTACTTCGTGTTTGTCGTTATTCTTTGTTTTATGGTAGGCTTCTACTCGATTAGATTTATGAGAGCACTTGTTCTACCGTGTGTGTCTGTACACAGTAAACTGAAAAATAAAGCAAAAAGGAGAAAAGAAAATATGAACAAAAACCAATCTACAATGCATATTTTTCATCATCCTAATACAAACACACACATTCTTTACAAAACTCTCGTACACAAAACTCTCAGATTGATGTCAATAATCTTTATTGTGTGCCGTTGTGTTTGTTATTTAATTTTGTTTTTTGCTGTCGCTTTGCTGTTGTTGAGTTGTGTTTTTTTACAACTTGTAAACTGTCCAAAGAATATTGTTATTATTCTGCTGTTTCTGTTGCTGCATCATTAGTACGTGAAGTGTTTTTAGATGATTCTATTGCTGTACATTTTCAAAGTAATTAAAATATAATTACTCTTTAAAATGGGTTAAATTCAACGAAGCGTGTAAACTAGTCCAAGAGATATGGCATGAGTGTATTGTTGGTGACCCATCAGCTGTGCTCTGTATGGGCCGTTTTAAAAGGCATGAAGGGGTGTTGTCTGTTTCTAATCTCAACTGTTAGATGGCCAAATAAATTAGTCATACATTGCCTAATTTTTTTAAAGCTGACTGCAGAGTTAACGCTAAACGCAGTGCGATACATGCTATCATTAGCATCGCTTATAGTGCGAGCTCAGCCTAAAGCTAATTCACATATGAAATTGTAAGGATTTCTTGTAATAGTCAGAACTGTCAATTCACCTTTGCCTAATAATCTGTCATTGTCCGTAGCACTTTAACATGGTTGATAACGTTGTCCGATCTGGCAATTAGCTTAACACATAAACCTTTCTGTATCTGCAAATGGGGCGATCATGTGCTCATCTAAAAATTGTCCGGACTTAAAAAAATGGTCTATCAACATGTCATGATTAATTGAAGTATAAAATTGATATACAGTGGTCGGCGCTCAAATAGCTACCAAGTAAAATGCGGAAATTTTGTGAATTCGTCTCTTTTCTTCAATTTCAGTATTTTTTTAACGTTTATGTTTTGGGAAACATGCCTAACTTGTTTTTGAAAAAGTACCACAATTTTTCATACGATAGTCTACATCACTGTTTGTCAAGCGTCCCTTTTTTCAGGTGACTTCGGCGTACGATGTCTGTCAAAGTGCTGTACGAGTATGTACAGAAAACAATTAGGGCCTTATTCATAAAAAGTTAAAGAAGGTTTGAGGAACGCTTTAGCAGTGTTAAAGCGTTCTTCAAACCCTCATTAAATTTTTATGAATAAGGGCCTTAGTTTACAGACGTCCTAAGTTTGTACTAGTATTTAAGAGCACTATTTCTCTTGAAAATGCCTATTCTCTTTCACGCGCTCATCTCGCTGTAATCAATTGATTATACCTACATTAGACCATTTTGTGGAGAAATCATTCTCAGTTAGAGTAGCACGATTATTTAATAAATTGCCGGCTGCTCTCAGATATTTTAATGTATCTGAAGCAAATTATCGTAAAAAAATCTTACTACATTTTCAATCCACCAGTTAGTTTTTCTTTGGAGTTTTACTGCTATAACTACATTTCTGAATAAAAAAAAATAATATATATATGTGCAAATATACGCATGTATTTGTTGTATTAATATATTGATAAAATGTGCAAAATAAAATCATCCGTAACCCTGTAATCTACTATTACTACTCGGTTATTATTCCGAGTAACAATTAGTAAATATTTATTTGCTCTTTTTTTGTTTTCTAGCTTCCCTAGTTTTAAAGTGCTAGGAAGTCAGAGTTGTAAGAGCAAGGTTGCTTCATAATTTTTACTATCGTCTAATTTACTTCCCTTTTTTCTCTTTTTTCATCTTGGCGTGTCCCATTTGGGAGCTTAAAAACTCTTATTCATGGCTTTTATTTTCTTATAATTTTTTTTGGATTTAAAAAGATTTATTTTCTATGTTTAATGCTTATTTTTTAATCTTGTTAAATTGTAGTAGCAATTATAAAGTAGCAATCTGCGACTGCTATTAGTACTTAAATAGTTATTAAGTCCTTTGTCTAGAATTAGATATAATTTTTTTATTCTACACCGTAGTAGAAACTTTATGTATCAAACCTACAGTCAAATTATAGGAACCAGTTATTTTTGAAGTATTTTGCAATTTACCTTTAATTGGCCTACTGGCTTTAAATTACATTAATAAAATGAAATGAAATGAAAATGGAGCATATCGTCTTGGAGGCGCATTTTGTATAGCCCTAATATGCAGGTCACAGACGAATTTGACTTCTGGCGGTATAAATATACTTTATGTATCCCTGTTTTGTCTTTATTTTAACATCAAATTTGTAGGGAAAAATGTAGAGATTTTTTAATAGTGAAGTAGGGTAGAAATAGATTTTTTCTGGTGCGTGTAGGTACTTTTGAAAAAATCTTCTGGCATCCCTGATCGAGAATGTTCGGGAAGGCTTCAACGCTGCACCACTGCGGCCCGAATTATTTTTGTACAATTTTTGGTGTAGAACAATCTTATGGCGAATTCTTTTCTGCAAAAAAGTGCAACACTTGCATTGTCCTTTTTCCGAAAACTGCACTATAATATCGCTTTTTTGAAATTTTGAATTTTAGTTGTGCTAAATTCGAGTAACTTAATTACCAAATTTCAAAAAAGTATCACAAAAGTGCCGTTTTCGGAAAAAGGGCAATGAAAATGTTGCACTTTTTTGCAGAAAAGAATTCGCCATTAAACGCGTTGACTATCTCGTATTTGGTAGTTGTTATTTTTGGCCCTAAAGAAAAATCCATCTGGTTTTCACATCCATGGAATATGGTGGTCATTGTTGTGAAGAAATGAAGCCGGGAACCTTTCCTTATAAAAAAACGTTTGATGGGAAGAATTTACTGCGGCCCATCAGTGATCTAGGTTGAGTTTGGTTAGGAATTAAAATATTTTCATCAGATGTTTTGAATTCTGACCTTCCTAATTCGAACCATTTCTGACAATGTTGCTGCATCTGGATGTCCGTTTTTTAATCTACAATTGTAAAGGTCCGATACACAAACATGTTCACACGTAAGTATTGTAGTCAATAATAACGGACTCAAAGTAATAACACTGTTCTTCTGTAGGCTAGTAGGTTTAGATTAAGAGTGGCAAGACTTCAGGCTATTAAGCCCATTGAACTTAGCTCACTTAGACTATGTAGTCCATTTTGTTACCAAAAAGAAAAAATAAGTTTATAATAGACCCCCCGCTCCCCAGCTGTATTAATTTGTTTTTTAGAAAGCTCAAGAGTTGGCCGGTTTTAACATCAGCCAAGTTTGAGCTTCCTAAAGAAATTAACTATGGTACACCAAAAAAAATTGTCATTAAATTAAAGATTGGCGCGACAGGCTTCCTTAGTCTTTGAAATAAGTTACTTTTTGTACCTAAAATCAGGAAAATACAAAATTTATTTTTTGGCTTTTGCGAAATTGTTAATTGATTTTGAACGGCTGAAACGATTTTTGTTTGTTAGATAATATAACGGTCCATTTTGGGACGATGTAGATCTTTTTACATAATTTATATTTTTTCCATAGAATTTTTTTAAAATGCATTTGATTTTTAAAAAATGTTCGGCTTTGATTTAAAAGCAAGGTGCTGGTACCTTATGTAACGGGTTTTCCAATGGGGATGATATGATTTTGAAGTGACGTTTCGGCCATTTGTAATGAACAATTTCTTCATGGAGATAGCATTAAAAAATGCTTGTTTTGCTTGGTCCCTTTATATCTGATGCCCATTTTGTGGTGGCATGAAGGGCCTATCGTCCTAGTATCGTAAGCAAGATAAATGTCTGACGCTTATCGAAAAAAGAGCGCGTTGCCAATATCCATTTGGGTGCTACACTGCGTGTAGGTGAATTGAATTTCCAGGTACACTCAGGTGACAAGTGTTAATACAATATCTAACATAATAATAAATGATAACACGCTCACACATACAGCTGCATACAAGTAAATATAGTTATATTATATATATACATATACATTTGCATATACATACATATGTACATATGTATATATACCTACCTCAGTGAAATGAAATACATGTGTTGATGGTTTTTGTGGTTGCTCATCTATGAACACCACCTTCCTTGAATTCTCTCCTTGCAGTCAACCCTCCACTTCTTACTTCATCCTTTTGCCACACTTAATTCTTCATAATCTTCGTCTTCTTCGATG
Organism: Eudasyphora cyanicolor; assembly: GCA_963930755.1. Classification (NCBI taxonomy): domain Eukaryota; kingdom Metazoa; phylum Arthropoda; class Insecta; order Diptera; family Muscidae; genus Eudasyphora; species Eudasyphora cyanicolor. The sequence goes on along the minus strand of OZ005735.1, from coordinate 217,167,322 downwards.
CATTCATTGCTGTTTGTTTGGCTTCGTAGAAGATACTTATTCTTGATGCAGCAGCTGAAATATGTATTGCATAAATGCACAAATGCAAAAGTGTATCTCTCTCCTCATATCATATTACCAAAACTGCAGTGTTGCACAGTGGTTGCAATGTCTGTGCATTCGCCGTTGTTGTTGTTGTTGCTGATGTTATGCACTAACAACAAAATTTAAACAAAATACAACACAATTTGTATCCGGACGAAACTAAACTAAAATTCAAAACTCCAACCACCTCACTTCGCCACAATCCACCATCCACCTCCTCCCAACAACCCCCACCCAAAAAAGCGCCATATATACCCATGCAATTTTTACACATTGAAGACGACAAATGCCCACAAAACAGGAAGGAGAGAGAGAGAAAGAGACAAAACTAAAAACACACACACTATATACATACATACATACGTATATACAATATACTGGCAGTTGGCATTCACATCCTCACGTTTAGGTGTGCTCTGCTGCACTTGTATGTTTGTGTATAGATTGGGCACATTTGCAAAACTCCGTTGTATTATTGGATGGTACACGGCCTTTGGGGGGGCAGGAGGGAGTTAGGGGTGCTATGGATGGGGTGCTATGAGGTATGAAGTGTTTAGTTTAGTTTTGCACAGCGAGCTGTACACAAATACATAACTAGTTCTAATATATACATATATACATACATACGTACATACCAATATACTTAAATATATGTATACATACATACATATATAAATCTATATGTGTACATGTAAATATTTCCCGCTGCTGCTGGCTGTTGCTGCGGCGACCGACCATCGACATTACAAATTTAGTTACACAGCGCATCCAGGATAACTAAATAAATGCTCTCGATTGTGACACGACGACGTTAGTCAGTCAGTGGCAGCATATGCAAATTTTGTAACCGCGTCCCCTATTCTCCTTCCCCTCCGCCTACCAGCTTGTGTGGGATATGGCTGATATGTGCGTATGCTGCCAGCCAAACAACGCCTCCCTCCATGAAATATAATGTCCGGTCAACCTCCCTCCATGCGTGTTTTATGATTGGCGATCCAATGTCTATGTCTAACAACAACAAATCCCCATATGTATTACTTAAAGAGACAGGCGGATAATTTTAGATTCCTATCGTCGAAAGTTGGATTTAATTGTTGAACAAGTATTTATTTTTTATTGTCAACTATTTTTTTAGCATTTTCCATTGTACTAACTACCCATAAAATGTGCACGTTTCAAACATGTGTTTAGTAGTGCTGCAAACTAATCGAAAATCTATCCTTGTAACGTGTGTCTGAAATAATTTTTTATAATACCCTACACCACACTTTGATACAAGGTATTATATAGTGTGATCCATTTCGAGGTTCCCTACTTTTTTAAAGAAAAAAAAAAACACAGAAAATTCAAATTGAATGGGGAATGTTTATTATCACTTGAAAGAACATTCTTTGGCATTTATTTTTTGAAGATTATGTCTATCAAATATTGGCCGCGGTTACGTCTCAGATAGTCCATCCGTTGAGTCCAATGTTCAATGACTCGTTCGAGCATTTCGACTGGTAACTGGCGAATGACACGCGTGATGTTTTGCTCCAAGGCCTGAATCGAAGCGGGTTTGTCCGCATAAACTTTAGACTTGACATATCCCCACAGGAAAAAGTCTAACGGTGTGATATCACATGATCTTGGTGGCCAATGGACCGGCCCAAAACGTGAAATTATCTGCTCACCGAAGTGTTCTCTCAATAAATCCATTAATTGATGCGATGCGTGGGAAGTGGCGCCGTCTTGTTGAAACCAAATGTCGCGGAGATCACGAGCTTCAATTTCATGCATCAAATAGTCGGTTATCATGGCACGATAACGGTCGCCATTGACGGTTACGGCATCATTTTTGAAGAAATATGGACCGATGATTCCGGTACGTCGGATCGGGAATCGGTAAATGGCAAAAAGATAGCTCTTAACGAGAGCTAAAATATTGCGCATGGGTGTCAAGGTCGTGGGTCGACTGGAAAGAGTTTTTTGGATTTAAAAAAATGGACTGAGCGCAATTGGCAAACGATTATTTTGATAATAAAACTGAATAATTTGTATACGTGACAGCATGACACGATTCATACGTGATCTGTCAAAAAAGACTATTGAAAAAAGTATCTCTACTTTGATCACCCGTTATAATACAATGGAAGCGATTGATCTAGAATCACTGTCTGTCCAACTATCCATGTACACGTAGAATTAAAGCATCCAAGAATAAACTATATTGCAAATGTAAACAATAGTTAAATATGTCAAATTTTCCAAAAATCCGATTTTTAAAATGTTCTATTACTCTGACCCATAAATCAGGCTGAATTTGATCAATGGCATAGGTTATAATATTGGTTTTTAGAGCTGCTGTGGTTTGTGATTTATTCGCATAGACCTACGATTTAAGAAAACCCCACAAGAAAAAATTTAACGGGGTAAAATAGCATGATCTCTGTTCACATCTCCTCGACGTGAGATGACCATGCCCTCAAATCGTTCGAGCAGAATATTCAACATGCTAAGAGCTGTGTGGAACGTAGCGCCGTCTTGTTGAAACCACTTGTCTTTTGTGTCCATATTACCCTATTCAGGCCAAAAAAGTTTGTAATCATCGATCTACGAGTATAGCGCTCACCGCTTACGATGATATGGCCTAGCCAACATCGTTCCCAAAGAAATATGGACCTACACGCAAAGAAAAAATTGGTTTCTGCGAAACGAAATATTAGACAACTACAGTTCTCGTTTGCCGGAACTGAAATTTCGTTTGTTGTGACAGAAACTTATTTCGCGTAAGCAATTTTTTGTTCTGACCAAAATAACTTATGTCGTCGTAAACGAGAATTGTAGTTGTCTAATATTTCGTTTCACAGAAACGAATTTTTTCTTTGCGTGTATGACGCCGCTAGGCTAAAACCTACACCAAACTGTGACTTTTCGGGATCAATTTGATGCTTCTGGATTGATATCATCCCAAATTTGTCCCAATATAAGTAAAATTAAATATTTGTTCCCGTAGTTCGTCAGAGTATATTTTGGCAGTACGCTTAGTACATTGGCAGACGTCGTACATTAAAACGTACTTATTTTTGACAGACGTTGTACGTTCTCATTCGTATTCAATGGGGAAGCTTTTATTTATACATTTTATATAGACTATGATGACCAATGGTTCCGTAACTACTTTTCTGATTTTTCTTTATATTCCATCCCAGTTAGATGCTACAATCAAAATATGTATAGTAAAACTTAAAAGCAAAAGTAAGTGCCCATATACCTTCAATGTCGTTAGTGTGTACTTCCCCAAAGAAATATCGACCAAAATCGATTACATGTTGTTGTGAGAATTGCGAATGCTCACAATTCCGCACTGCATTCATCCAGTTTGCATTGCAACCGTTGAGTGAGAGAGTCTGTGAGAACAATAAGCAAAGCATGCCATAAATTCGCTGAGGAAGATTTTGTGTTGTGTACGAAGGAAGAGGAATGAGGGTGTGATCGGAACATGTGAGACACTCACTACATACTGAATGTGTATAAGCCAAAATACAGACGTAGGCCACACTGCAAAAGCTCTTGAATGTGGCATTATAACAACGACGGGGGGATGGTGATAGTGAATATATTGGTAAAATTTTGAAAGTTTTTGAGAAGTATACACACACAATATTTGCATTCACAAATACACAGATACACCCACCCATCCAGACGAGCAAGTCCAAACAACGGGATAAAATATAATGGATATAATGGAGGAGGGGTGGGAGGGGTTTGTTGTATGAACGATATCATAGCTTCGCTATTTTTTCTCTCCCACACTTTTACAAATAGCTGCTCCATTTGTTGTTGTTATTACGAATTTTTTATAGCATTTTTTGTTTCAACTGTTGTGTGTTTGGCATTTGGCTTGGCTGGTCGTCTTCGTGTCTGTTATTTCGACCGCTTGGGGGGTGGTAATGTGGCGCAATATCATGCTGTGAATAAAGTTGCAAAAAAAGGTCACAATTATTGGGAGGACAACTAGACTAGCGACGTGTCTACAAATTTTCTTAATTTACGTAGGGATATTTTCTTGTGCTGTAATCGGAGAACTGATTATAATTATTATTGCTACTTTTTCTAAAGCACAATTGTCAACATTTCATCTGCCATCTTTCTATTCCCTGCATTTTTAAATTTGATAAATTTATATTTTCAGTAAAATTTTTGTTTAGCAGTTTGCCTTATTCCTCTATCAAGCGTATTTCCGCTAACTGGTAACATTAGCGCATTGAGTCAGAAAAAGCTATGTACAATATGCAAATTTGTTTTCTTGGTGCCTTAGAAACCACAAATAACAACCGATGTATGTGAAATTCTGTTATTTGCTTTTAATTTTATCCATGGTTCTGGGTAGCCTTATATGTCCCACTCTGTGGTACAGAGTGTTCTAAGTTTGTTTTGAGCCAGGTGTTTGTAACACACTAAAATATTGGAACTAGATCCACCTTAAGGTATGTCTGCCCGTATAAAGTTGTTCGCAAAATACAGTTAGCAATTATGCTTCGATGTTGTTGAAATTTGACATAAAGCATTCTTTCACGCCAGGGATGCGGCCTATTGAATTTGGTCAAAATCGGTTCAGATTTAGATATATCCCCTGTATATACGTATATCCGATTTTGAATCTAAGCGTTATCAAATATAAACTTTTGAACAATTTGTCAGACGAAGTACACCTTCACTTGTATTTAAGATTAGTCCTTTTACAAAGAATACTATGTAACACTATCAAAGGTTCAGAGAACTGCGTGCATAAACGGAGCTTTAAGGACTACAGCGACTGAGACTCTACAAGCCCTACTCCATATACTGCCGATTAACATTGTGGCGAGATAATTTGCAACCAGAGCGGAGTTAAGATTAAACTGCCTATCAATGCTGAGGTACAAGAACTACGGTCACATGAGGATATCAAAGTGACAAACGCCCGAGTGGACTATACACCAATGGTGTACATCTTCCGGAAGAACTACATCACTATGATACCAGCCAGAGATGAATGGGCTGGCAGAATACCAGGTAATAGAAACCATTACCTCTTATATACGGATGGTTCGAAGCTGGATGATAAGTTTGAATTCGAAGTACACTGTAAAGAACTCAGTCTTGATATAGCTCACAGACAACCAGATACCTGTAGAGACTATCAGGACGAAATAATGGCAATATGGGAAGTCGTCAAGTGGGTGAGTCGCAACTTTATGACCAACACTGCTTCGACTGTCGCAGATCTCTTAACGAGATGGCTGAGCAGTACAACATACACCTCATATGGGTGCCTGACCACATGGATATCCCAGGGAACTGCAATGACGACGAACATTACAAATTCTCAAGAATTTGCATAAATTGGTGCGCCACAATCAGGCAGACCAACGAAAGATGTACAGAAATAGGCACCTGGAGGTTAGCTAGACAAATCTGGCTAAGATATGACCAGAGAAGGCCAAAATAGAACACGCCAATGACTCCAATGACTTCTGCAGAAGCTATGGAGATGAGGAAGAAGTGGAGAGCATTGAGCACATGCTATGCTACTGTCCCGCTTTGATTAAACAACGTCTGGACTAGAGTGATCAAAACCGGTTTAAAATAAACCGGCCCACCGGTTTTTTGCTTCCACCGTCCCCGGTTTTTCTCAAAATCATGAATTTCGAACAACCGGTGCAACCGGTTTTTTTCGTTTGTTTCCACCGGTTTTCCGGGTTTTTTATTATCACTAAAATATTAAAAATTATTTACAACTTTTTATACAAAATATCACAAATTAAGATAATAATATGAAAGATCTCCTTATATGGCCTAAAAAGACTCGGCAACTTTGCTAGAATTTCTATACAAATTACAAAAATTTAAAGAAAATAAATGATTCATACGCGCAGAAGTTATGTGAAAAGTAAACGCATTCTCCCACTTCCAAACCGAAACAAAAACAAGTAAGAAAATTTCAATTGGGTAAACCAGGTGGGTATATACGAGTATATAAATATATAAGAGTATACACTAGTCTACTCTTATATATTTATATACTCGTATATACCCACCTGCACTAAAGTGTGTATATAAAATATATATGTATAAAGATTTAGTACCTCTATTAAATATTCTATTTAATACCCCGAAATATTAATATTTTCTTGACTGAACTACATAAGGGGAATTTCATGTCAAGTGGGTTAATTTTTAAAAGGGATGTCTTCTGTCTGGATGAAAATTGCACCAAGTAGCCCTATCAGATAGTAGTTATGTGACACAATTCCAACGAGATCGGTTAAGGACTTTCCGAGTTGGAGGGTGTCAAATATTGACATTTTTGTCAAACGGTTGTTTTTCCCATCTAAAATGCTAAAATGTTTGGTTCAACGTTAATTTTTTTCAGAGGTGTATATTTATTTTGATAGATCAACAGGTCCCGTCCCATTAATAGGTCACAAAGCTTTTAAAGGAAATTATCTAAGCTTTCTTTTGAGCAAAAAAATCAAAAATTGAAACATAGGTTTTTACCAAAATTTCAAAAAAGTTTAATTTAGCAAAAAAAGTAATGAAAATATATTTGCTAATTTTTTTAAAAGGTTGAAGAAAAGACTATCGATACCACTTTTGGAAAATGTTTTTTAATACAATAGCTAATTAGTTATAAGTATGAGATAAAAGGACCGTTTGACTCAAATGACAATATTCATCACAATCCAACTCATAACTACTATCCAACAGGACTAAATTTGGTGCAAGATTCCTGATCAGAAGACATCGCTTTTAAAAATGTAATATTAAAAAATCGCCTTTTTTGTTCTTAAAAAGGAAAATGTTTTTCAAACGGCAATTTTCATACTGTTTTGTTATGCCGAAAAAACCGGTTCTACCGGTTTCCCCGGTTTTCTTCGAAGAAAAAAACCGTCCACCGTTTTTTTTATAACTTAAATAAACCATCCACCGGTTTTTTATTTTTTCAAAAAAACCGGTTTTTTGATCACTCTAGTCTGGACATACTGTGGGCGGCCTTTCTAGGTAGTTTAAATCCTTCCGGTACCGATATTCGTAATATCGATAACTTTGTATATCACATAAGTTGGTGTCGATGAGGGGCATTTCGTTCCCACTTGGGAGCTAAATTGGTCTATGTGAGTTGGTAAAAACAGCTGCCACCCTAACCTAAACATAAATTTAAATAGCATTAATAGAATACGGCATTTTCTTTCTAATTTGTGGAAAAACGCAGTCCATCACAATAGTTATGATTCTAGGATTATAAAGAATTTAATCGCACAACGTTACGTCAACAATTTGCTTTACGTTCATAGTAACGTTGGATTTATCACCAATTACATTTCGATTAACGTTAATATATACATAAGTACATAAGTATAAATGATTGTACCTCTATAATATTCATGGTAGAACACATGAATATTCTGAAGTTACAATACATGGTAGCACAAATGATACAATAACTGGAGGTAAAGTCACTTGCCCAAAAATATGACTTATCAACTCCGGGGCTCTTCTTCTTCGATCGGCAGATTTGAGTCGTTGATACCGGTGGTGTATTCCTTAAAGTGAACTTCACCGTTACTCCCAAAGGAAAATTAACGTCCTGGCCATTTTTATGTGAATTCAAGATCACTTTTACTTGAATATTATTATAAAATACAGATGCCGGAACTTCACCTTTACTTCCAAAGGAAAATTAACGTCCTGGCCATTTTTATGTGAATTCAAGATCACTTTTACTTGAATATTATTATAAAATACAGATGTCGGAAATTAATTTATTTTGAATATACACTTCATTTTCAATATAGTCTCTCATTTTTATTCCACTGTCAGTGCATGTCATTTTCCATGTACGTATTGTACATAACCTGCCAATGTTATGTACAAAATGCTATACATAACATTAGAATCGGGATAGTTTTGGATTTGGTATTGGTATGATGGGTGAACGAAATGGAAGGGGGTGCATAAAAGGAGACAGAGGATAGCATTTTTCTATGTGTGGACGTGGGTTGCTGACTGGCTTGCTTGCTTGGTGGGTTGTTAGCGCGTAGCATTAACCAAACTGAAATGGTGCAGTACAAGTTCAGTTCAGATTTAGCATACGATGGTAATAGCCATCCAAACCCAGCCACATATACGAAATAACACAACAGCGACAGTAGTAGGAGCAACAACAACAACAGTAGCAACAATAAGGACTACAGCAGACTTGCGAAATATTGTATGTTCGCATGTCGACAACAGCGCAACGTCTAAACCAATGAAACAAACCTATGAATACAACGAATACCAGTTCCAACGAAAATCTATTCAATTGAAAATCTGTACAAACATCCCTTCTCTTTGCAACTCAATCGCCCCTATCTACCCACAGGCTCTTTGTGTGGATTCTCCTCTTGGGCCGCCAACAGAACGTCACATGAATCTAACATTTGTTTGGTTGAGTGAAGGACTTGACGACGACAACGTAGGCGACGATGATGGTGATGCTGATGGCTGGTAGGCCCACTTTAGGAAGCAGTCGGGCAAGGCTCTGCTCCAGCTCATCTGAAAGGTGGTATCCGGATGCGTTAGTCGACCTCGCCCTCGTGGTTGTGTAGTTATGGCTTTATTTGACAACATACTTGTATTGTAGTTTTGCTATTTACGATGTTGTTGTTGTGTTATTTACACAAGGCTTTGTAACCACCCCCTCACCTCTTGAGGGGGTGGTGATGGTGAACTGGCATCTGTTACTACCCAACCACCCATTTACCTGTATAGCCATTGCAATGTTAATTTAATATTTTCCAAAATCTCATCTCTTTATTAAAATATTTCAAGAATCCTCCCGCATCGAACAACCCTTAAATATGTGGCAATCAACAACACGTGCGGAAAGTTCAGATGCCACAGGACTAAGGATTACGGTTGTGTGGCTGTTTTTGACTGTTCTCGTTTTTTGTTGTTTCAATTTTTATTAAACTCTTACATCCATCCAAGGAAGGAAAGGAAGCATAGCTAAAATGTGTTTTGTTGTTTGTTTACCCAAAGAAATTCGTTGGAATGAAAAGCACCATAAGCAGCGGTATAAGGACTATGTTTGTTCAACCAAAAAAGGACTCATTTTTTTATCTCGCTTCGCTTTTTTGGGGTGGCATAACAGCAGCCAAGTGACTGAAACACCCCACCGAGGCTACCAGGCGGATGGCGGCTTGATAGGATGACCATTTTTTTTCGTTTTAATATTGACTTGTGTAGTCTCTGGAGTTGATAACATTACAATAGGATGAATGTACAATGACTTGGCACACACAACGCATACAGTCTTTTGAGGGATATTTAGAATGTACTAACTGGGGCATGAGACCTTGTTCTGTCCTTCCTGGTAGGTAGAACAAAATCTTCAGAACTGGTAGTAGATAATTTTGTGCATAACTCTACACCGGGGCCATCTCTTATGATATATGGTGTAGTTTAAATCTCAGAGCGTACTTGTACTTTGACTCCATCCGAGAGCTAAATCGATGATAAGGGCTTATTGGCATATGTATATAGCTGTGAGGTCTCCTGCGAAATCTCTACAAGAAAAAAAGAGAGTGATATCCGAGGCTACGAGATTGGATGTCATATATGGATAGAGTATCTCAAAATAAGATAAACATTTAAGGGGCATGTTATCGATATCTCGTTAAGCTATCGAGTATTGGACGTTAATGTTTAAAAAAATTTAATTAAATTATTTTCAGGTACTCTTTACAAATACATATGTGGCCAGATCGCGAGGCCTTGGATATCATACTCTCCCCAAAAGTCTTAATCGGAGAGTTTATTTAGGATCGTATAATGAAATTCTGATATATCTAAAGCTATAGCACTTGAAACTGTCTCCGAATTGGTTATTCTTAGAAAAAAATATCATCACTTCAGCTATGAGAAGTATAGGAAGGACTGAGGGTGAAATTCCCGTTCGTAACTGTAGATTTTTGGGGGAATATTCCGAATAGCGAATGTCTTTCTAAAGTTACTGATATTTCCTCGCACATTCCGTTCTCGGGTCTAAGTCAATAGCGCCTTGTGGATGCAGATTTTAGTTTTATATACCCATCGTTTTGAAATTACGTTCCTGATGACTTTCTCAAGTCTTTTCCAAGTTGTTTAAAGTGTTCTATATGACCTATTTCTATGGGAAATTTGGTGCAGATTTGCCGATCCCACAACTGATTAAATCAGGACATATAACGCGTTAAATGTATCAACAGAGAAATAACATAATGTACCTAAGGACCGGTATCAATTCTTAAGGTCTATCACGTGAGAGATGTTTATAGCCGCCAATTTTCCCATATCGATACCTCCATTCTAAAACATGCTAAGTCGACTTAGCACGTTTTTAGGGAGATTGCATTTTTAATTTCTAAATATTCCAAATTATATTCAGTCAAAATTTGGTGTTTATCCGTCAACCCAATCAAAAGTTATTTACAAAACAGTATAAGTCATTCGATTTGCATTATAAAGGAATTCCACACAAATTTAAAAAATATTCAAACTTTGATCGCCTCTCCTACAAAACCACCTTTTTGCACTTAGCATAGTTTAGAATGGAGGTATCGATATGTACGCTCTATGTTTAAAAATGGTGTCGCACACATAATTCTCACGCTGTCTGTTCTTAAAAGAAATTGGTGGATGGTCTCAGCGGAACAAAATTCCTTTTTGCTACCACATACAAATTCAACTGTGTTGGTCGTTGAAAAGAACTGTCGCAGATACATACATATGTATTCAGTCAAACTTGTAAAATGCGCTACGGCTTCGCATGAAAGCCTTGTAGCATTTCGAAATCGTTATTTATGAATTTGGAAATGTGTGGAGATATTGCTCCACCTAATAAAAGCAAAAGCCGTAAACACAACTCACAACTACACCAGCCGAACAGCCGACATCGAGCATCACATTACCGTTGAAGAATAACAGCAAACAGACAGAATCAAATCAGCCAGCCAGGCAGGCAGACAGCCAGCCACCCAACCGACCTGCAGCCAGCATGTGCGCAATAACATGGCTAAAAATAAAAGTGTTGCAAAAACAAAAACTACAGCCAGTGGAGTAGTATACCGACAAAATACTTAACTGCTTACAGAATAAGCCTACCCACCAAACATGGCCCACCAACAGCATCCGGGCAACCACGACAGACAGACCGACCGATCTATTGACCGCCTGTTTTTGACCACGACAATATTAATTGAAATCACTCGGCGCTTCATGCTCCGCAGATGCAGATGCAGTCGAGAGACACGCACGCATGCAATATTTGTTCAAATTTCGTTGGAAACGCACTAATCCGTCGGATATATTTCATCGTTTCTTTGGGATATTCAGCCAATTAAAGTTACGAATGCCCCGGTGAAAACAGGTTTCCCTATGGGACAGCCACATACATACTTACTACTAACAAGTAGGATGAGGAGGAGGACAATGTGCAGCAATATGGCGAGATTTCGCACACAGCATTTGCAATGGTCAACGGTCTCTGCACACACAGCAACAGCAAACAAATTTTGGAGCCCCTAAAACAGCAACATTGACCTAAAATGCACAACATGCTTTTTTGGCACTCATTTTGTTAGTGTTCGTAATTTATCTAATGCTTCTTTTTGGGGCTTTTACTTCTCTCGCATCACTTTTTTGCATTATGGCAAAGTTTCGAGTGGGTAATAACGGAAGTATCCATTTGAAGTTATCTAATGTTTTCTGATATAACCAAATTAGGTTCTAAATTTGGTTAATGTTTTAGTTTTTATATTCCATAAGTTCAATAACACAATTTTACCGATTTTGTTTGTAAGTAGGGTTACTAGATACTTTTTTGCGTGGTATTTGGTTCGAAGGAAACATTGTAACAAAACATGCGAACCCTGCTAATTACTAATTTCCATATCAGCTGTGAAGAAACAAAAATCCAGCTCTGCAAACGCCGCCTAGCGCTTTTTTTCTGGTGTTTGTCAAAATGACCTATAAGAAAAGCGCTTTTCATTTGAATAAAAGAAATTGTATGCCATATGTGGTACAGCATTGAAAAATATAATTTCAGGCGTGTATTGTGTTAATGGTTGAGATATTATTATTATTATTATTATTAGTAGCAAAGAAATAAAGCTGCACAGAAGCAAATTTGTCATAAAATTAAAGAATATCACCAATGATGTACTTAGTTTTTAAAAAAAGTATATTTTGTACTTACAATATAGATAATTTCATACATATTAAGAACAATTTCTTAATTTTAAGTACACAACGTCCTTATTTCAAAGATTAGGACGTCTTTGGAGCATCTTTGGAGAAAGAACATTTTGAGAAAAATGTTTATGTCCGTATCAAATTTTAAACCTGTCCCAGTGAAGAAAATCTTTAAGAAAATCTTTAAGAGTAAATAGTTTTGCGATTCCTGATTTTGAAGCCGGCCATAGGATAACGTGTTTAAGGGTGGGGTTGTTAACATTTTTGTTAATTTTTTAAGTATTTTTTATTAAAACCAATGGTACGTTAAAGTATAAAATTCGAAGAATATTGTGTACAATTTTCATGAAGAAATATTAAAAATTATTCGAAAGCATCTCGGAAAAAAGTAGATATCGCCCTCCCCATGTAACGGGTTTTCCGAAATTTCATTTTTCATTTTGGGAACACTAAAGTGAAAAGGTTGATTTTTGCGAAGAAATAGGTTAAATATTACAATTATATTGTTATCATAAAAAAATTATATTGTATATATAAAATAAATATATAAAATACTTACAAAAACAAAATTAATTAATCACGTTTGTATGCAGTGTTGCCAGAAATGACGATTTATCGTCATTTTGACGATTTTTAGAGCCAAAAAGTAGGACATGACGATTTGACGATTTTTGCCCCGAAATGACGATTTTTTGTGATATATAAAAATAAGGAAAACTTAAAATATTGTTCTTATATAAAGGATTTTTCATAATAACTTCCAGATATATTTTACACTCCCATTTATCTTTTTAAAATTAAAATTAGAAATGTTAGAAAAAGTCTAAAATATTATGGCTGAAAAGAATCAATCATTGAAAGTGGTAGATTCGATCACATTCAATGACATAACAGGAAAAGTCTCTGAAATTTTATTAAGTTGCAAAATCGGTTGAGGAAATTGCAGTGAACATTTTAAGTAAAGTAAAGGCTATATCAAAACCAGGACTTATAAGGTATTTATTTCAATGGTTAGTTTCAGTTCAAATAGATCGCATAATATAATTCTTTCAACGCAAATTGAACTATTTTTTTTATCCTAAAAGTCGAGTTAATGGGGTCAATGAGGTCACTTACTTTATAAAACGGTTCTGGTTAAACTCAATCGATAGGTATTTGTGGTTTCTACGGCGCTGAAAAATAAATCGGGTGGGTGCTATAACAAAATGTTTGGGTCTACATAAAACCATATATCTACGCCGGACCCTTTTGGTGTAAATGGTTCTATTAATTTTGTCAAATTTCGTCCCAATCGGGTGAAGTCTATCGCTTCTATGACGTAAATAAAAATCGACTGGGATATTTCTAAGGGAATATATCGAACTACAAATTGATTACACCACGTAACAAAAGAATTTTTTTTGTGTCCTAGACCTAAAAATTATTTTTTTTTGTATAGATTGTGGCATACTGCTATATACAGGGATGCCAACTTAGTGCTTTTCGCACCAGATTTAGTGCTTATTAGACCCCCCAATACGCGAAAAGGGTTCATTTAGTGCCAAACGAAAAAAAGCACTAGGTGTACGCTTTTCATGTTTTTTGTTGGTGCTTTTGACGCTTTTCGTACATTTGTCAGATCAAATCTGGCAACATTATGAAATTATACCATTTTTGATACTCCGTGTTATGAACATATTTATATGCACTTACATTTTACTCTCTGTTTTGAAAATTGCTGTTATCACTTCTGCAATTTGATTGAAATTTAGACTTACAAAAAGTAAAAGAAATAGCTTTTTAATACCATAAAAAAGTATTGCCGAAAGGGTTTTTGCCGAAATATTATGGTTTTATAAGAACACAATTCTGCGGTACAGTGTATAATACTTTTGTTTTGTAAGTCCCTAAAATATTGGGTGGCATGTCATAACGTCCAGGGATATAATGTCCATGAATTTTATGACACTTTGGTCCGCGTAAGCGTCTTTGGAAAATATTTTTAATCCCGGCCGAAAGCTGGCCACGCAGGGTCACGTTGGTCCGCGTAGCCATCGTTGGACATACATCAGAAGGGAAAATCTTTAACCCCGGCAAAAACCGGTCACGCAGACACAGTTTGGTCCACGTAGCCCGCTTTGGAGATATCGATAACTGGAAAATCTTCTTCAAAGATAACATACAGACTAAATGGTCTATTGACTCAGAATCACTAGCAGATACGAATTATTATAGGGATAAATTGAATCTGCTAGTGATTCCTTATTTTTCAGCAAGTCTTTATGCAATTTAGTAGAGAAAAAATGTATGAATCTAAGCGCCAAAAAAGCAAAAAGTTTGAAAGTATCATTTTAATTAGGGAAACAACTTTGATTAAAATTTGATAATTATTTTTATTTTAAAATTTTTAACGAAAAAATAGTTTAGTGCCTTTTTACGCTTTTTGCCTGGAATTTTACGCCTTTTACGTTTTTAAAATTTTTCATTACGCTTTTGCTCCGCAATAGTTGGCATCACTGGTTATATAAAATCAAAACCAAAAATTTTTTTATGGATACATTTTTTTTTTAATTTTTTTATTAAAAATCCTATTATCGTCGAAGGTACACTCAGTATTTGCACTATAATTTTTGGAGTATATGCCCGATCAGTTCGACTTATGCGTTAAATTGAAGTTATTAATGTGGGCTACCAATGTTAGAAGCAGTGGTTTAGTAACGGTCATCAAACAAATTGGAAAAAGTAGATTTTTTTTCAAAAAAAAAAATCCTGGGACAAAAAAAACATAAAAAATGGGAAAAAAATATTTTATTTTATTTTTTCAAAGTTTGCATCCTAGCGAAGAAAATAATGCCTAGAAATTATAGCCCTTTTGGTAGAGGTAAGAGAATTTCAATAGCGATTTTATTTATTACTTTTATTTATATTATGTACATTTGAGTTTATTTACATGAAGGAATTGTGAGTTCTTTGTTGACGTTTGAAGATTTCGGAATCGGTTTCTCTAATGAGGAACCAAATATAATCCCATCATTCTTTCATCCCAGTGCCCTTGGTAACGCCGCTCGATGGACTTCAATTCTTGGTGAAAACTTTCGCCATGTTCGTCGCCAAGATTCTCGGGGAAAAAGTTTAAATGAGAATGAAAGAAATTCATTTTGAGGGACATATTTACACCAGTTGGAATACATAAAGCGAAAAATAAGTTGGAAAAATACATACATATGTGTTATATACATAAATATAAAAACGTAAATAAATAACATAAATATCGGCTATCACAGAGGCATAACATACCAACTACTTTTAAATCGCAACGAATTTTCCAGTCATGTTCATATTTTATGTATTTTATCAATTTAGCCATTGTTTCGTATGATTCCTTAGTCCGGATTTACACTGGCTGAATGTTCAGCAGATTATCGGCGTTTTGTTGGAGAGAGAGAGGCAGTCGGCAAAAGGGGGGAAAAAACTCTCCCTGAACGTTTTGAGTTATTCGTGCAAGTTCAAAAGAGAATTTGATGATAAGCTGCTGAAAAAACTTGCCTAGTGTAAATTCGGACTTAGTGTTGACAGCATGAGCAATGGGAATCGACGGTTTCTGATTTCCGTTGTGTAAATGTACTGCTTTCAAACTTTCTTTACTGCTGTCAACAAGTAACCGACATTTCTTTGAATTGTATGTTTGATTAAGTTCCTCGAACAATCCGGGAATGTCCTTGCAAAAGCATCTGTTATCCACAGTTGTATAAAGTTGTTTGTAAGGTATATCACGGACTCTATAATATGATATGTTAACATCTGGGGCCAAAATATTGTTCTGTTTCATTCGAGATGCAAGTAGTTCTGCCTTATCTTTGGTCAGTTCCAAATCTCTCACTAGATCAATGAGTTGAAACTGAGTTAAAAGTGATGACTTCTGACTCAAACTTGAATCGCTCAGAGTTGAGTTCTCAGTTGAACTTGATGATGTTTCCGTAATTAGGCTGTTAGCTATAATTGGACACTTGGGAAAGTGAGAGATTTTACTTCAGCGTAATTCCAGCGAATGCTCCTTCCTACTCCAATCGGTTTACTTAGACAAAAATAGCAGTCCCTATCGTGAATGAATGGTTGTCTCCAAATCATTGGCATTCCAAATTGCACGTGATGTCTAAAATTAAAACGTTTTATTCCACAAAACCTTGTAATACGTTAATTGTAAAGTACTTACTGCATGTTTACACTACTCCATCGAGTAAGATTTACATGGCACGAATTACACAAAATACTAGGTGTCCACGGTTCGTTCATATTTTTAACTCGTATACCAAAGTATTACACATATATTTCTTCTATTATTTTACTAAACTCACGTCGATTTTTTAATTACATATTTGCCGCAGATGTAGCAGAAATTGACGGGATCCTTTACTCATTGAAAAATTCTTTGACTTTTACTCATACTTCGAAATATAACTTTATACGAGTATTATTTTTCAGAAAATCGACTTATCTCTTTAAGGCGCTGAATTACACTAATTTTTTAATAAGAAATTTCATTCATAAATTCCGGGTTTAAGGTACATAAGTTGCAGTGCCAGTAGCTGACATATAGTTTGCTTCGAACGTAGAAACCCAATATATTCAAGACTGCCGCGTACTACTTTGTATTGCGACTGGGATGTCCATGCACCTAAAAGACGTACCTGAATGGAAACCTCATAAATAAAAAACCACAAATATTGCTGAATGACCCTCTACCTGAGCGGATCTCATCCAATAAAGCTCTCACATTGCATATAATGTTTTATGGAGGGTTACGAACGGCCATAAAACCTCGTCCTCTCTATAATTTTATTTAATTTAATGTCTGACATCAATCCTCATAAAATAAAATGCAAGTGCAATATCTCTTATATGTCTCTCTCACATATGGCGAATTCAATATAAGCAAAAAAATCATTTAAAAATATGAAACACGATTTTTATGAATTTCCCTAACATTTACAAAATGGCTCATAACTTTTACATCTATCCATAGATTTTTTCAAATAGGCAGTGTTTTCTTCGTTAGCATTTTTTCTATTTTTTATGGTTTATTTTTGTACCAGGAAAAAGTGTTTTTTTAAAAAATCTCTTTTTTCTCATATTTTTGACGACTGTTACTAAACCAAAGATTCTACGTGAATGCGATATTTGCAGCATATGTAGCCCTCATAATTCCCTTTAATTTGAGGCATAACACGGCTCAATCAGGCTTATATTTGAAATTATGGTCCAAATACTGAATGTACTTTCCATGAAAGTTGGAATTTAAAAAAAAAATTAAAAAAAAACTAAAAAAAAAAATTAAAAAAAAACTAAAAATAATTTAAAAAAAAAAATTAAAAAAAAATTACCATAAAAAAATGTTTTAATATTTTTTTCGTGTTTCTGACAATTAGGGAATTGTACCAGAAACTGTTATCCTCATCCCTTGGACAAAAATTTTGTTGCATAGTGTAATTGGGGTTTTTTAAAAATTTTTAAGCATTTAATTACACATTATTTATCATTAAAAATAAATATACTTTTGTTTTCAATTAACTTCGAGTACCAAGGTATATGTACAGGGTCTCCCATATTCGACGGACCCATCTGGCAACGCCATAACTTTTGACAGAGATGTCAGATCGCTTAATGACATACCGCGTTTGAAGCGTCAGTCCAAGCAGATTTTTACCATGGAACAATACACGCCACGCGAGCGCTCTGAAATAGTTGAAATTTACATTCAACAGAAGAAGTCAAGTCAACGTGCTTTTAAAATATTAAAAAATGTGAGAAGTGCGCCTTCTAAGAACACCATTAAGCGTTTATACGAAAAATTTTCGACTGGTGAGGCTCTTTCTAATCCGAAGAGGCCAAATAAAAGTCGACCAAGGCGATCGGCCGAGAATATCGCTGCCGTACGAGCCAGTGTTGAGAGGTCCCCAAGAACATCCCAAAAACGCCGTTCTCAGCAGTTGGGCATGGCTCGGTCCACTTTACAACGGATTATTCGCGTTGATTTGCATTTGTTCCCGTACAAAATTCAATTGACGCAAAGATTGTTGCCTGCGGACAAGCCTCGTCGATTGGAATGGGCCCAACGAGTCCGTGGGTCCGTCGAATATGGGCAACCCTGTACATACAGCCAAAAAAAATACATATATTTTTATTTTATTAAACTAAAAGTGTCAATGCAATTTTAATATTTTTACACACACAAACGCACTACACATTTCTATGATGACGACGGATGGATGGATGGCCTTCTAATCCAATCAGATTTGGATGTGTGAATGAACGAACGGACGAACGAACAACATCAGTAGCAACAACAACAAGTGCAATTGCTAGTACGGTCGGCGGCGGTTGTACGGGGGCACGTATACGTACGCGTCCACATGCATTCATAATACGTGTATGTTTGTATGTATGTATGTATGGGTTAATAACCTTGAACTGAGAAGCAATGTTTTCTCTTCTGCTGCTGCTGTTGCTTCTTCTCCTTGTTCTTCTTCGTCTTGTCGCTTTTGTTTATTTCTTTTTCTTGTGTGAGTGTGTGTAAGTGTCTATAAACACTTTTATTGAAATGAGTGTTGTTTCATTACATTCTTATTTACTTTATTATTTTTATATTAAAACTTACATACGTACATATGCATGTGTGTATGTTTCTTTGTATTATATGTATGTATATACATTTATGCATGCATCTTCTACAACACACCGACATAATGTATAATTACGTTATTTATTTTTATCTTTTGCTCGTGCAACAACAACTACCGAACAATGGCCAATATTCCCTTACTCTCCTTTGCATCACTAACACCCGGTCGTCTGTTTGTTGTCATCGAAGTGAGATTTTTCTTTTCGTTTTGTATTTATTTACTTTTAGTGCAGACTATAAAGTACATGTGTATATATGTAAATTTATTTGTGCTACTGATAAAACTTTTTCTCGTTTCTCCCTCTCTGCCTCGTTTTCGTCTAATTTGTTGTGTGATTACCATCATCCTGAGTCGCCTTCTATTCAAACGTGTGTTTAAACAAACAAATACATTTAAATTGTTTATTTTTTATGATTACTCGTGCTATCGCTCATATCGTGTCGTAATCATAATCAGTTAAACGATATTTTAAATGAGACAATGAGTCATGTCACTTGCAGTTACATGCATTCATCCCCTCTCTATATCTCTCTATATCTCTCTCTTCTCGTTTTCTATTTACATATCGCTCACTTACTTCAAGAGTGACATATGTAATCGTAACCCAAAATTGAAAATTGTCAAGATGGAACATTAAGTTCGTTTAAAACAAGCGTTTAGAAACGCTGGAATGATCTGAAATATAATTATTTACTTATAAACTAAATTTCGCTGATATTAATTTACGGACATTTGCAGCGGTAGAAGGAGTCCGTCTAACAAAAAAGACTTACGTTCAACTAGTTACGAAATTGAGTTCTATATATGTATAGATTTTCGGCTAGTGGTTTACAAGACATCATGACGATAAAATTAAAAAATTCCATGACGAATTTCTCTTAAAGAAATACGAGGGTTGCTATATATATTTCTGGCCTAGGCAACACTAATGGTGTTTTCTTTTGTGCCAAAAAATGCTACATTTTTTATGCCTTTCGCCCCAAAAATGGCTTTTTGTCTTCGATTGTAAAATAAATGCTGCACTGTGAAAGGGTTTCCTTTTCTTTTGTGATAAATGTTGCACTTGCACGGGGCAAAAATGCAACATTTCAGCCTTGTATTTAATCGAAGGGGTGGACGCTGCCCTACAATACAGATGTTTTTTCGGCGTCGAGCGAATAGCCTAAATACCCGCGTGTGTTCGCGCGTGCTTTTTTATAATGAAGTTTGGTCAGATGCTTTATTTAGCCGGCGCCGTGGAGTATACTTTGTTTTTAGTTTACGTTTAGTGAGTTAGAAGGCTGGTTTTTCGCATTTTTGTTATCGATTCTGACTATAAAAAATGCAGCAGTACAGGAGGACGTAGGCGACATTATTACTATGCTGCTCTCTGACAGGGCAACATATTTTTTTAGAAAAGAAAACACCATAAGTGTTGCCTGGCGCCATCTCACATTTCCATTGGAAAGTTTGACATTTTTTAGCTTAAACGTACTCAGAACGTTTTGACGCACGGCCATCATTAGTGTTGTTTACAGTGACTTAAAAAAATCAAATTGGCAAAAAAAATGTAATTAACCCGTGAACATTTTCGTGCGATCATTTTTCGCAACTTTCGACGTGGATTATCACGACAAGAGTGCATCGATGAACTTAAATCTTTGTATGGCGATGAAGCACCATCCTATAGCACTGTGAAAAATTGATTTAATGAATTCAATCGTGGCCGACGCTTGCTCAAAGACGAAGGTCGTGAAGGTCGTTCAAAAACGGCCGTTGTGCCAGAGAACATTGATGCCGTGCGTGAACTGATAATGCAAGATCGTCATGTGACATACCGTGAGATAGAGGCATCTTTGGGCATTTCTTCCACCAGCAAACATTCGATATTGCATGAACACCTGGCCGTAAAAAAGGTTTATTCTCGTTGGATCCCGCGCAATTTGACAATTGCTCAAAAAAAGGCTCGTGCAAAGAAATTTTGAAAAAATACGATCGCGGTGCTTCAAAAGATGTTTATAAGACCGTCGTAGGTGACGAATCTTGTATCTATGCGTATGAGCCCGAAACAAAGCAGCAATCGACCGTGTGGGTCTTCGAAGACGAGCCAAATCCAACGAAAGTTGTTCGTGGAAGAAGCACTTCGAAGCAAATGGTCGCCTGTTTCTTCGGCAAAAATGGTCATGTGGCGAATGTTCCGCTTGAGCAACGTAGGACGGTCAATTCTGAGTGGTACACCACAATTTGTTTGCCTGAAGTCTTCGGAGAAATTCGAAAAACGAACAAGAGAAGACGAATGATTGTGCACCATGACAATGCGAGCTCTCACACATCGGCTCAAACCAGCGCCTTTTTGACCGGCCAAAACGTCGAATTGATGGGTCATCCGCCGTACAGCCCTGATTTGACACCCAATGACTTATTCTTATTCAATCACATCAAGAAAAATCTGCTTGGTCAACGTTTTTCGACGCCTGAAGCAACTGTTGAAGCGTTCAAAAACCATGTTTTGGTGGTGAATTATCAACACACTGTAACCAAAACAATTCGCGCTCAAATGACAATACGGTCTGAGTGAAGTTATGCTAAAAAATGTCAAACTTTCCAATGGAAATGTCAAATGGCGCCACTTAGTGTTGCCTAGGCCAGTAACCCTCATATGTTGACATTTTAACAGAGTATTACTGAGCCGTATTCTATAAGAACCTGCCTTGTGGAACGCGAAAATACGGCACGAATACGTTCGAATGGAGTTAATATTGCAGTTCATAGGTTTAACCCAATGAAGAATATTTATATTACCTAAGAATATCCTTATACATATGATTGTATATTTCTTGGAACGTACGTTGTGCTCTATACGTACGTATGTATATATGTATGTATATATGTATGTCTGTGTGTTTGTGAATCTTTTAAAAAATTATTTAAAAACACGCAATTAATTTCGTCTGTTAGGTTT
The DNA here is from genome assembly GCA_963930755.1 of Eudasyphora cyanicolor. Classification (NCBI taxonomy): domain Eukaryota; kingdom Metazoa; phylum Arthropoda; class Insecta; order Diptera; family Muscidae; genus Eudasyphora; species Eudasyphora cyanicolor. Next base: position 217,145,398 of record OZ005735.1, on the reverse strand, counting down.
CGTAGCAACCAACAAACAACCATTAAGCAAAAAGCCAATGACTATACATATGTACATATATATGTATGTAGTATGTATAAACATATGTACATACAATAGCAAATTTCATATACATATATACCTTCACACATGTATGGCTTGTATGTAGCACAATTATAAATGAACAGCCGAAACAAAAAATAAAATACAAAGAGATGCAAAAAATGTGAAACGTTTCAGGCAAAATACTCGTGTATACGAAAGACACTTATTTTTTTTTATTATTTTTGTAACCTCGATCCAACCATCTTACTTACTGCTTGGCTTGGTATATTATGACTTTCGTCCTGTTTGTTACATCCACAAATATAGTCACACGCACTTACACATTGCTAGCATGTTCTTGATATTTTTCCGATATTTCCCCTTAAAAAGGTCTCATAAGTTGTACAAATTTAATCCAATTTGTTAATAATATTCCATTTCTTTTTAGCCATTTTGATGAACTGATACGTTGCTCACGTTCGTTTGTTGCGTTTTTTATACTTTGTTTTTGTTTGCAAAAAATATGAACATTTAAGGGCTATAAATACATTCATTTTTTAAATGAATACACGAGTATGTTTTATTATTATGTTGTACATATATCACACCTTTTCTCAAGGATGTGTTGAACTGCTTGTGAAATCAATTTGTGGCGCTCGAGCGTAAGGAGGAAACGGAAATTGGTTAATTATAAACTGTACAATGGACGCGTAGCTTGTAGTAGTGCACAGGGTAGTGTTGGCTGCCACATGCAACGGCCAAAATATTAGGTCCGATAGGAAAACAGCTGATTACTGAAACAATTTTTGAGTTAACACCTTTTAAGTAATTTTACGTATTCTTTAAAAAAATTTCAACAAAACATAGGGACAAGAGAGTGATGTCGGAGGATGTCGAATGTCGATTTGACATTTTTGGATAGAGGACCTTGAAATAAAAAGAATAGCGCAGTGTCTTATCTTTTTCAATGCACCACAAAATCCTCTCTTTCGAAAGGAAGAGTTGATCGAAAAAGCTGAACAATTCTAATGTGAAAACATTCAATAAATCTAATAAAAAAAAAGAAAAACAATTAAGTTTTCGATTACTAAAGAAATCGATTACTAAGAAAGTTATTAGGGAGAGCATGATATCCGAGGAGCTGCGATCTGCCATTTTGGATAGAGCATTTCAAAATAAGAAGACAAAATAAAGTGCACGCAAGTAACACAAAATTTTGGGGGAGTTGGTATAGGTGCCACGATCTGACAGCTTACATATTTGCAATTGGTGAGCATGTTATCGACATCTCGCTTAGTTATCGTTGGTTAAATTCGTGTTTTTCCATTCCAATTTCCAAAAAATTGAAAAGTAGAACAAAAAATTCGATATACTGTAATCGAAAATTCAATAGTTACCGATGGTGGAAATTTACTCATGACTTTACTTTTACGAGAGATATTTAAATAACGTAGTGAGATCGCGGCTACACATTATTTTAATTTTTTCAAGTATTTAATTTCGCCCTAAAAATATACTTTACAAAAAAATTCAAAAATTAAAAGTATTTTTTTTATTAAAATATAGTATTTAAAATAGTAACTAATTTTGTTTTAAACAAGTACCAAACTACTGACAAAAAGATTTAAAAAAAAATAATATTTTCTAACAAAAAAATATTTGTTCTCGAAGTTGTTCAAAGGCGATTAAGAAAGGTGTCAAATGATCTAACAATTACACCCAACAACTGGGTGGTAACTCTGTTTTGCTACATACGAGTATACGTACATTCTCTAGATCAGCTGACCGGAAAATTTACACGGTAAGCATTTGAACTCCATTCAAGTGCATTTTATTGATTTCTTTACATAAATATAAATAAACACACAGAAAATAAATGAATAGCGTAAATAGTGTAACAAATTTATTTATAGAATATTTTTTATTAGCTTTTCGCCAATTAAAATTTCTAGAAATTACAAGTAAATACTTTCTATGACTAGTATTTACATACATACGTACGAGTACATATGGGTGTTTCCACAGAATATGACCCCTTTCAGCTCAAAAATGAAATGATTATTTTTAATTTATTTTTCCGCTAATATTACACAAAATATATGTATCTGCCATTTTCCGAAAGATTAACTTTCATTTTCTTTATACTAACTAAAATATGCTACTTTGAATATAATACACCGTGCGCGCTTCACATTTTAAGCCCTTTGGAAACACAGTTCTAATCGTGGTTTACGAACAAAACAAAAGCAAGCTGAAGGCTGAAACTTTTCTTCATACTTAGCAACAATTTTAAGACAAAATAAGCAATTTTGTAAGGCCAAATAAGCATCAAAAGCCTGTTTTGATTTTTTAAACATTTTTTTAAAGATGTAACGACCGTAACCTTTTTCTTTTGGCGTTTTGCATTTGAGCTGTTTTCGTCTTACTAAACTGGATTCTTACTGATTTTCGCCGAAATATCATGAAGCTACTTACCAAGATGCAAGAGAGAGGGCGCTCAAAAAAACGAAGGCTTTATCAAACAAGATGATGACGGACGAGCGCCAGTCAGGAATGAAAAAAAAAACCCGAACGCGTAAGAAAATTTCGTGAAAAAAGGACAAAAAACGTTTAACTTTTTATAGTGTAACGACCGTTACTTTAAAAAAAAATTTTTTGGTAAATAATTTTTGTTGGTTTGAAAATAAACGCCTTAAACAAAACATTTCAAAGAATTTAATCACATTTTTTACTTGACACATCCTGTGCAAAATTTTACAATACATGATGTTTGTTTCCGAAGTTTGAAATTAGCACATTTATAAAGTAACGACCGTTTCTTTTTTAATGGTCAAAAAAATTATTGAAAATATTTTTTTTATGAATTCTTTCGGTTGCTACCGATGCTTGAACTTTCGTAAGTCCAAAATTAAGCAATCCTCGTGACATATTTGCTTAGGTTGGAATTTTATTTAAAAAATCTCTGAAAATCGGTAACGACCGTTACTTTGGAACCACCCATATGTAAATGTACTAATTTCAATAAAAACTATTTAATATTACAAAATCTGATGGAATAATTAAGCACGTAAATAGCAGAAAATCGATTAATAGAAAATAACAAGCAAATGATATCAAAACCGTACAATTTATTGTCTACTGCTAAAACAAAGTTTTTTGTTTATGAAATCTACTCACTAACCAATTAACAACAAGAAAACAAGTATACAAACTCTCGTTTAAACTCACATGTGTTTACATTATGGGTGAGAGTTAAAAAAAGTCTGAGCAAAATAAATATAAAACTAACTACTTGTGTACGTATGCATGTACATAAATACGTTGACAGCTATAAAATAATAAAAAAGTGTTAAAAAGCTTAAGAATACTTAAACACACAGAGACACACTCATAATTAACAATACATATGGTGTTTAGTTGGATGGATGGATGGCTGGATATTTATAAAATAAAAACAAAAGCACATAAACAATACCACAAATGAAATGAATGAGAAAATAAATGTATGACAAAAACAGTGATAAATAAACTAAATAAATATGTACATATATCTACCCAACAACAACAATCGACGTCATTATCAACAACGACAACCTCGTCATCATCGTCAGGGCGAATATCATGATCGTTATTTGTACATATGTATGTATGTGTGTAGGTATAGCCAAAACAAAAACGAAGGCAATCCAAAAACCATGCATATTTTATCGGTTATCGTTCGGTCACCGATTAAGTACACATTGCAGCAATACACAACTCTTTCTAATCATTGCCTACAATGCTGTGGTATAAAGGTAGGGTTGCCAGGTGGTGATTGTGAAATTATTGAACACACCAAAAATATCCTGAATTTACAAAAAATTAATAACATAACAAAATGATTATAAACGTATATAAATGTGAAGCTATTTTCTTCATGGATCTATAAACTCCTATCTGTCAAATTTAATAATGATAAAATTGAAAGTACTTAAATACAAAATCGGGAGGAATATATACGTATATAGTATAGTGTTTATACGATTATATACATATGAACCTATTTTCTTTAATCGAGCCTGAATTCGTCTCTGCACCAAAAAAACGCACCACTGCTGAATTTCATAATGATCGAATGGAATACAAGTAAGAAAGTTCAGTCTGGTAAACCGACTTATGAATCCCCTCATCTTGAGTCCCAAAAAAATAATCGTACATTTATTTACTTTTTTGATTTATTTAAATTATTATCAATTTAAATTGCATTTAATAACGTTAAAGTATGTACTGGTATTAAAGTTCAAAGCTTTTTACTTTTGGTACAAAAAGGTCCATTTGTGTGGGAGGTACCAAAATGGGCGTGCCAATAACGGTCACTTTTCTCTGGACTCTAGGTACTATAAAAGCATTACACTGTACAAAATTTCAAGTATTTATATGCACTGGTATTAAAGTTATAATCTGCTAACTTTTGGTGTAAAATGGTCTATTTGTGTGGGAGGTACCAAAAGGGGCTTGCCAATTACGGCCACTTTTCTCTAGACTCTAGGTACTATAAAAGTATTGCACTGTACGAAATTTCAAGTACATATTTGTATGTGCTGGTATTAAATTTATAAGCTGGTAACTTTTGGTACAAAATGGTCTATTTGTGTGGAAAGTACCAAAAGGAGCGTGGCGGTAACGCCCATTTTTCACTGTATTGTAAGCACTATTAAACCATTAAACTACAAAATTTCAAGTCTTTGTATGCACTGGTAATAAAGTTATAAGCTATCAACGTTTGGTTCAAAGGGGCGTGGCAACTTCACCAAAAGGGGCGTGGCAACTTCACCTATTTTTCTCGAGGTAATAGTGACTAATAAATTAATACTATGTGTAGAATTTCAGAGGACTCAAATACGTAGTACAGAAGTTATTAAACAATCAATATTGCACTAAATGTTAACCCTTTGTGGGGGAAGTACTAGAAGGAGTGGACCAATATGCCCGATCTTCGAACTTAGTCGGAGATAGAAGAAAATATTACCACATGCTAAATTTGAAGTCAATCGGTTACTCCTTTCGAGAGTTATCGTGCGCACCAGCCAGTAGACAGACAGACGGACATTGCTCATTCGACTTAAAATTACCCAAACTGGATATCCGCCGAACATACTTAGGGTCTCAGGTCAATCCTTCGATGTGTTACACTTTTGGTTCATGGCAAATGATATAAGGTGAGGGGATAATAAAGCTTCTATAGCTCTTTGATGCCAAATCGGAAGAAACTTATGTATTAGGGTGGATATATCTAAATCTGAACCTATTTTCTTCAAACTTGGTAGTGTTTATTTCTGTACCAAGTAATTCTCTCCACCAGTTTCGTAATGATAGGATGTAAAACAAAGCTTATATTGTGGTTTGTGGCCAATGCGGAAGGGCCATATCTAAATCCCCGATTTTCTTAAATTTGTCAGAGATTAGCGCTTAGATATCGAATCGGAATATATCAGTGGTTTTCACAAATAACCACTTAAGTCGAGTTATGTCATTTTCGAGTTTTTGCGAAAATAGGCGTTTTTGAGCATTTTATGCCGCATGAAAATTTGTCACTCCCATTAGGAAAGCACTAGAACCCAAAAATTGTATACGCCCCCCTGAATATTTTTATTTTTCGACTAAAGTGGTTGTGAAAACCACAGAAACCATACATATAAATCTGAATCGATATTGGCCAGATTCACACGAATGTTAACTGAACGAATAAAATACTATTTACAAAATTGCATGAATGTCAAATTAAACAATAACAAATAATTTCCGAATATCAAATGGGATCGTCCTAAGGGCAAAAGAAATGTATGTGCAAAATATCGTAGAGGTCAGACTTATATTGCGATCTCTGCTTTGAATACAAGGATACATTGGAAGGCAGACGGGCATTGCTAAATCGACTCCGAATGTGATTCTAAGTCTATCGGTATAATAAACCATGGGTCTATATTATCTCTTTTGTGTGTTACCACTTGTTTATAAAGGGTTTTCCAACAAGAGATGTTATTTTGGTATTCAAAGAAAAAGCCATTTTTTGAGATAAATGAACGGATGTTTATTTCATAATAAAGAGGAAGGTATGCCGTTAATAATGAAAAACAACATCAGCCAAATGGCCACCACGACCACGCTTACAGGACCATATCCTTTTCATGAAATTTTCCATAACCAAATCGCAAAGTGGTTGCCCTATGTCCTCGATAGCCTCACGAATTCTCGTTGAGGTCTTGAATTGACGCTGGGCTGTTGGCGTAGAACTTATCTTTCACGTGGCCCCAGAGGAAGAAGTCGCAAGGTGTTAAATCACTAGATCTCCTTGGCCAATTATGATCACCTCTTCGAGAGATAACACGGTCCGGAAACTTTTCCCGTAACAGAGCAATGGTTTCGTTGCTTGTGTGCCACGTAGCGCCGTCGTGTAGAAAGTAAAGGTTGTCCAGATCAATACCATCCAACTCCGACCATAAAAAATCTTTAATCATCTCTCGTTAGCGCAATCCATTCACCGTAACTGTTGATCCAACCTCATTTTCGAAAAAGTAAAGTCCTATGACCCCGCCGGACCATAAACCGCACCAAACAGTCACACGTTGAGGATGGAGAGGCTTCTCAACAATAACTCTTGGGTTTTCCGAGACCCAGATGCGACAATCTTGCTTGTTGACGTAGCCACCGAGGTGGAAATGGGCCTCATCAGTCAAGATGATTTTTCGATGGAATTCCGGATTTTCCTGAAAACTGAACAGGACCCAAAATAACTGAACAATTCAGGAGAATTCAGGGCATCTGGCAACCCTATATGAAGGGGAGGGTACTGAGGCAATTTGCAAGCACTGACAGCGAAGATTCTATTTGTATCTCTCTTTCGCAAACAAAACCCCATCAGCTATCGTTGTTGTTAGTCCCATGAGATACAAAAAGAATATCGAAATTCATGCACGTTGTTCTGTTGTGTTTACCACAAACAGTTTGTTTAAACAATCGACGACCAACGCCACCGATAAGACGCGCGCAACACATTCATGAACGGCGCATACATCTTCGCTCATTCATTTAGTTGGGCTACTTTGCACTTTCGCCTGTGTACGATCTCTTTCAGTGTTGCCATACTAGATGTGTATTTCAAAAATTCTGTATTTCAAATAATTCTCTGGTTTTCACAAATAACCAATTATGCAAAAAAACGAATATCAAACAATATATCAAGAACAAATTAGTACATTTCCTGCGGAAAATTAAGTGTCAATTTATCTGAGTCTACTGCATAAAGAACTGGTTAAATTGGGATCTATCACTGGTCTTATCATGTAGGAAAATATTGTTATTTATTTACAATAATCCTGAATTAGGTATGTAATCATACGACTGCTTCATAGAAATACATAGACGGCCTGTTGGGTTATCTACTCCTTATCTAGCAGTGATGCCAACTTTTCCAGGCACAAATTAAAATAAAAATGAAATTCCGGACTAAACAGTATAAAAACACTAAATTATTTTTCTTTTTTTGAAATAAAAACTATTTTATTTTAGACTTAAATTTGCTTTAGTCAAGAACTTGGGCATAACATTAAACAAAAAAAGACAAAATTTTCAAACAATTGAAAAAAATAATATACGCGTATATGAAACCATCCCATCAGAGCAGAATAAAAAGAAATATTGTCAAATTTTATCAAACTGGAATTTTTTAAACCGATCGGTATAAATTACTATTGTTCTAGCTCCAATATTTTACGTAGAGTAGTGTAGGGTATAACAACTTATAAAAAAGCGTCAAAGCGGTAACGAAAAATATGAAAAGCGTATAGCTAGTGCTTTTTTCGTTTGGGTTATTGGGCGATCTGAAAAGCACTAAATCTGGTGAGAAAAGTACTAAGTTTGGGTCCCTGCACCTCAGTATGCGACAAGTTGACTTATCTGCTCCTTTGTAGAGGGCCAGTTGGGATATATACTGGTTAGTAAAATGTTAGTTGGTTTATTTACTGCTTAGTAGATGTTCAGTTGAGTTATCTCCTCCTTGGATATTGGATTATCTATTACTTAGTGGAAGGATACACTCTCCTTCAAACTTCCCGAGTATTCAAGAGGAGGTACTGTCTATAAAAGAAGCATGTAATAAGATATTGCAACTGTGCACGAAAGAGCGTATTGGATTATTCATTGATAGTCTAGCATTAACGTCCAACATCAGCACATCAAACGTCATGAGGGAATGAAAAAAACAACTTCTAAGTTAGGCCGTCTATCCGAGGTAGTTCTCATTTGGATCCCTGGTCATAGGGTGGACTAGATGGAAACTAAAAGGCATATGAACTAGCCAATTTATACCACACGACGCCATAAGAAACGCAGTTGGGAGTAGTCAAAATGGGTATCTTTAGTTACTATCTTAAACAAGAAAAACCTAGGAGGGATAAATCTGAAATATGCCAAATCTTCATATGCACCTGGTCACAATACAACATACAATGAACAAAGTTCTTAAATAGTATTGATGGCCTTATCAAGAATGATCGTGCTGCCGACAGAACATTGGGCAATTGGAATGTATTATCTGTTAATTTGTAGCGAAAACTGTGTTGAACATTTTTATCTGAATTTCGATTTATTCAGCTTTGTTTGCATTCATGTTTTTTTTTTAATTTTTTTATACTTTTCCCTTCAACATAAATACCAATTTATACCCTGCCTCAACTATCCAGTTCAAAAATAAAATTACAACATAGAGAATTTATAAAAATTTATAGTTTGGGTTAAAAAATTTGCTTTTTATTCTATCGTGGACTATGGAATTAACAACATAGGTAGAATTGGAGTTCATGTTTGACCTTCCTCTAAACCAATAAATTACACGCAAAGACTATACAGATACTGTCTTTTGCTCTTTCCGACTATTTAAATACATTTGTAATACCACTTCAGGAAATATAAATATTACAGTTATTCAATGAAACAGGTAAGTGGGACAACCTAAAGTTTATGCGTGCTTATTCTGCTCTAACAAGGTGCCATAGTCGGCTACGCCCGAATTTAGCTTCCGCTAATGTTTTTTTAAATAACAAAATTTATAAAAAATTTCAAATTTTACATATTTTGAATTTATTTAACTTTTCGCGAATTTATGGACATTTTGTATTCCCTCTGGATCTGGCAACACTGCATGTATTCAGTGCTCTCTCAAACGTGAAAAGCTCTCATTACAGCGGGCTCGTCTTCTCTACTCGTGTCAATGTATTTTCTTTATTGTCGTCGTGGTTGCCTTGATTCTTATTTTTTGCTGTTGTCATTATGGCTGCTTACGATAAAGGAGACTTATAATAACAAACAGTCACCAGTATTGCAGTTCTCCTACTACTACTGAATTTGATAAAAGTGTTCTAGATCAGAAAGTTAAAAAATATTCTGTATTTTGAGATTTCCTGTGAAAACTATTTTTATACCACTTGCGTGCATTAAAGGTCCTAAATTTGTACCACCAAAAAAACTGGTGTAGCATAATTATAACATGACGCTGATTTTTCAATGCTTCCTAAATGCGGTACGACATCTCTTGTGATAACTCGTTACTTTGAATTCACTGCCTCGCTTTGGGGAATTAAAACAACTCGCGTGAATTGGTTGTGTTTGAAACACATTGTCAAGTATACGATAACATGGTCGAAAATAACATCAAATAATAAAACAGAAATATTTATAAACTGCCATATAGTAAGAGTACGAGTACAAGAAATCAAAGAGAAGTGTTAAAGAAAAAATTATCGTGTATACACGAAAAATTGAAGTGGGTGGAACTTTGGAATATGTGGCAGCCTGCCAGTTAAGGTTTCTGCTCTAGCATTTGGGATAGGTCAAGAATTTGCCGTAAGGTTCCCAATTTTCTGTAGTGAAATACTTAATAACATCGAAAACAAATTAACTTAATTCGATTTCTATTATCGATGATAAAAATCGAAATTTTAAATCATGATATACTCTAGTAATCGCGAGCATATTTTGAAGACTGTTACCTGCAGTTTATATAACAGAAGAACTTCTAATAAATTAATAAAAATTTCTATGTACATACGTGCTAAAATTTGGATTGTACAGGGTTTTCCAACAAGAGGTGTTATTTTGAATCACCCGGTATTTCGGTAGCTGTCACTTTGGAAGCTTTTATTCTTTGACATTTGACAAGTAGAAACTACGCCATTACTAAAAATGGAACGATTCAACAACGCATTGAAATTATTAAAATTCGAAAAATCGAAAATCATCGAAAAATCATCTTGACTGATGAGGCCCATTTCCACCTCGGTGGCTACGTCAACAAGCAAAATTGTCGCATCTGGGGCTCGTAAAACCCAAGAGTTATTGTTGAGAAGCCTCTCCATCCTCAACGTGTGACTGTTTGGTGCGGTTTATCGTCCGGCGGGGTCATTGGACCTTACTTTTTCGAAAATGAGGCTGGATCAACAGTTACGGTGAATGGATTGCGCTATCGAGAGATGATTAATGATTTTTTATGGTCGGAGTTGGTTGGTTTTGATCTGGACAACGTTTACTTTCAACAAGACGGCGCTACGTGCCACACAAGCAACGAAACCATTGCTCTGTTACGGGAAAAGTTTCCGGACCGTGTTATCTCTCGAAGAGGTGATCACAATTGGCCACCGAGATCTTGTGATTTAACACCTTGCGACTTCTTTCTTTGGGGCCACGTGAAAGATAAGGTCTACGCCAACAGCCCAGCGTCGATTCAAGACCTCAAAGATAGAATTCGTGAGGCTATCGAGGACATAGGGCAGCCACTTTGCGATTTGGTTATGGAAAATTTCATGAAAAGGATATGGTCCTGTAAGCGTGGCCGTGGTGGCCATTTGGCTGATGTTGTTTTTCATCATTAACGGCATACCTTCCTCTTTATTATGAAATAAACATCCGATCATTTATCTCAAAAAAAAATGACATTTTTCTTTGAATAGCAAAATAACACCTCTTGTTGGAAAACCCTTTAGTTACGATAAAAAATATTTATCAATTTGAAAATACATATGTATTAGGGCGGGTCGATTTAAAAATCGCCCATTGCTCAGTTAAAATCGTATTCTAGGGATCAAAATAAGAAACTTTGCCGAAGGAACCATACCTCTAAAACGAATTCTGATGTCCCGGAAAAAATCCCACTTTGACCCATTTAGAGTGCTCCAATCGAGTCCAAATTTATGACCGACCCCCACTCAGTGAAGTGCTCAGTGAAAATCGTATTCTAGGGATCAAAATAAGAAACTTTGCCGAAGGAACCATACCTCTAGAACGAATTCTGATGTCCCGGAAAAAATCCCACTTTGACCCATTTAGAGTGCTCCAATCGAGTCCAAATGTATGGAACCCCCAGGGGATGTGCCACTGGCATGGGTGGGTCGGGCCTCCAAAGTTAGTGGGGTTCGGTCATACATTTGGACTCGATTGGAGCACTCTAAACGGGTCAAAGTGGGATTTTTTCCGGGACATCAGAAGTCCCGGAAACATTTGAATAGAGGTCACATTTGAATAGAGCATCACAAAATAAGAAGAAAAAAATTGAAATTTTCTTTGGTAACTCGCTTTGTTATCGATTTATCGGACGTAAAGTTGAAAAAAAAATAATTTGTCACTCAAATGGGCTCTAAATCGAAACCTATATGAAGAAAAAAAGATAACTTTATCATTTATCGATAAATTTGATTCCAAAGACACTTTGGTCCGAGCAGTCGTCTTTGGACATAACCCAGACAAGAAAATGCTTAAACCTGGCCGATTTTTTGTTCATTCCAATGGGCAATCGAAAATTTTAAGGAAAAAAATATAAATATTTAGTTATCGATATCTGTCATTGTAATCGATGTTTTGCGGTGTCTGAATGATAAAGATAGAAAAAAATCGATTTTTTGTCCCAATGGGCTCAAAATCGAAAATTAGAAGCAAACAATTAACAAAAAATATTTTCTATCGATAATTATAATTCCACACAAAGACACCTTGGTCCGTGTAGCCTACTTTGGACACACCCTAGAGTAGTACAATTTTAACCCCACGCAGGATTATCAGGACAAAAGTTATCGAAAATTCGTACATGACATTTGCATTTTTTTTCATTTAAGTGAGTTCAAAATACATAATAAAAAAATTAAGAAAAGATTTTTTCAATTTCCATTTTTAGGTCAACAAAATTGTTTTACAAAAAAATAATCTTTTTTTGATGTTCTTAGAACTTTATCATTCGATAACTAACCGAGATATCGATAACATGCAGAATGTTATTCTTATTTTGAAGTGCTCTATCAACGAATATTCCAGATCGCTGTGCCTCAGATATCATACTTCTCCCTTCATTATAGACAGACAACTTGTTTCGAAAATGGAAGCAATTTGTCAAGTAGTCCGCATATTTTAAGTTAGTTAGTTTGTTAAATTTTTTTATCTAGAACATATGTGCAAATCCGAAAAACTGTTACCAATAATCTAAAAAAATGTCATGTGTTATGTAATGTCCGCAACAGACGAATCTAGAGTTTTTAGTACGTATGTAACGGCCACAACCCAGTATTTGCCCATATACCTAATTTAAAGCAGATAAATTTTATATTACAAATATAAAAACATCCAATGAAGCTAATTATTTTTTTTTCTCTTTTTATTACAGATTTCTTAAAAAGCGTGTTCTGAAGTGTTCCACTAGCTTTTTGCGTTTTGGATTACTACGTACATATAGGGCAATAACGTAACAACACAGTGATTAATTTTCTTATTGTATTTTGTATTCAATTTGAACTAAAGTCATTATTATTTGGTTGAAAAAAAGTTGCCAGCAACATATAGCATATCTTGCAACACCATCGGCGCCGTGTGTCCTGGAATTCAAAACCTTGTAAGTATACGTCTTCATTTCGTACATTCCTAATATAGAGCTTTTTTACAATAATACTATTAACATGGGCTGTTATTAAAAATTGGTAATTTTTGTCAGAAACAAATGTTTTAAGTTTTGTAAATTTCTAGATTAATGATTATTAATCCTTCTCTACTTTAAGTAGATTGAAATAAAGACATTTCCACTTCCATAACATTATTTGCAACTAACGAACACGTTTAAAGTTCTTTACGTTACACATTTCATTAATTTCCACTTGAGGGAACGTGACGATCGCATTGAATGCGAGAAATCAGCTGTTTTTAAAACCCCAGTATACGGTGAAAACTTGTCACTGTGTTTTGCCTGAAACGAAAAGAAAAAACATCAGACCTTCTCCGTTTATACTATTCAAAACAACATATTCATGTTGATCAATGCTAAATACTTCAGTAATAATCTCCAAATAGAATGCTAAATGTTTTAAGTTAATCACTAATTACGATTGTTTATAGAGTTTGTCATAATTTTTGCTTGCCTTTCCTTCTCTTTGGTCGTCTGGTTGTCGTCTCCTCGACCCCACTGAACGATTTTGTTCACATACATAGCTTGTTGTTTGACTGGTTGGCTGCTGTCTGGCAGTTTCTTTTGGTATTTAGTTTTAGAACTTGTTAAGCAAGATAAATCTTGTGTTAATGACCATTAAATTGGAACAAACTCTCTCGCTTTGGGAAAATCTTTGGGGGCATCCAAATGTACATGTATTTGTATTCTCTTATGAGAGCACATTAATATGAGGTATGTTTGAGTAATTATGGGAAACATTATATTGTAACTTTAACGTGCAAAACAAAAAAAAATTTTCTAATAACCAATTTGATGTCATTCTTATTAAAAAATACTCTATACCACAATACTGCATTACAGGTAATAGAATTTCCTAATGCTAGCATTGTTTAAATTTGTACCCATTGATTTATTTGTACAATCAATAATTAAAAAAAATTCACAGAGAAAAATATTGTCCTATTATAAAGATTTAGCTTGAAGATAAATTACTTTATAATGGGAGGCTTAAACTTTGAATTTGTTACACTGCTTTATTTGCCGATTTAACTGCTGATACTCGAAGCTGATTTTGTTTAGTTTGGTTTTACATTTCTTTATGGGTAGACTTACACGAAGGCAACGCTAGCAAATTGTTATATTTTTTGGAATAATTTCACATTATGGTCCTGTTAATTGGCCAACAAGATCGTGTAATTTAACCCCATTGCATTATTTTCTTTGGGATTATGTAGTCACTCATCTACGTCGTCAGATAGCTTCATTCGAGTTATTGGCCAGATACGGCCGCAAATGTTGGGAAAAGAGTGTAAACAAATCGCTTCTTCAGTATATTTGGCCGGAACGTATTATTTTCATAGAAATTAATTTGAGAAATTGAGTTTAGTCGTACATTCTTTTAAAGAATAATAAGATGTAGTTACCGGGAAGATCTGTCAGATTTCCTAGAAAGGCCGACTCCAGTAAATCCAGGCGGCGTTTACACAATGCGGGACGGTAACAAAGCAGATGCTCACTGATCCACTCCCTTCTTATCCACACAGCTTCTGCAGATGTCATTGGACTTAATTCTCAACCTCCTGGCGTGTTAGCCGATCGGACAATGCCCCGTCAGAATTAACACTAAGTAGACAATCTTTTCCTATCTAGTGCGAGGAGATATTTTGACCTTTTTAAGTCAAAATATCCCCCCGCAGATGTCTAGCTAGCTACCCTAAAGATGTCGATTTCTGACCAATGTAGCGGCCGTAGCTGAGAGTGGTCACGAAGACCGTGGAGAGTCGATTCGGCGCCGTTCCCAGCAACACGGACTGACGTATGGAACTACATGGCGCATTTTACGTCGAGATCTTAAATTGAAAGCATACAAAATACAGCTTGTGCAAGAACTGAAGCCGCCCAATCTTTCCAAGCGACATCGCTTTGCTCTATGGGCTCTTGAAAAGTTCGAAGAAGATCCGACATTTTCGAACCAAATTTTGTTCAGCGATGATGCCCATTTCTGGCTCAATGGGTTTGTAAACAAGCAAAATTGCCGCATTTGGGACGAAGAGCAACCTGAAGAGATTCAAGAGCTGCCACTTCATCCAGAAAAAATAACGGTTTGGTGTGGTTTGTGGACCGGTGGAGTCATCGGTCCATATTTCTTCAAAAATGATACCGGTGAGAACGTAACCGTCAATGGCGACCGTTATCGTGCCATGATAACCGACTATTTAATGCCTGAAATTGAAGCTCGTGATCTCGGCGACATTTGGTTTCAACAAGACGGCGCCACTTCCCACACATCGCATCAATTGAGAGAACACTTCGGTGAGCAGATAATTTTACGTTTTGGGCCGGTCGATTGGCCACCAAGATCGTGTGATATCACACCGTTAGACTTTTTCCTGTGTGTATATGTAAAGTCTAAAGTTAATGCGGACAAACCCGATCCGATTCAGGCCTTGGAGCAAAACATCACGCGTGTCATTCGCCATCTGAGACGTAGCCGCGGCCAACATTTGATAAACATAATCTTCAAAAAATAAAATGCCAAAGAATGTTCTTTCAAATTATAATAAACACTCCACATTCAATTTGAATTTTCTGGGTTTTTTTTTTCTTTAAAAAAGTAGGGAACCTCGAAATGGATCACGCTATACAAAATCTTCGAGAATATTTAATTTCGTCCTCTTCCTAGCAAGTTAATCGTTGGACTCAATACCCAACCTCCTGGCGTGTTCGCCGATCAGGCAGTTTCCCGCCAGAACTGACACTAACGTAGAAAGTTTTTTCTTCTCTGGTCCGAGGAAATATTTTGATCTTCTCATGTCGTATCGTGGCCAGATTTGTCTAGCTAACCTACAGATGCCGATTTCTGCCCATCTCTCATTGGACTGCCAATACGAGTATATGCAAACTATTCCAGAATTTGTAAGTTCGTCCCTTTATATAAATATTTTTATTGGCAGTCCTGCATATCAATATTTACAAAATATTTTGTAAATATATGAAATTGTAAGGTTTTCTTGCAATCGTCTGAACTGTCAATTTACCTTTGCCTAACAATCGGTCATTGTCCGTACATTTGCAGCACTTTAACAGCGTTGATAACGTTGTCCGATCTGTCAATCGTCTATACATAGCTTCAGCCAATTGTCGACTTCCCTTATTTCCATTATTTCGACTAGATAGACACCGCATCTGTTAGTCTATAAGCTATATCAAGACTTAGTTCTTTACAGTGAAAGCCAACCTTCTCATCAAGCTTCGAATTACTTGTATAGAAGTTAAGAATATAGTTTATATTTTCTGGTATTCTTTCAACCCAGTCTTCGCTGGTAGATATCTTAATGGCAAAGTTCGAATTACCTGTATAGAAGTTAAGAATATAGTTTATATTTTCTGGTATTCTTTCAACCCAGTCTTCGCTGGTAGATATCTTAATGACAAAGTTCCTCTTGATGGTCTGTACCATTGGTATATAGTCCACTCGATCGGTTACTATTGCACTACTGTATTATATCTTCATGTGGCCGTAGTTCTTGTAACTTTACATTGATAGGCAGTTCAATCTAAATGTCGCTCTTGTTGCAACTTCTCTAGCAACAATAGCAATTGGCAGTAGAATGGAGTAGGGCTTGTAGAGATTCTGTCGCTGTAGTCCCCAGAGTACCGCTTATGCTTAGGCGACAGTTCTCTGAACCTTCATTAATTGTGTATTTTATTTAAAGTAATTTTCAGCATATATTAAAAATCAGTCGTTTCTTCCGCTCCGTTTACGCAACGATTCAGTTGGGTTGTTAACGCAGATTCGCATATACCAGAGTGGAACAGCTTGTTATAGTCGATTATATGGAACATCTATGTTCACACATGGCTTTTCCTAGTTTAAAGGAAGGGTTAGGCAAACGAAACGGTACCTTAAAATTAGCTTAAAAGTAACTCTGGTCTCGTGGCCAATTATTCGAAACATAAAACCGTATCTTATGACTCACATATTTACAACAAATATAACACAAAAAATGTTTCTATTTTGTTTCAATTTACATAATTTTTATTGCATTACGAAGGTTTTGATTTTACTTCGTATTTTTCTATATTTTACTTATTTTATTGACATAACACCTTTTAATACAATTTTTCCGTTTACATTTCATTTTCTTTGGCTGATCGTTTAGACTATTTTCCGTATGAAAGATTGGATATGATGATTTGATACGCTGTAGCGACGTTATAGTTACGTTGGCCTAACCTAGCCTTAAATCATATAGCACCATTTTCAAAGTTGACGAATTGATCTTACGGGTCAACATTATATTACGGTTACTTGTGTCTATTACAACTTTTGATTGGCCCATATTAAACGCAATTTTGTTCCTTATTTCCCATTTATATTCTGTTTTTTTAACCTAAAAATTGTCTTCCTTTCTCCTGACTTATGGAACATTCCTCGTACCATTCCATTAATTGAATCTATTACTAATGGAATTTTTTTGTCTTTACCCAAGTAGAGCATAACGTTCGTTCAGTCTATATTCGCCTGGCAGCGGAGGATTGCGGTTAGCGGGGCTTGTTTGTATCTACAGAGTTTTCCAAAGAACTTGCTTGCTTCGCTCAGAGTATAAATATGGGTCGTCGTTGCATTGCCACATTTTTTTTAATATTCTATTCTACGCTTGTGAAGATTCTATTACGTATAAACATTTTTTCACTAAACGGATAGATTTCTATATTATAACGGCATTTATATTGTTGTTGCGAATTTTGGCTAAGTATATTTTCCTTCGTTTAATCGTTGAAGCAAGTAAAACCGATTGCAATTGAAGGTTATTTGAAATTGGTTTTTTATGTTCATCATAATGTAGTGAGTGGGTTAGGAATAGATCGTGCTCTTTGTTCGGAACATTAATGAGCTTTTCTCTACGCTCTTCCACGAAGTGGTGATTTCGTCTACATTCTTTAGGTTTTCTTCATAAACGGATTTAATTGGAAACTCGTCTACGTACCGATCGTTGGCTAATGCTGTACTCGCTAAGCCGTTGGTGTTTGCCGCATAAGACTGAAATGCCAGGAACCATGTTCCAAGATGGTATAGATTCTATGGATTTTATGTATTATGTATGTTTTGTTGCGGTCAAACATCATAACATATAGTCGGCAACTATTTTACAAACAAGTTGTGTAGACGAGTTGAAAAAGAAAAAAAATCTTGTGAAAGATTGATTTACTTTATTTTATTTATATTACAAAAGTTTCGAATCAGTTTCTTCTTCTTCACTATTTTACTGATTCTTTTTAACTATTTTACTTATTATTTGGCATCACTTTGATCTCGCTCTTTAATCGACCATTTGAAAATACACATAAACTTAAAGTCCAGATAAAATTTTATTAGATTCTTTCGTTTGTTTCCGTTGGCTAATCGTTTTCACAAATTTCCATATGACAGATTCGATCAGATGATTCGTTAAGATATGACGATGCTATGGTCACGTTTGCCTAACCCAGCTTTAAATCATATGACCCTTTTTTAAAGATAGCAAATCGTTCTTACGGGGCCACGTTACTGTCTGCCAACGTTACATTGCAGTAACGTGTGAATAAATTCCCAGACAGGATCATATAATAGTCTTTGTTTCAAGGGTTTTTACATAACATGAGAACGACGAAGGGGCTTGATTTCGCATTAGTTTCTTCTCTTTTCATTATTTTACTGGCGTCATACCCCACTTTTAATCAGAGGTTTGAAAATGCATGTAAAATCAACGTCCAAATTAAATTTCAGCAGGTTCTTCGGTCCGTTTAAGTTTCGTTTGTTGGTTAGTGGTCAATATTAATTTCCATATGACAAATTTGATCAGATGATTAGTTTTTCTAATTTTATGGCGACGTTTAATGCTGAGTTACGTTAGTTACGTTTGCCTAAACCAGCATTAAATCATATAGCCCTTTTTATACCCTCCACCATAGGATGGGGGGTATATTCATTTTGTCACTCCGTTTGTAACACCACTAAATATTGATCCGAGACCCCATAGAGTATATATAGCGCGATCCATTTCGAAGTTCCCTCATTTTTTTAAGGAAAAAACACAGAAAATTCAAATTGAATGGGGAATGTTTATTATCATTTGATTGAACATTCTTTGGCATTTATTTTTTGAAGATTATGTCTATCAAATGTTGGCCCCGGCTACTTCTCAATGGTCCATTCGTTGAGTCAAATTTTCGATGACTCGTTCGAGCATTTCGACTGGTAACTGGCGAATGACACGCGTGATGTTTTGCTCCAAGGCCTGAATCGAAGCGGGTTTGTCCGCATAAACTTTAGACTTTACATATCCCCACAGGAAAAAGTCTAACTGTGTGATATCACACGATCTTGGTGGCCAATCGACCGGCCCAAAACGTGAAATTGTCTGCTCACCGAAGTGTTCTCTCAATAAATCCATTGATTGATGCGATGTGTGGAAAGTGGCGCCGACTTGTTGAAACCAAATGTCGCCGAGATCACGAGCTTCAATTTCAGGCATCCAATAGTCGGTTTTCATGGCACGATAACGGTCGCCATTGACGGTTACGTTCTCATCGGCATCATTTTTGAAGAAATATGGACCGATGATTCCACCGGCCCACAAACCACACCAAACCGTTGTCTTTTCTTGATGAAGTGGCAGCTCTTGAATCTGCAGGTTGCTTTTCGTCCCAAATGCGGCAATTTTACTTGTTTACATACCCATTGAGCCAGAAATGGGCCTCATCGCTGAACAAAATTTGGCTCGAAAACGGCGGATCTTGTTGGAACTTTTCAAGAGCCCATAGAGCGAAGCGATTTCGCTTGCGAAGGTCGGGCGGCTTCAGTTCTTGCACAAGCTGTATTGTTCCATACGTCAGTCCGAGTTGCTGCGAACGGCGCCGAACCGGCTCTCCCCGGTCTTCGTGTACACTTTCAGCTACGGCCGCTACATTTTCTTCACAGCGTGCTGGACGTGGTCTATTCGGTCGAATATTATTCAATAATGAATGCTGGGTCTCAAAATGGGTGATGATGTTGCGAATAGTACGCTCAGTAGGACGATTATGTTGACCATAAGTTGGGCGAAGTGCACGAAACACATTCGTCACAGAACGTGAATTTTCGTAACAAAGTTGAACGATTTGTCAATGATGTTCAGGCGTAAGTCTTTCCATGATGAAATGCCAAACAATACTTAACAAAAATAACATGACAGCATGACACGACTCAGACGTGGTCTGTCAAAAAAAGGCTATTGAAAAAAGTATATCTACTTAGATCACCCGTTATTTTATTGCAAATGGGTAATATCGGTTCAATTTTGGATGTAGCCCCCATATATGGCATCTCCCCGATTTGACTTCTTAACGTCATAGAGACCACAAATGTCAACTGATCGGGCAGAAAGTTGGTAACTGTGGTTTATTTATACCCGGTATCCTTCACACGAGCAACGGTAGTCATAGGTCCATGTTTTTATAAAGCCCCCATACAAAGGTCCCTCTGGATTTGACTTCTTAACGCCACAAAAACCTCAAATTTCAACGAATTCGGCTGAAATTTGTTATAATGAGTTTATTAGTACCCGTTAGCATTCACGTGCGATCCATGGTGGAGGGTATACAAGATTCGGCATGGCCGAACTTAACGCTTTTACTTGTTTAAAGTCGATTAATTGATCTTTCGGTACCACGTTACGGTTATGCTAACGTCACATTACCGTTACGTCTATCCAACATAGTCACAGATACGACAATAGTATGGCAATATTACTGTTTCATGAGGTTTAACATAACACGAGAACAACGTATTGATATTCAGAAATTCTTTCATTTTTGTTTTCGATTCTGACCATTAAAAATGCAACAGTACAAGAGAGTGTAGAGGACATTTTTAAAATGCTGCTCTCTGACAGGGAAAAGTCATTTTTTAGAAAAGAAAACACCATTTCTAATTTTAAATTAATTAAGTAAATATTATTTATATATTTTGTTACAGTTCATTTGAAATATAATTGACGTGTTGATACACCAATAAATGAATGAAAAATGTGTTAATTTATGATTGCTGTCTTTCGGGAAATACAATAACGTTTATATGTGCGTACGTACATATATATATATGTATGTATATGAAGAGCAAATAATATATATAGCCAAATATACTTGGCTAAAATAATAAAGCCAAATATACAGTTGAATGTACATACATGTGTATATAAAAAATGTGTACACACACATACTAACTCATATCTAAAAAACAACAAATCGTTAAAAATTTAATGACTTGAAAAACTGGTTCTTTTATTTTTATTTCGGTTAATCGTCGACAACAATAAGTTTGTTTAGTTACTCCTGCAGCCGCAGATACGTACGTAACGTCTTGTTTCACGTTTTGTATATTCTTTCAAACATACACGTAATACAAACAACCATCTTGTATTTGGATGGTTTTCTTCTTGTTACTCGTACACTAATGATGATGACCTTTGTGAGAGATTTAAAATTATTTTTTACAATCTTGTTATAGATAATATAATTAATATATGTATATGTATATTTGTTGTAGTATTTTTATGGAAGCATTAAATTACAGTTTTACAATATTCCTTACAAATTTTAAATTCAATTACTTAAGTAATGATAGGATAGTTTTTGTTTAGTAGAACTGTGTACGAGTGTTTACAATAGATGTGGTTTTCTTTAAAAGTTAACGAACTTAGTTTAGTAGTTTGCAAAGAAAGCAATTTATTTTCACTAACTGACGTACTCTCACTAACCGATGCATTTCCACTAACTGGTGCATTTCCACTAACTGGTGTATTTCCACTAACCGATGCATTTCCACTAACTGGTGCATTTCCACTAATTGTTAGAAGGGATTCGAGAGACGCAAGAATAAGCAGAGCCGGCAGAAGGGTGTAGTAACTCCTAAAATTTATTTATAAAAATTATATTTACTATTAAAAGTTAAATAATTTAAGCCATTTATGCAATTTTGAACATATTTTTCATTTATTTTTGAAGTTATCAAAAAAAAAAAAATGATAAATATAGTCCATTTTTATACCCTCCACCATAGGATGGGAGGTATATTCATTTTGTCACTCCGTTTGTAACACCTCTAACTATTGATCTGAGACCCCATAAAGTATATATATTCTTAATCGTCGTAAAATTCTAAGACGATTTAGAAATGTCCGTCCGTCCGCCTGTGTTAATCACGCTACAGTCCGCAATAATAGACCTACGTTGATCAAATTTGGTACAAATACTTCTTATAGTTGCAGGTTGTTTGGGATTGCAAATGGGTCATATCGGTCCATATTTAGATATAGCTCCCATATATAGCATCTAACTTGTTGTGATTCCTACTGTCCTCGTCTACTATATTTATACCCTCACTTTAGTGTGACGAGGGTATATATCATTTGCTACGGAAAAAAGTGTAACACGTCGAAGGAGTGGCCTAAGACCCCAAGTATGTTCGGAGGAAATCCGTTTTGGGTCATTTTAAGTCGAATGAGCAATGTCCGTCCGTCTGTCTGTCTGTCTGTCTGTCTATCTGTCTGTCTGTCTGTCTGTCTGTCTGTCTGTCTGTGTGTCTGCTGGCTGGTGCGCACGATAACTCTCGAAAGGAGTAACCGATTGACCTCAAATTTGGTATGTGGTAATATTTTTTTCTATCTCCGGCTAAGTTCGAAGATGGGCCATATTGGTCCACTCCTTCTAGTACCTCCCCCACAAAGGGTTAAAATGTTGTGAAATATTGATTCTTTAATAACTGCTATACTACTTATACGAATGTTTTGAAATTCCACACATAGTATTAGCTTATTAGTCGCTATCAACTCGAGAAAAATGGGCGAAGTCGCCACGTCCCTTTTGGTACCTCCCACACAAATGCACCATTTTGCACCAAAAGTTAACAGCTTATAACATTAATAACAGTGTATAAAAATACTTGAAATTTTGTACAGTGTAATGTTTTTATGGTGACTATAGCCCTGTGAAAAATGGGCATTATTGCCACGCCCCTTTTTGTACCTCCCACACAAAATGCCTAAATCATACCACAATTTAATGTCTCATAACGTTTATACCAGTGCACATAAATGCTTATAAGTCGGCACAGTGAAATGAATTTAAAGTATCTAATGTTCATCGAAAAATAGGTGTATATGATAAACCCCTTCTGGTACCTCCCACACAAATTGACAGAATAATTCGAGTAATATTCAATATTACATTACTCACAAAGTGAGGGTATACCTTAGTCGGTTTACCCGACTGAAACTTTCTTACTTGTTTTTTTGTTTTTCGGTGTTATTTTCTTTAGGTTTGAGTTATTTTGTGAGGTCACATGCTATCCATGGTGGGTGGAATATAAGATTCGGCATGGCCGAACTTAACGTTTTTACTTGTTATGTTTGTCATCGTACTGTTGGTATATGGAAGTTCCATAGCGGCCTAGGGACAAGTTTATTAGGATTTGTTGGACATTGAAATAGTACTTATACAACTATGTAGCACCTGATTACACGCTGGACAGAGATCGGCCACACTGTTATCAATTCACGCCCAGTAAGAATTGAGTCGCCTACCCCATCCTGATCTCAGCTGAGCCAGAAAAGCTCTTGTAAGACGCGGCAGTCTTTCTTCTTCAGATGCTACTGATGAAGAATGGTATCCAGTCGGTAATTATTAACCGCTACTGCGACCTCATCGACGTGGATATCGTTCAGACTTAGAGGCTCTCTTTTATACCGTTGAAACTGCTGCTCTAGATCGTGAAGATCTCTCCTTACTTGTCTGGGAGGTGAGGGCCTATACATTAGGTTGTAGATTATACTTACTGATAAGGTGGTTGCCCCTGGCCGGAGATGTATTTCACTGGGTCAATCCGGTCCCTGCTATCGCGGGATTGTGGACGTTCCGGGGTGAATTAAGCAGCATAATCGAATGCAAGCCAGAACTCTTTAATTTTATTATTTCGTGATAATTTTAATATGATATGAATTATGAATTCAAACGTATCTAATATATTCCTCAGAATTCCTAATTCGTATCATATTAAAATTATCGCGAAATAATATTATTAAACAGTTTATTTGCTCTTCTGAGAAATTGGGAAACAACACATAGCTATTTTTGCTACGACGTCGACGATATGTACATATAAATTCTTCTTTTTCCTGTAAGGGTCTCACTAGTGTCACGAGGGTTTATATATATAATTATTGCCTAAGCAACACTAAGTGTTGCCTTGCGCCATCTGACATTTCCATTGGAAAGTTTGACATTTTTAGCATAAACGTACTCAGAACGTTTTGCCGTACGACCATCATTTGTGCTATTTACAGTGACTTGAAAAAATCAATTTGGGAAAAAAATTGAATTAACTCGTGAACATTTTCGTGCGATCATTTTTTACAACTTTCGACGTGGATTATCAAGACAAGAGTGCATCGATGAACTTAAATCTTTGTATGGCGATGATGCACCATCCTATAGCACTGTGTTCTAACGGGTCACTCATGCTTACAGGCACATCTTCATCGCATAGGACTAGCAGAAAACGACGAGTGCAGGGCATGCAGGGAAAACATGGAACATTGGAACATGGAAACGATGGAACATTTTCTGTGTCACTGCCCAGCTTTCACTTGCCTCATCTCAGAGGATATGACTGGAAGATACTGAGAAAATACGTGTCTAATACCGATTTTCTGTAACCCGTGGGGTATAAAAATCATAAATAAGGAGCGCACAACAGGCCGAACCACTGGCTTAAGTGTATGTCCATGGACATGAGACGTTTAAAAGTCTCCTCTATTCAACCTAACCTAACTAACCTAACCATAGCACGGTGAAAAACTGGTTTAATGAATTCAATCGTGGCCGACGCTCGCTCGAAGTCGAACGTCGTGAAGGTCGTCCAAAAACGGTCGTTGTGCCAGAGAACATTGATGCCGTGCGTGAACTGATAATGCAAGATCGATATAAAAGGTATGCTCTCGTTGGATCCCGCACAATTTGACAATCGCCCAAAAAAACTCGTGTCGATTGGTGCAAAGAAATTTTGAAAAAATACGATCACGGTGCTTCAAAAGACGTTTATAAGATCGTCACAGATAACGAATCTTGGATCTATGTGTATGAGCCCGAAACAAAACAGCGGTCGACTGTGTGGGTCTTCGAAGAACAACCAAATCCAACGAAAGTTGTTCGTGGAAGAAGCACTTCGAAGCAAATGGTCGCCTGTTTCTTCGGCAAAACTTGGCACCCAATACTTCATTTTATTCCCGCACATCAAGAAAAAAATGCGTGGTCAACGATTTTCGTCGCCAGAAGATGCTGTTGAAGCGTTCAAAAACCATGTTTTGGAGGTGTCTCAATCGGAGTGGAAAAAGTGCTTCGACAATTGGTGTGAGCGCATGCAAAAGTGCATGCTGGAGAATACTTTGAAAAACAAAAAAAAACATTTTTGATGATAAATATTCGCATTTTCATTATTAGGCCAGAAATATATACAGCAGCCCTCGTATATCTCCTCGCTGTATCCGGTTACATTACCGTTGTGAGTTTGCTGTCCCCTTAGGCGAATCTAAAGTTTCGGTTGGAACATAACACTCACGCACATCCACTTCATAGCTCTTGTTCAGAATCTCACTGTGATGATTCTGTCCGAATGCGGCTTCCAGTCGATAAGGGCGTTCCTTTCATCCTTGGACTGCAGAATTCCTACTCTATATGATCGGGGTTCAAAAAATCATCAAGCGCATCAAAACACGTCTAATCTTTATATCAGTAAACATGGTGTCTGCATATGTTGTGGATATATGTACCCATATAACAAAAACGTACAACGAAATTTAAAAGTCACCTTTTTTGAACAAACTTCGTATATAACGTTTCTTATTAATAGAATATATTGAAAATTGATAAAATTATGTTTTTGGAATAATTTCGACATCAAAAGCAATTTATGTAAATATATTGTTTATACATATCTGCAAATATCTGCATTCAGTAACTTTCAAAATGTCTACAGCTTTCTTCTAAATTCTGAAGAATTGAGTCAACACCTAAATCCTAATGGAAATTTCCAATTTTCATTTTATGTGTATATGTACAATTATTACATAGTTATATACA
Source organism: Eudasyphora cyanicolor (assembly GCA_963930755.1). Lineage (NCBI taxonomy): Eukaryota > Metazoa > Arthropoda > Insecta > Diptera > Muscidae > Eudasyphora > Eudasyphora cyanicolor. The sequence continues at coordinate 217,119,261 of OZ005735.1, read as the reverse complement.
TATGAAGTATATAATATAAACTATATCTAACTACTAATGCTTGTATCTACGAGTATATTTATATGAGAGTTTCAACGTCTGCATTTTGCAGCCAAATTTCTAGATATACATACATATAAAGCTAAGAGTATATATATGCCTGTGTATACATAAATATGTTTGTATATAGTCGACATTTGTATGCAACAAAAGCCTGTACAGGAGCTTTCTGCTGCAGCTGCTGCTACTGCACTTTGGATGCACTGTGTTGTGGATGCATTGCAATCATCCGTACCATTGTATAGACGTCGAAATGGATGTACTTACTCCGTCCGACTACCTAACGAGCATTGAGTGGTAGTAGGTAGCTGTAGCTGCTGGTGCTAGTCCTACTGCTGTTGTTGTTGTGCTTGTTGTTATGTTACCCATTATTAGTGTGGATCTATAGAGCGCTGAGAAAACTGAGGGACCGCCAGGGACGAGCCTGCCACCTCTCATCTAAACAGTTTACCGTTTGTGGCACTGTGGTGGCTGTCATTCAGAACTTGTGGTCATGGTGATATGGTGGTGTTGCATGAATTGCTGACAGTATTGTGCCTCCCCTCCCCTCCTGTACAAATAAAAGTATCCCAGCGGTGCATAATGAATTTAGAAGGCCTTCGTTTGTTGTAAGGAGTCGAGGAGCTTTTCAGGAAGTTAGTAAGCGAAAAAAAGTATAGCTGCCATAATCCATAAACAAAGATGAGAATATTCTACATATTTTACGTCCTGTCCGATAATTCAATAAAGTTGTCACCTATTACTCGAAATAGTATATGTTTTCAACAAAAAGTACAATTATGTATATAGCTTATTCCCAAAAACAAAAATATCCCACAGAGCAAAGTTGCCGGGGACAATGCGCTTTTTTTTAGATCAAAGATAAATCTTTTTGCAAACATAAACACCAATTTGATCATTAAGCATATTGTACAAAAGCATTTTTATCTTTGACAGTATTTGTAAAATTATCTTTATGGCGAAATCTAATTGGTTTTAGTTAACTTAGTAAATGGTATTGCCATTGTCCCCAGTTAATATAAATAAACATTTTCAGTGGTTAGGGATGCAAACTTAACTTTACCTACAAACAGCTGTTGCTCAATATAATAAACATTGTCAAATGATAGGTTAGGTTGTTAGGGATGCAAACTTAACTTTACCTACAAACAGCTGTTGCTCAATATAATAAACATTGTCAAATGATAGGGAAGCCAAATAATGCTTATCTACAAACAGTTGTTTTCCCATTAAAATCTACATCTGCGAGGGGATAATAATTTTTCGAGAAATGATCAAAGCTGTTACACACTTTTTTCCAAAGGCGGAAGTAAATCTTCCAGAAGTCGTCATCTTAGAGGGTCTAGTTAATTGTAATGCTGGGTTGCTGATTTGTGAATTCAAAAGAATTTTGGTGTGTGTGCTTGTTTATAAATAGTTGTTGTTTCTGCTGCTGGTTTTTGTTGGTCCGTGTTGCAGTTTTGGTGTTTGTTGTTGGTTTTGGCCGTTGTTGCTTGATATTGTATTCTGTTGCTGTATTACTACACTACCAACACACAAGGCTGTACACTTCTCTTTTCCATATACATATAGCCGTAGATACATACATATAAATGTGTGTACAATAAATATAGTACATAAGACACATAACATTTATATAAGTACATACAAAAGCATTGCATGTAACGGTGCTTTTTGGTACATAGATATGTATAGATTTTTGAATACCCAGGTTGAGTTTATTGCGTTTAGCTTAACTAAATACATAGGTACATGTTATACATACATACATACATATGTATATCTTAATCTTATATATATACGTAGCTGCAAAACCATACATAGAGAAAATATATATACATATCAAATATTTTTTGATCTAATAAGTTTTCACTAACAATATTTACTACATTCAACTAATTGAAAAAAAAAATATATTCAGAATCGAATAAAAAGAGAGAGTATGATATCCCGCTAACTGATCGCATATTTGAATATGTGATCAGATCGCGGAAGAAGAATACGAGTTAAGTGACATGTCAACGATATCTCGCTTAGTTATCGATGCTAAAGTTTGAAAAATCGCTTTGTTTTTTATTTTTTTTTTCCCGAAAATACCCTTTGTAAAAGCCTCTTCGAGTAGCCGGTTTTGGACATACCACAGATTAGAAACCCTTTAATCGCGGCCGCACAAAGACTAGCGGAGCTAGTTATCTTTGGCCACATCCCAGAGTAGAAAGCCTTACAGCCTGTTTCTGTAACTTAAAAATTTGCTTTCGTTCGCCTGCCAGACGACAAACAGCTGAATTGGGTTTCACTAACTACCATCACAACGAGAAGTCGTACGATAATGAACTCGTACGAAAACGTAATCATTTCAGTGCAAATTTTGCTTTCTCTATCTCTCTTTGCTGTCATCTCGGCGAACACAAATGTCAGACCGAGTCACATTATTTTATTTGTCGGCTGATAGGAACAATGACAAAATAAACATTATTAAGAGCAAAAAATAAGTAGATATTAATATAATTGTGGTAAAAACAATTAAATAATAATAAAATTGTGTACATATGTGCACATATTTTAGCATAAAGAAGTCACTATTGGTTGCTCGCTAAGATGGAAAAAGTTATCAGTGCACAATGAGAGAGACGTGAGAGAGAGTTAAAGAAATGAGAGTCTTGGTGCAACTCAGCTGACCACTCAGGGTTGCTTTTTTGGCCACCGCTAGTGTAAATAGTACAGAGATGTATTTGCTAAGGTCGACCATACAAAAATTTGTGCTTTTTTAGACCAGAAGTTGTGAAATTATTGATCTGGCAATTACATTATTTTCCAATTGGTAAATTGCTAACGTCATTGACGTAAGGCCAGGCGAACGAACGATGGAACGTTAGAGAAACCAAATTCTTGACGAAAGTGAGTGACTGGTTATCGTTCGCAGAGACTTTCGTTAGAAATACAGAAATAGGCCGTTAACCCCGGCCGAATCCCAGCTCTTAGACATTAGACGATTTTTTAATTTTTTTTTTATTCAAAATAATAAAGAATAAAAAAAATAAGAAAATTCCAGTAAACCGATCCTCACTTTGTGTGTAATATAATGGGGCACAGAGGCTGGGAAATGCCAGAATGTTGAAAAAATTGCATTCTTTGTCAGTCTATGATTGCTTCCGAAGTTATGAGCATGTCGTGTTTGAAAGAATCTGTCAATTTGTGTGCGTACCAGAACCAGAGTTTATATTTGAATTGGTTTGAAAAAATGCAAATTTGTTACCGGTTTGTAGGTACCATAAAAGCATTATACTGAACAACATTTCAAGTATTTATATGCACTGGTATTAAAGGTATATATTAGAAGTAAAGTTTTTGTACAAAAGTCCCTTTGTGTGGGAGCTACCAAAAGTATCGGGGCCACTTCGCCCGTTTTTCTCAAGCTGATAGCAACAGATAAACTATTACATGTGTGGAATTTCAGAAGATTTCGATATGTAGCATAGATGTTATTAAAATAACTATATTTCATCAAATTTTAACCCTTTGTGGGGGAGGTACTAGAAGGAGTGGACCAAATCTTCGAACTTAGCTTGTGATAGAAAAAAATATTACCACATAAAAAATGTAAAGTCGATCGGTTACTTATTTCGAGAGTTATCGTACGTACCAGCAGACAGACATCCAGACGTACGAACATACAGCCATTGCTCATTCGACTAGAAATGACCCAAAACGGGTATCTGCCGAACATACCTGAGGTCTTAAGTCACTCCTTCGATGTGTTAGACTTTTACCGTAGCAAATTAAAAAAAAAAATAAAATATTTCGATAACTAAGGTAGTTATAGACCAATTTTATTTATTTCACCGTTTTTTATATTGAGCTAATTTTACAAAAAGTATTTTTTTGTTTTTTTTCAAGCTTCCGATTACTCCATAACTAAGGCGAGGTATCGACAAAATGCCCTTAATTATAATTCATTCATCTATAAATGTCCCTAATATCTCAAAATATGACCCCTTTCTGAATTAAGGTAGGTTGGTTAGGTATGTTCACTATTTCGCTATCAACACATTTTTGTGAGCCATCGCTGCTCAGTGCTTTAATTCCTCCTTCGTGGTATCGAAAAGTTCAAAAGTTTCGAAGTTTACTACTTGAAGTTATCTGCCCTTTGAGGCCAAGATGTTTGCCCGTTAATTTTCAATCATTCCTCTGTGTCCGGGTACCCAGAAGATGCTCAATTGACCTGTGTACCAGGTAATAATGAGTAATCATTTATCGTTCTTTTCGAGTCCAACACAGTTCTGTATTTGAACCTTCCCAACCTTACTGCTTTGATCGTCATTTGGCTATCTGTGAAGATGTTGGCATATTTAGGCTTTGTGGTTTTACTGAGACAGCTCACACACTCCGTGGTTGCTCGAGCTTCCGCCTAAAATACAGTGTTACGGTCTGGGAGGCGGAAGTAAAGTTTGACTTGAGGTTCCTCAATAAAAAGTCCCAGACCCGTCCATCTTCCTAGCTTGAACCCATCCATGTAGCAGCTGATTCCCGAAACGAATCACAGGTAGCTGAATGCCGCACTTCTGGAATGCGGTGGGAGATTTTCGTTGTTCGAATGTGACCTTCTGATGGTACGACTTGTGGTCTAGATTTATCCATTCACCCATTACTTGTAAACGTCTTGCTGTGAGGGATGCCTCATACTTTATACGGATGTTTATTGGTTGGATGTGTAGTATAGTCTCCAACGCCCTTGTTTTGGTGCCGTTCTAATTGCCCCGCTTATGCCTAGCAGCACATACGTTGAACTGTTTGCTTCTTTAAACAAATTCTTCTTTAATTAAAATTCGAAAAATCATCTTGACTGATGAGGCCCATTTCTACCTCGGTGGCTACGTTAACAAGCAAAATTGTCGCATCTAGGGCTCGGAAAACCCAAGAGTTATTGTTGAGAAGCCTCTCCGTCCTCAACGTGTGACTGTTTGGTGCGGTTTATGGTTTGGTGGGGTCATTGGACCTTACTTTTTCGAAAATGAGGTTGGATTAACAGTTACGGTGAATGGATTGCGCTATCGAGAGATGATTAATGATTTTTTATGGTCGGAGTTGGATGGTATTGATCTGGACAACGTTTACTTTAAACAAGACTGCGCTACGTGCCACACAAGCAACAAAACCATTGCTCTGTTACGGGAAGAGTTTCCGGACCGTGTTATCTCTCGAAGAGGTGATCACAATTGGCCACCGAGATCTTGTGATTAAACACCTTGCGACTTCTTTCTTTTAAGCCACGTGAAAGATAAGGTCTACGCCAACAGCCCAGCGTCGATTCAAGACCTCAAAGATAGAATTCGTGAGGCTATCGAGGACATAGGGCAGCCACTTTGCGATTTGGTTATGGAAAATTTCATGAAAAGGATATGGTCCTGTAAGCGTGGTCGTGGTGGCCATTTGGCTGATGTTGTTTTTCATTATTAACGGCATACCTTACTCTTTATTATGAAATAAACATCCGTTCATTTATCACAAAAAATTTCATTTTTCTTTGAATACCAAAATAACACCTCTTGTTGGAAAACCCTTTAGTACTGCCGGGCCGTGTGATTAAGACGAATCTTCAAATTATGTCTACGGCCCACTCTTATAGTGGGATGTGGGTTTTGCACTAACGAAACTTCCTTACAAGGGATTAAACGAATCCCCTTTGTGAAAAAGTTTCGCTAAGAAGATTTTTATTTTATATTTTTTTCCATTGTCGTCTTTACTCTGAGCAGAATCGAACTTGCTACAAGAAATTAGCTGCCATGTGTTTAATCAGTTTAAAGCATATATTAAATTTTTCAGTTTTTGTCAAATTTAACAAAACCCTAAATCCTTTATTTATGACTAACAACAAACCTTGCAATATATCTACAAAAGCAACAACTAATGGAAGCGTTTTTATTATTTCGCACAACGAAATCCTGAAAGTTTTTCGCAGACTACACGCAGTTTTTGTGATACATACATAAATAAGCATCTATACATAAAGTTTTGGTGTACATACACCTTAAGGCCACCTCTTCCACCCCTTACCTCCCATCCCACCATCATAAAGGCCTGCCAGTACTTCCGTTCTCCTCTCAGCGCCACACATTCCATACAGCCAACATCTACAACTCACCCCCACACATTTTGCACTTGATGCAATTGCTATCCCTCCCAAACCAAACTGCCATCCATATTTCCTCAACTCCTTTCCACCATTTTGTCCTGCTGCCTTCAGTTTGTGTTTCACTTCCTCCTACAATTCTGTATTTGTGCTTTAGCGCTGTATTCTATACATCCAGTCAGCCTCCCTACTACCATCGATCTTTCGTCCATCATCTTCTGCTGTCTCTCTCTCTTCACGCTGATTTCCCTACACATGTCTGCACTTGGCTGGGTGGCAGGCTGACTGACTGGCTGTTTGTATTCCTCGTTATAGTCCTCGTTATTGTATCCTTTGTGTGAGGGACGGCGGCGGTGCATTCGCAATAATGATTTTGGTCATGCTTTGTCGGTTGGTGCATTTTTAAAGTCAACACCATCATTCTTTATACACATTTATGTCTCTGCTAAAAATTCCAACATTTTCTGTAAAACTCTTACGCACTTTGAAGCTGAAAAGTATTTCATTTAATGAAATAGTTTGCCATTGTTGTTTTTTTTATATACTACAAAATTCTTTCAGTACAGTGCCAAATTCCAATTGATCTTTTATCTACATCAGGGAATAGGCAATTTTCTATTTTCAAGCAATACGCAACAAAATGTACATATGTAATATAAATTCATGCAAAAATTTAATTTGAAAGTTTTGGCAAATAAACTTCCTTTTTAAGGAAGTGACGTAATGGTTCCGTTAGTGTTGAAAGAATTGACCGCACAAGAAAAATTCGTATGCAGCTTTCTGAAGTTGCTGCAGGTCTATGCTAATAAGCCGCAATCGAACGACTGGACGAGTTGTACTTTCAGCTGGACGGCTCCATGTGTCATACTGCGAACGCGACAACGTTTTAAGGGTATGGTTATTTCCCATGGAGGGGTGTCGTGAATTGACCATAAAATTGTGCGATTTGACCACACAAGAAATAGTCTTAAAGAGTGCTTTGAAGATGCAGGACTTTGTTTTTGATAGCCGCAATCCCACAAATGTCGAGTGGTTCCAGCATGACAACGGCACGTGTGATTGGTGATTTGGGGCTATGGTTATCTTCCATTGGGTGACGTGAATTGACCATAAAAATTGTGTCATTACAGTATGTACTGGTCTATAATATCAGTTTAATGTTCCACGGTAATGAGTGATGCTGACCGAATTTTGTGTGGTCAAAGCTGCGGTTTCAACATGATGGCGCTACTTGCCATACAAAACGATGCAACGCTCGAAGTTGTGAAAGAAAATTTAGCGACTGGATTGCCTCACGGCGAACGTGAAACGATGCAGGATAAATGGTATACCTAACTGAATTTTTGATAGCTGCATGATGACTTTGGTAATCTTGACAGCTCTTCTATTCATATGGAAAAACTATCATTAATATCTGATCACCCTTTACTTGCCAAGGTAATCTCAAAAAGATTGCATAACTCTGAAAACGAAAATCAACAACTTTATATAAATATTTCAAAGCTAATTTTTTAAGCGAAATTATAAGCTTCCCAAACACTCCCCGCTGCAAATTAGATAATTAATACATTTTGTCAAAAAGACTGGATATTTTTTCTAGCAGTTTTGCAGCACTTTCTTTAAAATCTTTAATAAAAAAACACTCTTTCGTGTTAATCTTACCCTGAATTGAGTGTCAGGCAGCTAGCGTCCTTTTCCTAATTCTTCCTTCTTTTGGCAGACCTTCCACACATACATCTAGCCAACCCCCCATCCATTTCCTTTGGCATCCACCGACCGACCACTTGAGTTGGTTGTCGCAAAACTTTTTTATGCCGTCACATCCAAGGTTTTTGTCAGTGTGAGTCAGCATACCCTTTTTCGTGTCCTTATGTGTTAGACAGTGTGCGTGGATGTGTTGGTTTTCTTTTGTTTGTTTGCGTAAATATATGGTGTTGCTGCGCTTCCTTCCACCGTCACATCTGGTTATTGTGTCGCGACTCTGATGAGGTTGTTCCACCGTCGGCCTTCTTTGTTATCCCTCCCGACCTGGCGACGTTTGGCGTTGCTTATGACGACGACGCCTTTGGGGGGATAACAGAGGATTTGTGAGTGTGCGTTTTGTTATTCTATTATCCTTGTAGAAATTCGACTATTCATTCCAAGCCTTTTAATAAAGAAATATAGTAATAAATTTAAAAAATTTCCCTGAAAATGGGTTTGTTGTTTGTTGAATGGAATTAACATTTTTAATTATGTATACTGTGTAGCATCTGAAAGGTCACTGTCAGAGTCACAGAATCTTTTTAGAAATACAACAACAAATGGTCAATTCAATCTGCGCCAATAAAAAGTACAAAATGATTAAGTGTTCAAACAAATCTGCCACATTCTCTTCATGAAGGACTTTTTAACAAAATTTCAACATTTTACTTTTTTCCCCATAAAATAACGGAGGATGTTGGGATGTGGTATTATTTTAGGTCCTTTTTTGCAACTATGTGTATTTCTAGAAACTGGGGATTGCCTGTAAAATTCCAAAACGTCTGCTAAAATGTGGCAGAACTTTGTTACACACATAGTTTAACAACTGTTCCTAATTCGTACGTCGAATTGTACGCCGACGTCACGTATTAATTACGAGCGTTAAAGCTATCTAAAATATGCGTTGACGATACGTTGCGAATGTCAGTGAATGAAATTATAAATTTATGAAAAATGTTTGTCATAATTATAGCTAAATGTGATTTTGGTGTCTCCCCCTTTTCGTTTTACGTTTGTTTACTTATTCCAATTGCACTCTTGATTTGCAACTAGTAAGAACTATGTATATAGAATAATAAATTTTCAAATCTATAAATTACCCATAATTCATAGTGAATATTTGAATTGAAGCTCTATTTGTAGTTGGAAATCTCTATTGTGGATTATTAGCTTAGCAAATAAAACTTTTTTTTAAATAATCACCCACAATCTCAATTAAAATACAATTAGACATTCATCTGCTCTCAATAGTTTTTTTTATATAAAATTTATAAATTCCATACGAGTACACTTTGCCTAAGCTCTAGTTATTCCAAGGGGTGTGGCCAGCGTTACTTAAGCAAATAATTTCATACACGCATGAATTAACCGTTTTCAAAGCAAAATGCGTGGGGTCTGGAAAAAGACCACTGAAAACCTGACTTGGCCAATTCATCGTCACCGCTGGCTGGAACCACTTGTAGTTCACCTAAATATCGTTCTTGTTGGAACCACTACCCGGATATAACGATGCTGTCGAGCTCTGGCCGAGGACCTTTGAGTTGATTGTCGTCGATTCGACATTTCTGGGTCTTCTTCGATTATGGCCCAAAACGACACACCTCTCGATGAACTTCACATTTGCGTATTCACAACTGATTTCGTCTCAGTCGCATAATTTTTTTTTAATAATTTGCATACGTTCGACAATGCAAATGCTGTACGAAATTGTCGTCTGGTAGACAGCTCTACGCGAAACTAAACAAAGTTCGAATGGCTGCCATGTGTATCAGTACGTAGCGCATGGAGAACGACACCAACTGAGACACTAAATGTTATACTACAATTAATGCCGCTAGATATAGCCAAACAATATGCCGCATCTACTGGTATTAGACATAGGCTACGGACATATTGCCGTTATAGACATAATACCCGTGCATTGTTGATTAAATTTTTTCACAGGAAGTATGTATGTCACTCTTATACCTGATAGATCAGAGTGGAATAATCGTATCCCAGAACATAGGAGATTCGTAAACTTCTATACAGACGGTTTCAAACTGAACAATCATGTGGGCTTTGGTGTCTTCTAATGAGCTTGAGTTATCCATTGCAAAAAGACTGTTCATACTCACTATTAAGGCAATTTCTTTTCTCCAACACAGTACAACAATTCGTCGCCCTTTTCTCGTAAACTGGACTTTTATGCCACATTTTGGAGCTTAGTTTAATTCGAGCGACTTCATCAGTTCCACCTAAAAAGGGCAAATATTATCGAAATCACCATTTGTGTTTACCAGGCAGAAATCTTAGCTATCGGAGAGGATGCAGAATGGCTGAAAATTAATGTTTTGGCTAAAGGCGGTGTCATTAATTTCTCTGATAGAAACTGCCGCGATATTGACAGATCTCTTAACGAGATGGCGGAACAGTTGAATATTCACCTGATATGGGTACCGGGCCTCAAGGAAATACCAGGGAACTGCAAAGCAGATGAACCTGCGGAACTACCGTACTCTTCGTGAGTGATAGTGAGTGCCCTTACGGTAATAAATGACAGGTGGTCACTAGTCAGCAACTCTATACATTCCAGGCTGATGTGGCTCTGCATAAACTCCAAACGCACCAACGCCCTGCTATCGTTGTCTAGAACGAACGTCTCACTTATCGTGTCTGTCATGACAGATCACTGCTTTTTTGGACGACACTCAGATATGTAGATGGAAGGTTTTACGAAATTACATTTGCTGAAGTTGTGGCGACGAAGCTGAGGAGGAATCAATACAACGTCACCTGCATCTATGAACCGCTCTCTCTATCTCGAAGGCGACAGGCTACACTAGACTATATTCTTTGGGGAGTTAGCATACTTGGCTGATGGTAAAATTTCACAACTTTGAGCTTTCTAAATCAATCAAATAGGGGAAGGGTTAGGGAACAACGCATGTTTTCCATTGCGTCCCTGTGTTAGCACAATGGATTAAATATTCTAATTTAACCTAAAACAATTTAACCTGAACAAATTTTCTGACCACAGAATGATTATTTTCGTACAATCAGTCTTAAAGTGTCTCAGCTGATCCGTTACGCTACGGCTATGATTAATTCCGGTTATTCGTACAGCAATCAGCTGATTTGACGCATTTGAAGCTGAAAAATGTGTTAGGCTTTTCAATGTAGTATATTTATAAGAGCGTAATCTGTTTAAATATTCCATTTTCTATAAACAAGCCGCATTGCATTCGTTAGAGTTAATCACCTGTTAATATGAAACTCATTGTCGGTAGAAGTTGCCAGATCAGAATTATATTGACACATGTTTACCTACTACAAAAGTATGTTTTTATTTTTCTGCAGAACTATTAACGAAATGTAGTTCTACTTAAGAAATTGAAAATCACCACACTGTACCTCCTACTGCTGGCATTTGGTTTCTTCTTTTTTTCTTTCTCTCAATATCCAGGAGTTGGCGTATTAAAGTTGGCTATTTTTTATGTGCCTTTAAAGGTCGTATGACTGGTTTTAAGTATTCAGTGCTGAGGTAACGTACCCCTTTCCTGGCATAACAACACCAGAAGAGATACCATTTATTCTTTTTTTTTGCTCGGTCGACAAAAATACCTCAGTCGTTGTCGTCGTCATCGTCGTATGATGTTGGTTGTGGTGTTTTTTTTGATTGTCAGACAATGTCTGAATGCTGGAAAGGGTCACGTTTTTTGCTCTCTCTCTACCAACACAAGATACACAATGGGGTTTTGTGTTTTGTTTGCCTTTAATATATGCGTCCCTTTTTGAATGCCAAGGCAAAACTTCCTGGATAAAATTTCGAAAATAAATACATTTGAGGGCAAGTATTTTACTTATATGGATGTTAAGGATATTTTTCACTTGGTTGATTTGTTTGTGGGCATTTATTGACAGTTTAAACCTTTCAGTTTTTTCATCCAATTATATAACATTTTGTGTGGAATATTATATATACGAGTATATATATAGTATTATTATATTATGAAAGCATGGTCAGAGGTTATATGATTTGTTCAAATCAAGTATTAAACATTAGCCGTTAATTTTCATTTTTGTATTCGATCTGGATACTTTGTACTTTCGGGATTTGGCGTTACTGCTTTCTATTACACCTGTCTCCATAAAAGGATATCAATCGAGGCGAATAACCTTCAAATATATTTCATTTAGATTTATAGATTTGAAAAGGCTTCTGGTATATACCTTAATCGACAAAGCTTTATGGAACGCAATAGAATGCAAGGGCGTTCCTAAAAAATAATAAAGTTTATCTATATGCAAATGCCACCTGCAGAATCTTATATGATAAACAGCCTATCAACACACTTGGAATTCGATACGGTGCACGTCATGTCGTGATATAACGCCATTCCCATGTTGTTCAAATGCGTACTCGACGTTTTAATGCAACACACAATAGATATGATATTGGGTTTTCCGAGATGCGACAATTTAGCTTGTTGACGTAGCCACCGAGGTGGAAATTTTTCAATGGAATTCCGGATCATTTGCATGAATTTTAAGGACCCAATCAGCAAAGACACGAAGTTGTTTATGATCGGCCGTCTTGAGTTCTTGTGTTAACTGAACTTTATAAGCCTTAAGACCCAAGTCTTTATGCAAGATACGGTGTAATGACGTTTGTGGAATGCTCAATTCCAAGGAACGAAGAGGAATGGACAAACCTGGGTTTTCTTCAACACTTTGGGCTACAGCAGCAATATTCTCAGTTGTTCTTGAGCGACGTGTACGGGTTTTATTCTTCACATCACTAACTTGTCCCAACAGCTCGAATTTTTCCACCAATTTCTGTATTGCGGTCCGACAAGGTGCTTCACGGCGACCCAAAAATGCTTCAGTTTTGCGAACTGTGACTGCAAGATTTTCACCATTTTTATCCCCTCACCTTAGAGAGGAGGGTATATATCATTTACTACGAGCCAAAAGTGTAACACATCGAATGAGTGACCTAAGACCCTAAGTATGTTCGGCGGATATCCGTTTTGGGTCATTTTAAGTCGAATAACTCACGAAAGGAGTAACCGATTGACTTCAAATTTGATATGTGGTAATATTTTCTTCTATCTCCGGCTAAGTTCGAAGATGGGCCATATCGGTCCACTCCTTCTAGTACCTCCCCCACAAAGGGTTAACATTTACGGAAATATTTATTATTTAATAACTTCTATACTACTATTTGAATCCTCTGAAATTCTACACATACGATAGTATTAGTTTATTAGTCACTATTACCTCGAGAAAATTGGGCGAAGATGCCACGCCCCTTTTGGTACCTACCACACAAATGGACAATTTTGAACCAAAAGTTAATAGCTTATAACTTTTTTACCAGTGCATACAAAGACCTGAAATCTTGCGCAGTGTAATGGTTTAATAGTACCTACATTACAGTGAAAATTGGCATAGTTTCCACGTGCCTTTTGGTACCTCGCACACAAATGGACTATTTTATACCAAAAGTTACAAGCTTATAACTTGCTTATTTTTTTTCGTAATGGAATAGAAATGCATGAGAATCATACAAACTCTATTGGGAACACTATGGAATAAAACGTGTGTAACTCTTCAGTCCCGTTTTTACACAAACAATAAATTGCGTTTTTCTCCGTTCATACAAAATGGCGTATGGAACAAAATAGCAATAAGCCGACGAAATGTCAAAGAATAAAAGCTTCAAAAGTGACAGCTACTGAAATACCGGGTGATTCAAAATAACACCTCTTGTTGGGAAACCCGTAGAAGAGCGACTTATATTTATATAGTGAAATACCACTGTGATCGACTCTAGTATATACAAGGTGGCGCAAAAGTAATCCTCCTATCAGAAAATGCTACAAATTTTGCGATTGGCCCTAATGTCAGTTCTGTTTGCATCAGCTGTTAGCTGCTGACCGCCAATCGCGTCTAACATACGCTCAAGCCATCCTTAATCACCACCAAGAGGAAGATGATTTTTCATCAAAAATAATCATGAGTGATGAGGCCCATTTCCATCTTAGCGGGTACGTAAATAAGCAAAATTTACGCTTCTGGGGCACTGAAAATCCGCGTGTAACCCACGAAGAGCCATTACACCCGCTCAAAGTCACTGTATGGTGTGCTGTTTTCGCTGGAGGAGTCATCGGACCTTTTTTTCTTCGAAGACGTCGCGGGCCAAACGGTTACTGTGAATGGTGAGCGCTACAGAGCAATGATCAACGAGTTCTTTTTGCCGCAACTTGATGAATTGGGATTGGAAAACATGTGGTTCCAACAGGACGGTGCAACGGCACACACTGCACGTGCCACAACCGATATGCTGAAGGATGCATTTCCCGGGCGCCTAATCTCCCGTTTTGGCGATTTGCACTGTCCAGCAAGATCGCCTGATTTGACCGCTCCAGACTTCTTTTTGTGGGGCTTTTTGAAGTCGCGGGTTTATGTCAACAAGCCTCAGACTCTTGCAGCTCTTAAAGACAATATCCGTCAAGAATGTGAGTACCTATCGCCGGAAGTTTTGGCCAAAGTGATGGAAAATGCCATAAAAAGGGCTCAAATGACAATCAACTGTGGCGGCGGCCATTTACATGACATCATATTCTCGACTTGATGTAAAAAAAATTAAAAGACCAAATAAAAATAATCCACAAGAAGAATCAAAGTTTTTCATTTTTTTTAAAATAACAGCCAAAAAACATCGAAAGGTTACTTTTGCGCCACCTTGTATTAAGATCTGAGTGGTTGACTCTAGTATAGATTAACACATCTATTGTAGATTAATAACTCAGTAGATAATTCTAATGTTATGGGACACCTATCTTTAAATAGGTGTCCCATAAGGAAACAACGGTCGGTAATGGGTTAAGTTGTAATAGTAAGTAAATAAATGTGCTAATGCAATTAATTAATAATAAAACATATCTTCTCAACTTTTTCAAAATACATACACGCTGAAAAAAAATCGCTTCTGTAGTATATTGTTCCAAACATATTCTGCTGGAAAGATACATATGTTTAGGGTACACTCCAAATATATAATAGTTGACACTCACAAATATAATTTGTTTGTGAGGACGTTGTTCTAAACAAAATTATGTTTTCATCCCAATATTTTTTTATTTGAAAATAATATTTCCAAAACAATGATTAATTTGTATTTAAGTATTTTGGCAATGTATTAATGCCTTAATTAAAAGGAAAGTCTTCAGTTTTTTTTAGAAATTTAAAGTTTAATTTTTTAAAAATTTTATATGTTTGAAAAATAATATTAAAATTTAAATGGTATAATCTTGGGTAACGACAAATTGACAATTGAACTATTTATAAATTAAAAATAAGTGCTGTAAAACAAAAGAAAATGTTCCTTACGACATTTTTACCTATAAAGTATAACACAAAATCTAGGAAAAACAAAATTAAAAATTGCCGAAGTCAACAATGTTTTAAAATTATTTTGAACATAATGTATTTGGATAAATTCTTAAACATTATCGTTGTTTGTTTGTAAACACATATTTTATTTGCGACAGTAAGTTCGCAAATATATATTGTTGTAATATATTAATATATGCGTTCCAAACAAAATTTCTTGATTTTCAAATAAAATCTATTTGTTCAAAAATATATAATATTTAAAAATTTTGGTTCCAAGTATATTTTCTTTGAATTCAAACATATCAAAAATGGCGATTTTCCTCCGTGTAATTACTAAAAGACTTTGGAATATATCGATACCTCCATTCTAAACTATGCTAAGTGCGAAATGATAGTTTTGCAGGAGAGGCGATCAGAGCTTGATACATTTTTTAAATTTGTATGGAATTCCTTTACGATGAAAATCGAATGACCTGTCCTGTTTTGTAAATAACTTTTGATTGGGTTGACGTATAAACATCAAATTTCGACTGAACATAATTTGGAATATTTAGAAATTAAAAATGCAATCTCCCTAAAAACATGCTAAGTCGACTTAGCATGTTTTAGAATGGAGTTATCGATATGTGGATATGTACGAGTATAAGAATTGCAATCGTATTTGGATTGCATTGGATATTGGTAGTATATATGTACATACGTACATATGTACATATGTATCGTATATACATATATGCAGACATTTTATATATCTACACCATTTACGTCAGCTTCTTATGCACATTCTCATATGTATGTATGTAATTTTAAGTTACACATTTAAGTATACATAGCCCTTATATACATAAGTATGTATGCATGTATGTGTATAGAGGTTTGCGGAAATCGTTTGACCAAATCCTATATACTTTGACTCATTTACCACAAGAGTGAGTAGTTTTACAGTATATAAGTACATATGCATGTATTTCCGGTATACTCTTATTATTCTAACTTTTTTAAAGACAAGAAAATAATGCGGCTTATGTAATTATCTATATAAATTCATATGTATGTACTTGTTATATACTTATGTATTTCGTAGCATCATATTATATACTTGACTTCTTAAGTAAATAGGTATATTCACTTAAGTAAATATGTATGTATATAGAAGTTTTATTTATATATTATTTTTTTTTGTTATTTATTGTTGTTGATGTGTCGCCGTTGTCGTCACCATCATCTCTTGGTGTTGTTTGTTTGGTGTGTAGTACGTCGTCGACGACGACGACTAGTATGGATGGTCTGGTTGTTGTTGATTTTTTCAATTTTTTTTTACATATATACAACAGACACATAAAGTATATACGACGGTCGCCTGTATATATGTACTATGTAGATGATAGGTATGTATGTTTGTTTGTACATACATATATAGTATGTATGTATTATTCACCCCATTGCTGGGCTCTTCTCACTCTCTGCTGTCGCCTGCTGCTGCTTCTACTCTTATATTCTTTTGCGATGAGTGCTGTTGGTTTTGTATGAGTGTGTGTGTGTCTGTGGTGTTGTTGTTGTTGTATGTGTTACGTTTTACTGCACAACTGTACTTTTGAGATAACCTTAGTTACCGAGTATTTGAATGGTTTTGCGTTGTTATCGCCGCAGATACATTTACTTCTTGTAGTTGAAACGTTTTTTTTTTCGCTGTCGTTGTTGGACGACATATAGACGGACGGACGGATGGACGATGTTGCTGCTGTCGATTTTTTTTAGATGTTTTGTTGCTGTTGTTTTCTTTTGTTTTTTGTAGCTGCTGATTTTATAATGATTCGATTTGGTTTATTTTGTTGGGTGGATTTTGTTGTTGTTGCTATCATCTGTTTCGATTTCCTAAAAAATTATCTATGGACATTGACAAGGCAATAATAATCGTAGCTATCGTTATAATCAGTGGAATTTAAGATGCACCTTCTATAATCCTTTTACGTGTAATTGCACTTTGCCTGATAGATACCTGGTACATACATACATACATACATACCTTTCAACCATTTCATAATGACACTAGAACAAAGGCTTTTGTGGCCTGAACTTTTGCCGTTCTCCATTTCTTCTTTAAATTTATTTCAAGATCCCAATAAAACTCGCCATTATTTCATAAACAAATGTTTTCAGTCAAAGTCAATGCACTTGAGGTTTAATTTTATTCAAGTTATTTTTCTTTTTATGAGCTAATCAACAACCACTGCAGCTTTGTTGTTGCAGCCGCCGCAATTGTTGTGAAATAATTACAAATTTCATTCGATGGCTTTTAAATTACACTCAGACATGGCAGTAAGAAAAAAACTCATTTTTTCAGTTGTTTTCGAAACTTCGTAATAGTTAATCATTTTCGAAAAGAAGCATACGATGTTTGTGGTGTTGTATTATTTCACAAGTTTTAGTTTAGGTCTGTTAAGATTATGTAGTGTTTAGAGGCGTGGGGTCGGTTGAGGTATGAGGGGTATACCATTAAAATGCAATTTTAACACATTTTCATTGATATGAATTAAACAAAAAATAAAGTATTTAGTGGCGTTATTTGAAGTTCTCTTTAACGTACAAATAGGTATTAAGATATTCACTGTGACAGGTCTCTTATCGCTTTGCTTGTTTTGCTACAAAATTTCACAATTCGACAGAGAAAAACGTTATCACATGCTAATTGAATTTACGATTTACGACCTCCATAACAAAAATAATAAATAATAAGATATGTCATCCCGGAGCGAGTAAGTTGTCAGTTACGAACGAATAGAAATTTCAACGAGTAGGGCTTCAAAGAGTGAGTTTTTCCGCGGATTTCGGACCGATTTTCCCGAATTTTTTGTAATTGTCACAATTAAAAAATTAATATATATCGATTAGTGCAAAAAAAAAAGTCCAAACTATGTTCGCGGAAACCTGTTTTTTCGTGTGTGACATTTCATTCCTATTCGTTCGTAACTGATAGATTTTGACGTTTCGTCCGGACGGAACATCTGTATAATTTAAGGGGTGTGCTCCATAACACTCAAGAAATTTTTACTTTCTTTTAAAATATACTTATTTTTATTGAATGAGCCAAATTCTAAAAAGAGAAGAGATAGATATTTTATTATAGCTTTTGAGTCGAGTTAGTCGCATCAGTCCGTCCATATATTCTTGTGATCCAAGTACAATTTGCAAATATGAAGTTATCTTTACGAAAATTTTTACAGCGGCATATCTTAGACTAGTCCAACTGAAAATGGGGAATGTCAGTACATATTTTGATATAACGCCCATATAAAGGGTTTTCAAACAAGATGTGTTATTTTGGTATTCAAAGAAAAATGACATTTTTTGAGATAAATGATCGGATGTTTATTTCATAATAAAGAGGAAGGTATGCCGTTAATAATGAAAAACAACATCAGAAAAAATGGCCACCTTACAGAACCATATCCTTTTCATGAAACTTTCCATAACCAAATCGCAAAGTGACTGCCCTATGTCCTCGATAGCCTCACGTATTCTATCTTTGAGGTCCTGAATCGACGCTGGGCTGTTGGCGCAGACCTTATCTTTCACGTGGCCCCAAAGGAAGAAGTCGCAAGGTGTTAAATCACAAGATATCGGTGGCCAATTGTGATCACCTCCTCGAGAGATAACACGGTCCGGAAACTGTTCCCGTAACAGAGCAATGGTTTCGTTGCTTGTGTGGCACGTAGTGCCGTCTTGTTGAAAGTAAACGTTGTCCAGATCAAAACCCTCCAAATCCGACCATAAAAAATCATAAATCATCTCTCGATAGCGCAACCCATTCACCGTAACTGTTGATCCAACCTCATTTTCGAAAAAGTAAGGTCCAATGACCCCGCCGGACCATAAACCGCACCAAACAGTCACACGTTGAGGATGGAGAGGCTTCTCAACAATAACTCTTGGGTTTTCCGAGCCCCAGATGCGACAATTTTGCTTGTTGACGTAGCCACCGAGGTGGAAATGTCATCATCATCAGTCAAGATGATTTTCGATTTTTCGAATTTTAATAATTTCAATGCGTTGTTAATCGTGTATCGTTCCATTTTTAGTAATGGCGTAGTTTCTACTTGTCAAATGTCAAAGAATAAAAGCTTCAAAAGTGACAGCTACCGAAATACCGGGTGATTCAAAATAACACCTCTTGTTGGAAAACCCGTTACATATGGGGGATTTCATGTCAAATGAGTCAATTTATAAAAGCTATGTCTTCTGATAGTTGTGAAGCTTGCACTAAGTTTAGTTCTATGGGTTAGTAGTTATGACACAAAGTTTCAACGAGATCAATTAAAGACTGTCCATACTGGAGGGTATTGAATTTTGAAATCTTTGTCAAACGGCCCTTTTTCCCATCTAGGTATATAGCTAATTAGCTATTGTATTTTGCACAAAAAATTTTCGATGTCATCATCATCAGTCAAGATGATTTTCGATTTTTCGAATTTTAATAATTTCAATGCGTTGTTAATCGTGTATCGTTCCATTTTTAGTAATGGCGTAGTTTCTACTTGTCAAATGTCAAAGAATAAAAGCTAAAAGCGGGTGATTCAAAATAACACCTCTTGTTGGAAAACCCGTTACATATGGGGGATTTCATGTCAAATGAGTCAATTTATAAAAGCTATGTCTTCTGATAGTTGTGAAGCTTGCACTAAGTTTAGTTCTATGGGTTAGTAGTTATGACACAAAGTTTCAACGAGATCAATTAAAGACTGTCCATACTGGAGGGTATTGAATTTTGAAATCTTTGTCAAACGGCCCTTTTTCCCATCTAGGTATATAGCTAATTAGCTATTGTATTTTGCACAAAAAATTTTCGATAGCTTTTTCTTCAATAAAAAGGGTCCGCCAAATAACTTTTTTTTTTTTTAAACATCGCGCAAAACATCGAGTGTAGCTTCGGCGGTGTGGCACGTAGCGCCGTCCTGTTGAAACCAAATGTTGCCAATATCCTCCTCTTCAATTTTTGTTAACAAAAATTCAACATGGCCCGATAACGATCGCCATTGACTGTAACGGCCACTCCTTGCTCATTTTCGAAGAAAAATGGCCCAATTATGCCTCTGGACCAAAATCCGCACCAAACAGTGACTCGTTTTGGGTATATCGGCTTTTCAATGTATGCGTGCGGGTTTTCTGTGCCCCAAATGCGACAATTTTGCTTGTTTACATACCCGTCAAAATGAGCTTCATCTGAAAAGATGATTTTTTTTGGCAAAATCGGCATCTTCTGTAAGTCGATCGCTCCCAGCGTTGTTCAAGCGTATACACAACCATATGCGTTCAGCGGAAGGATAAAACTAATTATCTGTCAAATCAGACATGAGGAAAGTGTTACCATTCACGAAATAAGCAATAGTTGGAAAAAAAAAACGTTAGATGGCGGACCCTTTATTTAAGAAATACAAAAAAATCTCAAAAATATTTTTTGTGATTTTTTTTTTAGAAATTGACGTATTTTTTGACTCTTTTGTAAAAATCCATATTTTAATGTTTGAATTTTTTTTTGTTCAAACGAAAGCTTAGGCGATTTCCTTTAAGAACTTTCTGGTCTATTAGTGGGATGGGACCTGTTTATCTATCAAAATAAAGATATACCCCTAAAAACTGAGGTTCATCCATATATAGGGTGATCCCACTAGAGATACTTTTTTCAATACCCTTTTTTTTGACAGATCGCGTGTGAGTCGTGTCATGCTGTCATGTTATTTTTGTTAAGTATTGTTTGGCATTTCATCATGGAAAGACTTGTACGCCTGAACAACGTTTACAACGTTTTGACAACAAATTGACAGATTAATTAGTGTAATGTTATAACGAGTGATCCAAGTAGAGATACTTTTTTCAATAGCCTTTTTTTGACAGAGCACGTGTGAGTCGTGTCATGCTGTCATGTTATTTTTGTTAAGTATTGTTTGGCATTTCATCACTTACGCCTGAACCACGTTTACTCGTGTCATTCACCAGTTACCAGTCGAAATGCTCGAACGAGTCATCGAACATTGGACTCAACGGATGGACCATCTGAGGCGTAGCCGCGGCCAACATTTGATACACATAATCTTTAAAAAATAAATGCCAAAGAATGTTCTTTCAAATGATAATAAACATTCCCCATTCAATTTGAATTTTCTGTGTTTTTTTTTTCTTTAAAAAGTAGGGAACCTCGGTAGCTGTCACTTTTGAAGCTTTTATTCATTGACATTTGACAAGTATAAGCCACGCCATTACTAAAAATGGCGTAGCTTCTACGAACGATACAAAACGATCGAACAAAAAAACGATACGAACGATACAAAATCATCTTGACTGATAAGGCCCATTTCCACCTCGGTGGCTACGTCAACAAGCAAAATTGTCGCATCTGGGGCTCGGAAAACCCAATAGTTATTGTTGAGAAGCCTCTCCATCCTCAACGTGTGACTGTTTGGTGCGGTTTATCCGGCGGGGTCATTGGACCTTACTTTTTCGAAAATTAGGTTGGATCAACAGTTACGGTAAATAGATTGCGCTATCCGAGAGATGATTAACAATTTTTTATAGTCGGAGTTGGTTGGTATTTATCTGGACAACGTTTACATTCAACAAGACGGCGCCACGTGCCACACAAGCAACGAAACCATTGCTCTGTTACGGGAAAAGTTTCCGGACCGTGTTATCTCTCGAAGAGGTGATCACAATTGGCCTCCGAGATCTTGTGCAGCCACTTTGCGATTTGGTTATGGAAAATTTCATGAAAAGGATATGGTCCTGTAAGCGTGGTCGTGGTGGCCATGTGGTTGGCTGATGTTGTTTTTCATTATTAACGGCATACCTTCCTCTTTATTATGAAATAAATATCCGATCATTTATCTCAAAAAATTGCATTTTTCGTTGAATACCAAAATAACACCTCTTGTTGGAAACCCTACACGGGGCAAAATCGCCTTTTGTGATATGTTTGAATAGAAAGAAAATATATATGGAACACTAATTTTTAAATATTATATATTTCTGAGCAAATAAATTTTATTTGAAAATCAATAAAATATATTTGGAACTCGTATATTAATATGTTACAACTTATAATATTTGCAAACTAAATTTCTCAAATAAAATATGTATTTGAATACAAATAAAATGATTGTGTAGGAATTTCTCCAAATATATTTTATTTAAAAAAGATTTTCGAAACTTTTGTTGAATTTTTCGAATTTAAATTCTATTTTTTTGTTTTTTTTTTTTGGTTTGAACCTTCCAGTTATGATACCAAATGCAGCAATATCTTATGTTTTAAACCAATCATTTAAAATTTCTGAGTATTCCAAGCCATCATTGGTTGTCAATCCTCCAAGTATATATTTCGATCCAAGATTATATGATTTCAATTATTATTATTTTTTATATTTAAGACGTTAAAATTTTTGAAAAAACTAACTTTGGATTACTGAACAATTTAACACAATTTAGATATTTTCTGAATACTTAAATGAAAATAAATATTTGTTTCGGAAAAGATAGTCCAAAATAAACACATTGGGATGTAAACAAAGATTTGTTTAGAACAACATCTTCCCAAATATATAATTTTTGTGTGTACCAAATATTATATGTTTAGAGTGTACCTAAATATATATATGTTTCAAGCCGAATATGTTTGGGACAATATACTACAGGAGCGATTTTTTTCAGCGTGTATACATAATAGGACAAACAAATATTCTGCGATTTTTTCTATATTTTTATGCATTTTTTCGCGCCAGCAACAAACGATTTTGAAAAAAAACTACTATTTCTACTTAAAAGTGATATTCTCAACACTCATTATTTCCGCAAATTTAAAGGTTATCCCCTCTTTATCGAGCTTATACTTCAAAATCCAGTCAAATCCCAGAAATGTCTCGAAAATTTTGCGATTTTGAAGCACTAGATGTTGTTTTTTCAAACCTGTTTGTTTTACATATTTTTTCTTCTATTTTATAGTTATATACGCCCCTGTGCTGGCTTTCACATCCACAGAAAATTTTGTGGATTCGGATTTTCCAGTTGCCCCTTTTTCTCGTAAACCAAGTTGATTTCGGACGTCAGTTTCTTTTGTATTACCATTTATTTTATTATTTTGTATTACAAAAGAAACTTAAATCCGAAATCTGCATGATTTACGAGAAAAATGGCAATTGACAAATCAGAATCCCCGAAATGTGAAAGCCAGCACAGGGGCGATTATATCCTAAATAAATTGTGTTTCAAGCTGAATATGTTTGGGACAATATACATACTACAGAGGAGTTTTTTTCCAGCGTGTATGATTTATATTTTAATTCAATACCTTATTTCAATGATCTGATTTTAATAACATTTTGTTTTTTTTTTCTCTTTTAATTTCAGGTGAGTGCATTAATATATATTTTTCTATTATAATCGTGAACAATATTCAAGGTAAAATTAATTATTCATCAATTCTAAAACTTGTGAATATAAATTCATATCGTTGGCAACCCATGTTATAGTCACTACTGAGATAGATTTTAGATATACATTTGATGCAGACTGCATAGGGATATACATACGTAGCATACTTGAAAAGTCGTAAGTTTTATTAAGATTATTTATTTATCTTTGAACTAATTTGTAATAATTGAAGGGAAAACATTTTTCTAAGTGGCAACGCTTGACTTGATTCCCGTTTGAGTATATGTGATGTATCGTCATTTTAGCTGAAGAATGTTTTAAAACAAAAGTGGATTTTAAAACTGCAAAACAATTAATTAGCGACATGTCTGAACACTTTAAAAAGTGGCAGTTGCAATTGATAAACGATAAATAAAACGCTTGTAACATTACAGCGTTGTCAGTCGTTCTTCATGTACTTTTATGGATTATCATTTTTACATGTGAATAATCTCCTCAACAATGCCTCTAAGAGTTGGCAACACTTTGCAGCTGATCGCTGTACTTTGGCTTGTTCATTGTTTCATGACCAGAGAATGAAGTCGAGACAAGATTTTCGTCGGCGGCTCTGTATAGAACTATCTTGCCAGTGAATATATGTACATGTCGGGAGAAATAATGTTTAAAAACTTATTTTAAATATTGTTTTTTGTTTTTTTCTCTATGGACCTAAATTACTAATTTTTTGAGAGTAAATTAGCTATTACTATCAAATTTATTATTTCACAAAAAACAAGTTGAATCACAAAGCGTTTTCTTCAGCTGAATCCAGCCGCAAATATCATCGATGGCTCGGATGCGGCGGCTTCATGCTCTGATCATGCCTGCGCTCTCTATAATCGAAATAAAACAAAATCTATAAACAAATAAGTAGGCTCCGCTCTCCTCTGCGAATCACTGGCCACTCCGAATCACTTGTATTAAATGCCGTCAAATTCCCCCGGCCTGATGATGTCTTTGTTATTGCCACCCCAAAAGGTACCTTACACAAAGAAACCATTACCCTTTTCCATTATTGCATATTTCCTCTATTCTTCTCCTCTCTATTATACACGACGACTACTTATTGTAGGGCATTTTCAATGGACAGCAGCAGCAATACTTTCATTTATGCCATTTTTTGCTCATTCTCCTATAAATATTTTTCAACAAAAAACAAAAAAAACAACAACACAACAACAAAATCTACCAAAAACGTGACTTGTTTAACAAAAGGAGCAGAGGGGAGCAGCACAGAAAAACTGAACGAACTGTCGAACCCCAGGCTGTAGAAGCAGTTTAAACAAGCTGAAGTACACGAGCATTTGATATGTTGGAAAACCATACAATCGCCAGAGCCAGAGCAGCTGTGAAAAGGGGGGAGGCATGACGGACGGACGGGCGAGAACATTCTTTTTATTCACAATTTCATGTACACACATGTATCGTCGTACATATTCCCGTCGTAAATCTATACGATTCAGTCTTACATTTGATTTTAAACATAACATCTCCTCGCCATTATCCATCCCCATAGCCATACCCATCCAACATGTCATACGACCAGACCAGACCGACCAGTGTCGGTCGGCATATGGCAATGCCGTGTCTGGTCGTCGCAAACATTTGCGAATGAGTGTAGAGCGTACGAAGCTGCTGTACGAATACCAAACAACATAAATTTCATTTGAAAATGTAATTAATGTGACATCTAAAAGCATATTTAGAAATGCAGACCAGACGCAGTACCAGAACACAAAACTACATGCTCGACTGCATTCCTGTTCCCGTACACGATTTTATTAGAAATCATACTATGATTACAGGGAAATACATATTTGCAAAGACAATTTTTGCAGAACCTTTTAATTGTAGGACATACATATACATATTTATTCTCAACAAAAATAATAAATAATAAGATATGTCATCCCGGAGCGAGTAAGTTGTCAGTTACGAACGAATAGAAATTTAAATGAGTGAGATTTTCCGCGGATTTCGTACCGATTTTCCCAAATTTTTTGTAATTGTCACAATTAAAAAATTAATATTAATTGATTAGTGCAAAGAAAGTTGTAACTATGTTCGCGGAAAAGTGTTTTTTCGCGTGTGACATTTCATTCCTATTCGTTCGTAACTGATAGATTTTGACGTTTCGTCCGGACGGCACATCTGTCTAATTTAAGGTATGTGATTCTCAATTCATCGAATAGATTTTTCTAGAACCAAGTGATTTTTTTTTTAATTTTAAGAAGCCTTTCCAGGGAAGCAAGTGGAAAAAACCACGGTCGGGAATATTATTCCTTTACTCGAAGTTCGACAAATGGATGACATGAACTATCTTTCCCTTTGTAAGAAATTAAATACATTGCTAGTTAGTTCACCATGATGTAGCCTTAAGAGATTTAATGGCAGCCTGGCTGTCCGAGTAAATGACGACACTATGTTGCGACTCAGTCACTTAACGACTTCCCTTATTGTAGTTACTGATAGACAATGCAAGTATATGGGAGTCTGTAAACTATATCAAGATTAATGGCGATTTCGTTTTTACCAAAAAGTGCAACATTTTCTTTGCCCCTTTCCCGAAAGCTGTACTTTTATAACACATTTCGGAATTTTGAAATAGGAGCTATGTTTAATTCGAGGGACTACATCAGTTCCACCTAAAAGGGAGCAAATATTTTTATTTTTTTTTTCAGAATCGAGATCACCATAGGTTATTTACAGTATAATCTGCAGCTAACCTTCCCATCAAGCTTTGAATCAGCTAGTTTGGGTTTTTGGCTCAAACCACTGGCCAATTTTGCCACCTGTATAATGTATCTGAGGACGTTACAGGCACATTCAGAATTAGTGGCGACATTACTCCCTGTGTAGTCTCTCTGTCCACAAATCTCACTAGAATTGTGGCTGCGAGTCTTGGTGTTGTGCGTCTTCCGGTGAACAACCTCTCTACCTTAGCAATTACCGTATCTGGGTGAATGTTGCTAAAAGACTCTTCAATATCAAGAAATGCAACCATAGTAAATCTTGAAAAGTAGGGACTATTTGGTAGTGCCCACCAGTTCATGCAGGGCCGATTCTGTAGATTTGCCCTTGTTGTACCTCTGTTGCCGCAGATCTCTCACCGAGATGGCTGAGCAGTATAATACGAGTATATACATTCTAAGCCAAGAATTACTAGGAAAGAAATGACGATACAAATTCTCGAAAATTCATCGTCAATAAATTTTAAGATGAGCTAAGTTTGGGCATCTGACAATGGCGCCATTATCAGAAAAACATTTTATTGGCAACACTGTCTATAAAATATTTTTATTGGCAATTCTGCATATACGAGGGTTGCTATTTATATTTCGGTCATGGCAATGCTGATGAAAACTGGAACTTCCATTGGAAAGTATGACATTTTTTAGCATAACTTCACTCAGACCGTTTTGTCATTTCGTCGGCTTAATGCTATTTTGTTCCATACGCCATTTTGTATGATCGGAGAAAAACGCAATTTATTGTTTGAGTAAAAACGGGACTGAAGAGTTACACACTTTTTATTCCATAGGGTTCCCAACAGTATTTGTATTATTCCCATGCATTTCTATGCCATTATATTCAAAAATAAGCAAGTTATAACAATTTTTGTACATGGCATTTTGGTCCATATCCACATTTATTTTAATATTTTTCGTATTTGTATTACATGGACCACAAAGAAGGTCGGTATGAAAGGAGAGTAATTTACATATTGTGATCGAAAGAACGTAAAATAGTGAGTAAAAAATATAAGGCGATAGAAAAATGGGGATATAGAACAAAAATATAAAAATTATTTCCCTGAAATCAGAGTTAAATCGAATTACCCTACCAAGATCTCGAAAACTAGACGAGATAGGAAAAAAATTATTGCAGATTCTGAAAGAGCATGCTTGAAACCCATATAATCAACTCCTAAGGCTGCCGGCAGAGCCAGAGCAAGAAGCAATTTTGTTGCGTGAGCGTACAGCGGCTGAAAAGTGTTTTCTGTGTTTTCTTATTAGAAAGCCAAACCGAAAGCGATACTCTCAGCAAGAGAGCGCGTTGTGAAGCGTTTCTAGCTCTGCTTTGCTCCTTCAGAACACAAAAGTAAGAAAGAAAGATAAAAACAAACACTGACACTCTGAACTCTCACTTCCACACATGTGTAAATTCTCTCTCTCTCTCTGCAGTCGGCATGACATGTTGCGTCGCTGTTTTAGCATTGACTTTGAGCAGTTTTCGCATTGCTTTGCTTCGGTGTGCGGTCTGGCGTCAGCCTAACTCCAAAAACGCAAAAATGGCGTATGGACCAAAATAGCATTAAGCCGACGATTTGAGCACGAATTGTTTTGGTTGCAGTGTGTTGAAAATTCACCTCCAAAACATGGGGTTTGAACGCTTCGACAGCTGCTTCAGGCGTCGAAAAACGTTGACCAAGCAGTTTTTTCTTGATGTGAGTGAATAAGAATAAGTCATTGGGTGTCAAATCAGGGCTGTACGGCGGATGACCCATCAATTCGACGTTTTGGCCGGTCAAAACGGCGCTGGTTTGAGCCGATGTGTGAGAGCTCGCATTGTCATGGTGCACAATGATTCGTCTTCTCTTGTTCGTTTTTCGAATTTCTCCGAAGACTTCAGGCAAAGAAATTGTGGTGTACCACTCAGAATTGACCGTTGCTCGAGCGGAACAGTCGCCACATGACCAGTTTTGCCGAAGAAACAGGAGACCATTTGCTTCGAAGTGCTTCTTCCACGAAGAACTTTCGTTGAATTTGGCTCGTCTTCG
The DNA here is from genome assembly GCA_963930755.1 of Eudasyphora cyanicolor. Lineage (NCBI taxonomy): Eukaryota > Metazoa > Arthropoda > Insecta > Diptera > Muscidae > Eudasyphora > Eudasyphora cyanicolor. The sequence continues at coordinate 217,090,729 of OZ005735.1, read as the reverse complement.
AAGACCCACACGGTCGATTGCTGTTTTGTTTCGGGCTCATACGCATAGATCCAAGATACGTCACCTGTGACGATCTTATAAACGTCTTTTGAAGCACCTCGATCGTATTTTTTTAAAATTTCTTTGCACCAATCGACACGAGCCTTTTTTTGAGCGATTGTCAAATTGAGCGGGATCCAACGAGAACAAACCTTTTTACGGCCAGGTGTTCATGCAATATCGAATGTATGCTGTTCACGCACGGCATCAATGTTCTCTGGCACAACGGCCGTTTTTGGATCCACGTCGAAAGTTGTGAAAAATGATCGCACGAAAATGTCCACGAGTTAATTCAATTTTTTTGCAAAATTGATTTTTTCAAGTCACTGTAAACTACACAAATGATGGTCGTACGTCAAAACGTTCTGATTAAGTTTATGCTAAAAAATGTCAAACTTTCCAATGGAAATGTCAGATGGCGCCAGGCAACACTTATGGTGATTTCGTTTCTGAAACATAATATCACCACACCATGTTGAGACATTTTAAAAATTCCCCCTGCACCCATTGCTAATTTCGCATTTTGCATGCGAACAATCGAACAAAAACCGAGCGGTGAGTAAAACCCATACCTACATTATGGCGCAACCATTTGATAGCGCATTAAGAATGTACGCTTTCAATTAGGTTTGGTTCTGAAGTTTGCTTTTTGACGGTGCAACACTCCACACCGTGGACTGGGCTGAGTGTGGAAAATGCGATATTTTCGCATTTGCGGAGTGTAATAATTCTACAAACGAAATCAAAACCCGTTCATACGGCTGCACCAATTTTACAAACGAACCTAAAAATGCTGTTTCAGTGTAAAATGTACAAATTATTTTTTGCGCAAACGATTAGTGTTGCCTAGGCCAGAAATATATATAGCAACCCTCGTAAATATTTACGAAATATATTGTAAATACAGGGTTTTCCAACAAGAGGTGTCATTTGAATCACCCGGTATTTCGGTAGCTGTCACTTTTGATGCTTTTATTCTTTGACATTTGACACGTAGAAACTACGCCATTACCTAAAAATGGAACGATACCAAATTTTCAAAAAACGATCGAACAAAAAAACGATACGAACGATACAAAAACATCTTGACTGATGAGGCCCATTTCCACCTCGGTGTCTACGTCAACAAGCAAAATTGTCGCATCTGGGGCTCGGAAAACCCAAGAGTTATTGTTGAGAAGCCTCTCCATCCTCAACGTGTGACTGTTTGGTGCGGTTTATAGTCCGGCGGGGTCATTGGACCTTACTTTTTCGAAAATGAGGTTGGATCAACAGTTACGGTGAATGGATTGCGCTATCGAGAGATGATTAATGATTTTTTATGGTCGGAGTTGGATGGTATTGATCTGGACAACGTTTACTTTCAACAAGACGGCGCTACGAAACCATTGCTCTGTTACGGGAAAAGTTTCCGGACCGTGTTATTTCTCGAAGAGGTGATCACAATCAGTGTTCAGAAAAACACAGTACGTTATAGGAACGGTTCCTTCAGAGAACACTAACGTTATTTATTTTTTTAGTGTTACTGTTCGCGAACGGTACCACTATGATAACGTACCGTTCTTAGAACACTACGAACGGTACACTACGATAACGTACGGTTCATAGAACTACGTCGTAGTGATACTGTTCTTTTGAACAGAACACTAACAGTATCACTACGTTTAGCGTTCCGTTCTTTTTTATATTCGACACCACAGGTCGCAAATATGAAGCAATCTTAATGAAAATTGGTACAGTCTTATTTCTTAACCCAGGGACGATCCCTATTTAAAATGGGGCATATCGGTCCATTCTTTGATATAGCCCCCATACGAAGATCCCTTTCGATAAGACATATTACGCACTCGATTCAAGACCCCAAAGATAGAATTCGTGAGGCTATCGAGGACCTAGGACAGCCACTTTGCGATTTGGTTATGGAAAATTTCATGAAAAGGATATGGTCCTGTAAGCGTGGTCGTGGCCACCACTAAGTGGCCAGGGATTAAGTTCGGCCATGCCGAATCTTATATGCCCCCCACCATACATCGCATGTGAATGGTTTCGGTTACGAATAAACTAATAATTACAAATTTCAGCCCTATTCGTTGAAATTTAAGGTTTTTGTGTCTTACGAAGTCAAATCTAGAGGGACCTTTGTATGGGGGCTATATCAAAACATGACTACCGTTGTTCGTGTGAAGAAATCCGGTTATAAATAAACCCCGGTTACCACTTTTCAGCCCTATCAGTTGACATTTGTGGTCTCTGTGACGTTAAAAAGTAAAATCGGGGAGATGCTATATATGGGGGCTATATCAAAAAATGGACCGATATTGCCCATTTTCAATCCCATGATACCTGCAGCCTTCTTCTTCAGCGCCACCAGCACAAATCCCTTGTTATTCATAGTAACATGAAATTAAATACAATTTTAAACAATCCCATTGCTCTACAATTCTTGAAATAACACCCTCGAGCGAAAGCCAGCTCTCTTCAGCACGAAGTATACGGTACCAACTTGTTTACCTGTCTCCCATATTTTACATTTTTAAGAGCAATTTATGAAAATTCAAGCCGATTTAAGTCGCCGAAAATGGTCGGCCCGGCGCCGTATTTTCTCCATTCTCTGTATAGAAATATTGCATATTCGTCAAATTGTCAATCATTTCATCATCAAGAAAAAAACAGTGAATTTCATTACACGAATTCCTGTGAAAATATCGATAACTGCTTATTACCAAACGCATAACGTTTATATTTCTGATATCATAATTACATGAGATATGTAATACATCCTGCATCGGACATTTCAAATATTTCCACAAAAAATAAAACAAACTACCATTGTAATTGGTGTGTTCTTTTTACCACCAATATTATTCAGCATATTTTATATAAAAGCTCATAAATACAGTGAGTATCAAAAGTGTGCCATCGCCTGCAAACTTTTACTTTGGGCCACTCGAATATATTCTTGTTGAAGTTTTATTTAACAAAGGACAATTTGTTGCTGCAAAGACGACAAATCAACAAAAACACACACGTGTCAAGACAAAAACGTCCGTCAAGTAAACGCTCGTACCCGTATGGTCCCAGATCAATACCATTTTGCCTATCGTTGCCTTAATTCTGAAGGGCGTCACTGAAGACTTTTTACAAATCCCTTTTTGTTACATATTCTGTTAGAATTTCAGAGTTTTCGATCAGATTACGTAAAGAAACACTTGATTTTAGGAAAGGAAGGAAATATGCAGCATTTAAATCTTAAACTTTATAGAAAAAAAAGTTTATCAGCTCATAAGCATATATCACAAATATTAAATGGAAGAAAATAGTTAGTATTGACTCACTTTTGATGCACACTGTATGTATGTTATTACATAGTTTGTGGTTGCAATGTTGTCATATATAAAATATAGTAATAATGTTTAAATCAGTACGTATCACTGCAATTATTGACAGCGACTATAGCGAGGATGCCATGTAGGTTTCGTAGATTTTATGGCAAAAAAAAATAGTGGAAAATAATGATGGATTACCATTAAACATACAATGATGTAGTTTTAATGGTAATTCTCGTAAACAATGGTAAACTGTGCGTTTTAATTGCCAGAATGTCCCAGTCACTCTCTAAAATGATTTGTCGTAAAAATAAAGATAACCTACCTAATTCCTTCCTTAAATCATAGAAACGATTTTTCATAAATTCAAAGAAAATTTCACTACAATAAAATAATAATACACTTAATTTAAGTATAAATTCAGTTAAATTCCTCATATTCTAAGTTTTAGAATTAAATGTACTTAACTAGATTATTTTCCTAAGGCCTGTATTATGTTCTTATTTCACCGTGAACATTTCACTAGAAGTTCTCATCCTGATGACAACGACACCATTTTGTTCTGCTTTAAGGATCTGCTTTTTCAGGATCAAATATTATTTTGAAATATTCACTGTAAAATGGAGATATATGGGCAAACTCTTAAATCTCCCATTTTCGTGATATACTCGTATAGTGATTTTTTTAAGAGCTTTCGGATTTGATTTAAAACAAAAACTTTCTTGAGTCAATATTTGAGTCAATAGAACGGTCTATATAATTTAATGTTTATAGATGAAAAAAATGTTTAATGATGAAAACTCGAAAACAACTGTGCTGCCAGTTCTCATCGTGATGGCAACGTCAAAATTTGTTCTGCTTTAAGGATCTACTTTTTCAGGATGAAATATTATTTTGAAATACATATTTACGGTAAATTGGAGATATATGGGCAAACTTCTAAATCTCAAATTCTCGTGATATGGAGTGATTATGTTTAGAGCTTTCCGATTTTATTTAAAAAGAGACACATACAATTTAGAGAAATGTATGAATGCTTTATTTGAGTCGATAGAACGGTCTATAAAATTCAATGTTTAAAGATGAAAACACGAAAACAGCTGTGCTGCCAAAAACTGTGTTGCCAAAAAATCAAGCATTACATACATTTCTCATTTCACCGTGAAAATTACACGAGATGTTCTCATCCTGATGGCAAGACAAAATATTTTCTGCTTTAATTTCAAAGAAGCAATTATTATTTTGAAATTTTCACGGTAAAATGGAAACATAAGGGTATGTCCAAATCTTATTTCAACTTATCGTTTTCTGTACACACAACAACACTTTGACCGGCGTCGTACGCCGTCGTCGCCTATTTAAGTAGTTGCCTGCACTTTGGCTCGATATACAGCGTTGCCATCGGTCACCAAACAAATTTGTTTACTCGGAAAATTTTACCATCGGAAAATTTATTTGAACTCACTTTCGGTCAATCGTTTGGTTAAGTTAGATTACGGTAGAAGCCGGAGTTACCAGCTCACGTGGAACAATTGAGATCCCCAGTGCTACCTCGGGCCCAGTTGGGCCTCGTGAGAACCAATATTTTTGATTCACAAAGTATCAATAATATGAATCTCGGTACCGGCATGATCTGTCAGACTTCCTAGTATATCCAGACGTGGTTTACTTAATGCGGGACAGTAACAAAGCAGGTACTCAATCAGGGATGGAAAATTCAATTTCTCAAAAAGTACTAAAACGGTACTTTTCAAATTGAAAAGATACTTTTTTCTTTAATAATATCACTGTCCGACAGCCCAAATCGGCGGGGTTTCTGACTGTCGTTCAAAAAAACTTTAACGTGTCCCGGCGTTTCGCTGGATCAAGTCTAGGAATCGAGATATATCGATTTGAAGTTAGTAATCATATAGGGAATTTGTCACGTTGGGGGTATCTTTTGTTTCACATAACTCGAGATCGACTAGTCCGATTTGGCTGCAACAAGTTTAGAAAACTAAGAATTACAATGCCTAAAAATGTTACGTAACTGTCGTTAAATGTTTAGTAACTGTCGTTAAAACTATTAGAAAAAATTTGACTGAAAAAAAGTTGATAATGATACTAACTTCAAATCGATATATCCCGATTCCTAGACGTACTCGTATAACTGACACCGCCGATCACTGACACCTACTATTTGTGTAATAACTTAATGCAAATGTAATGAAATTGTTGACTTTTTCATGGAAAAAATTCAACGATGTATTAAATAATTTTGATCAATAATTATGCAAACTTCTATAATGAGGCATCTTTTAATACACATTCCTCTAGTATAAATTCCCTAAAATAATTTCATAGAATGATGAAATTGTCTAATGCTATTCTTTTCTGAAAGAAAAAACAATTGTTGCAAAATGAATCCAGGAAAATCATAAACGCACCTAATTCAAAACTTCGGTATTTTTTTTTAAACTTTACACGTTTGTGTTTTAGAAAATAAAATGTCGTTTTATTCTTATAGAATTCAAAATCGGCTTTCTATAAGGGCATATATTGGATTAATTTCTGAAGAATACGTAGATAGAAGAAAATGGTACCAAAATGGTCGTGGGGGTACTTCGGTACTTTTGAAAGTGGGAAAGTACTGAAAAAAGTACTAAAGTACTGACTTTTCCATCCCTGTACTCAATGCTCTCCACTTCCTCCTCATCACCACAGCTTCTGCAGAAGTCATTGGGCTCAATTGCCAACATCCTGGTTTAATTTATCTCTGATTTGCGGGAAATAATTGTGATCTTTTTGTTCTAAAGGGTTTTCCAACAAGAGGTGTTATTTTGGTATCAAAGAAAAATGCCATTTTTTGAGATATATATTAGATTAGGTATGCCGTTAATAATGAAAAACAACATCAGCCAAATGGCCACCACGAACACGCGTACAGGACCATATCCTTTTCATGAAATTTTCCATAACCAAATCGCAAAGTGGCTGCCCTATGTCCTCTATAGCCTCACGAATTCTATCTTTGAGGTCTTGAATCGACGTTCGGCTGTTGGCGTAGACCTTACCCTGATTGTGAATTTAGGGATATAGCGTCCAAAGATTTAAAAACAGTCTGACTCCGAAAAAATGTCAATGCGAGTGTCGGTTACTATGTTGCGACTCAGCCACTTGGCGACTTCCCATATTGCCATTATTTCGGCTTGATGAATAATGCAGGTACCTGGTAGTCTGTGCTATATTAATTCGGTGTAATCCGAAGACAACTTTCTACTCAATCTTGGAACCATCTGTATATAAGTGGAGATATGTAGTTTATAATTGCTGGCATTGTGCCAACCCATCCCTCTCTGTCAGGTATCTTAGTGACAAAGTTCCTCTCGGCCGGTTAACACTGGGCTACAGTACGATATTCTAATGTGTCCGCAGTTCCTGTACCTCCACATTGATAGACAGTTTAATATTAATGCCGACTCTGAACCGTCGTTAATTGAAGGTGATTAATCGCTGATCAGTTGTATTGGGCGAACTGTACTACTGCTATGAATATGCAATGGACGATTTTAGGAGAGAAGGCCCCAACGTGTACCCACAGCTTTCCTACAGGAATGTGGGACGACATTGGCCTCTCATACCCGTTCCAAGACATTAGTCTGAAGGACAATTTCCTGTCTAGGGTTGTACCTAGAAATTTTGCACTTTCTGAAAAAACTAGGTCAGATCCATTTAGCCTACGATGGCCCACCTGTGGAACCTTATACTTCCTAGCAAAGAGAAATAATTCGGTCTTGTTTGTGTTAACGCTCAAACCACTGCATCCGGTGCATCTGGCAACTTGACGGTGTAGATTCTACGATTGGTTTGATTTAGTCCCTATTTATTCTTCGCCCCGTTTGATTTTAGTCTTTTCTTAATGGTTTACCAAAGTCAGTGTATGCATCCGGTTAAAAGAACTGCCGCTAAAAGAATCTGTATTTATTCTAAAAATACGACCTAAACTTATGTCAGTCTATGGGAGCTGTCCACCTATTGCCGGCTGTTAGTTAGTAGGGCTTTCTCTGCATATGATGTCTTTATCAATGTCTGTTATCAATAATAACGTGTTTACTAACATTTTTGTTTAAATTTTGAAACATCCGTTGCAGTTTAGCTCATATGATAGGTTTAGCCATTACTGTCAGTCTTATCATTCATTTCTTGGTTTAATAAAATTTAGAGCGCATTCCAAAGACACACAAGCACTTGAACGGAAAACTTACTGAAAGAAGTATAGATAAAAAAGCTACAGCAACAGTTTCATTTGATTTCGAAAGAAACCACATCTTCTACACAAACGGATACTGTACAGTGGACGTGCAACAGAGACAAGCTAGCAGCCGTCTGCAGTGTTTGGGTTACCTACTAAGTCAACCACACAAAGCCATCGTCTACCCAAAACATTATGAGAGTTCTCCGTCTTTGAAGCAACGACGAACCAACGGTTGGTTGGTTAGTTAGTTAGTAAGACTAACGCATCAGTTTGCCTTTACTTTTTTATTTACTATTATTGAGCCTTCCGTAAGTCGGTCGTCATCTTCGATACATCTTGTTGCAGACATCGCAACAAGATTTATGTCGAATGTATGTATGTATGTACGAAGAAAGACTTACAACAGCATGTAGCATATTTCCCTCCAACCTGCACCAGAAGCAGTTGGATGCAACGGAATATTGCTGGTCTTACATCTGCCAGTCTGGGCTGCTGTTTCAGGAACACAAAAACTAGCCACATTATGACTCTGTTTGCCTGTCTCTCCATCATCTCCCCACCATCTCTCAGCAACAAATGTTTCGTTACCGAAAAGGAGTGAAAAAACACCAGTATGAAATCATTTAAAGAAAATGTCCGTGCAATGCTTCCTACTCTGATTGTATGAGCTGTATAGGGTGTCCCAAAAAATTCACACATTTATGCAAAATGGTCAGGAGGAACTTCTATAAAAAAATAAGTATACTGTGCTATTCAATATACCTACATATCGCTCACTCACTTCAAGAGTGTCATAACTCAAAATTGAAAATTGCCAAGATGTGTAACTTTAAGTCCGTATAAAAATATAAGTAACATGAAATAAGATGTTTAAATATGCCTGAATAATCCGAAATATGGTTGTTTAATTTATGGACATTTGCAAAATTCGGATTTTTGTAAAACAACCTCAAAAATTTTAAATTTTGAGTTATGTCACTCTTGAAGTGAGTGAGCGATATAATCTACTTTATGTTTCACTCAAAAAATAAACAGATTTTTATTTAATTCATATCTTACGTAAATTTCGGGAAAGCCTCTACGCATGCACATATTTTTATTTTTTTATTTCCACACTCGAAACAAAATCCTGTTATTTTGAAAAAAAATTCTTGAACCAACTTAGGTAGTGTGATCGAAATACCTATTGCATATCAGCTGTTTTTTTTTTGTATCAAAGCCTTTTTTTGTGTCACTGCCATTTTCCCCCTCAAATTATATGACACATTTGACAAATGATAAAAAGAAAAGCTACGGTATGCTCAAGTGTATATCGATTAGAAAAAACATTTTTGTTAAAACTTTTTAATCAGTTCCTCTAAACTAACGATACAAAATATTGTTTTTTTTCCTTGAGTCTTTACGGGCAACGTGCTCCCATTACGGACAACTTGATTCGTTTTCTGCCTTAACCGGCACACAGTCTGAGTCTGGCAAGTCAAGTTGTGTAAGATAGACAACATCAACCTAACAAGTATGACAGTCGACAGTATCCTTAGTTAGCATCGTCATCGCCATTAGCATAATCATCACATGTAAAACATGCTTTTTATGTGAACCTGAAATATGACGCACATGTACGACGACCGAATTGTTTTGTTATGAAAATAGTTCCCTAATTAGTTATACATTGTACTTATAGATGAATATAATTTACTTTTCATAAAATATATATGTACGAGTATGTATAAATATATACCCTACATAAGACAAATACATACATAATTTGTGTAATGAAATTATCAATTAATTGACATTACAAAATATGTGGATTATAAATACAGGGTGATTCTTTCGAGGTTCCCTACATTTTTAAAGAAAAAAAAAACAGAAAATTAGGGAATGTTTATTATGTTTATTATCATTTTAAAGAACATTCTTTGGCATTTATTATTTGAAGATTATGTCTATCAAATGTTGGCTGCGGCTACGTCTCAGATGGTCCATCCGTTGGGTCCGGTGGCCAAACGATCTTGGTGGTCAAACGACCGGCCCAAAACGTGAAATTATCTGCTCACCGAAGTGTTCTCTCAATAAATCCATTGATTGATGCGATGTGTGGGAAGTGGCGCGCCGTCTTATTGAAACCAAATGACGGTTACGTTCTCACCGGCATCATTTTTGAAGAAATATGGACCGATGATTCCGGTACGTCGGATCGGGAATCGATCAATGGCAAAAAGATAGCTTATAACGAGAGCTAAAATATTGCTCATGGGTATCAAGGTCGTGGGTCGACTGGAAAGTGTTTTTTTTTGGATTTAAAAAATAAATGGACTTAGCGCAATTGGCGAACGATTATTTTAATAATAAACTGAATAATTTGTAAACGTTGTTCAGGCGTAAGTCTTTTCATGATGAACTGCTAAACAATACTTAACAAAAATAACATGACAGCATGACACGACTCACACATGATCTGTCAAAAAAGGCTATTGAAACAGTATCTCTACTTAGATCCCATTATAAACAAAAAGCTACGGACCGAATTTTAATATAAACTGTATGTATAGTCACATGAAATGAGCAAAAGAGCTAACCACAATAAAAATCGTATCTTCTTAATAATAAATAACATTAACATAACATTGCATTAAATACCTAGGCAAAAGTATGATATCCGAGGCCCCTCGATCTGACCCCATATTTGGATAGAGCACCTGCAAATAAGAACAAATACAAAAATGTTCGATAACTCGCTTAGTTCGTGTTTACTGAGTTTGAAAATAATCAAAAAATTTATTTTTTGTTAATAAAAATAAATAAAATAAAATTATTCGGTCATGGTGATTTCGTTTCTACCAAAAAATTCACTTTTTTACCATGTTACACTGAAACCTCATTTTTGATTTCGATTGTAAACAAGTGTAACCGTATGGACGGACTTTGGATGAGGAAATAGAAAATGCGATGCAAAATTCTGAAGATGAATTTGAGCAAGTATTGTTATAGTCTTTGAATATTTTAAAATAAGTTTTAAGTAGCGTAAAAGCGCCGCAGCCAAAAAATAATTTTTCGTTTTCTTTGAAATAATGTAATAGTTATTTGTTTTTATTGAATTCCTCTTTATATGTACACGTAGTTTTTAATTTAGCATTAAATAACAATACAGACTACTAATGCAGTTATCGGTACATACAAAAGTTATCGATTATATCTTCTAATTTTCTATTTTGAGACCTTTAGAGCCGAAAAACGATTTTTAAATTTTAACATCCGATAACACTATAACTAAGCGAGTTATCGGAAAAATTCATATAATGTTTTCTTCTTATTTTGAGGTGTTCTATCCAAATATGTGATCGGATATCACACTCTCCCCAATACCTAAATTTTTAATAAATTTTAAATAAACGAGTGATCAAAACATTGAACAATGCTCAATTATTAAATTTTTATTATTTCCAATTTGTATACCCCCACTTTAGTGTGACGAAGGTATATATCATTTGCTACGAAAAAAAGTGTAACACATCGAAGGAGTGTCCTAAGACCCCAAGTATGTTCGGCGGAAATCCGTTTTGGAACATTTTAAGTCGAATGAGCAATGTCCGTCCGTCTGTCTGCTGGCTGGTGCGCACGATAACTATCGAAAGGAGTAACCGATTGACTTCAAATTTGGTACGTGGTAACATTTTTTTTCTATTTCCGGCTAAGTTCAAAAATATTGGTGCACTCCTTCTAGTACCTCCCCCACAAAGGGTTAAAATGTTGTGAAATATTGTAACATCAATAACTGCTATACTACTTTTTCGAATGTTCTGACATTCCACACATAGTATTAGATTATTAGTCGCTATCAATTCGAGAAATATGAGCGAAGTTGCTACGCCCCTTTTGGTACCTCCCACAGAAATGCACCATTTTGTACCAAAAGTTAACAGCTTATAACATTAAAACCAGTGTCTAAAAATACTTTAAATTTTGTACAATGTACTGCTTTTATACTGCTTACAGCCCAGAGAAAAATGGGCGTTGTTGTCACGCCCCTTTTTGTACATCCCACACAAAGGTACCATTTTGCACAAAAAGATAAAGAGCTTACAGCGTGAGTACCAATGCACTAAAATGCAACATCATTTTGTACAGCGTAATGCTTAATGAGCGTAATGAGTCAGTCAAAAAGTCAAATCAAAAGGAAATTGCTTATAGAAATACACGTATATGGTTCATATACCTCCAAAATCCGGACGTTACGGAATTTTCTAGGTTATTTTAAATAACAGCAGCTTTAAATTTCTTTGTCAAAAGCAAATTGGTTGAATTGTAGGACTTTTTTAAGTTAGAACGTTTACACGAACATTAGGATTAAAACGGATAAATATGGAACGATTACCATAGCCAAAACAAAAAAATAGGGTAAAGAAGTGTCATTCTTTTAGAGACACAATGGGACAAAAGGGTTTTCATGGTACAATGGGGCAACAATGGAATGGGGCAAAAATGTGGATGGAAATGGAACAATGTGGCAAAATTGGAACATAAACTTGAAATATGAAGTGTTTTTCAAAACGTTTGGAGTACAGTGTCAATAGCGGTTAAATAATGTGTAGAGGGCAAAAATGGTTAAATATGGTGCCGTGGGTTAAAATAACTCCAGATTTAAAATTTCGAACTTTAGAAGCACAGTGGAGTAAAAATGGTTAAATATGGTACAGTACATAAAGGTTGAAAGGCTTGACAAGCAACCTAACAATGTCAGTAAAAATATGAGAGTATGTGTCCTAGGTGTGAGTTTATGTGTCGTAAGTGTGACCACGTACACGAGTTTTATGTCATGCAATTTGATTGTCTGCGGCCCCCATTAGGCTGGTGCACACGATGGTCAGATTTTACAATGTTATCAACTCTGTCAAAGTGCTGCCAATGTACTAACAATGAGAGATTGTTAGCAAAAGACGAAGTGTCAGTTCAGACGATTGCAAGAATACCTTGTAATTTCATATTTTTACATTAAAAATTTTAAGTTCACACGTTTGTAAGTAAATACAGTTGTATTTTCTTGACATTTTGCTAACTACATTGTAAGATCTGAACACCATGTGTACCAGCCTTTACAATTGTATTCCGAATTTTTTGGTTTTTGGTCGCTATTCATGTTCGGCAAAAAAACCCTACGGTCGAACTCTAACTACTACAATGAAATCAATGTAGAAATATGTATATAAATCTCCTGTATATTAAGTACTATTTTTTGACCGCAGCTATGTAATATATGAAATTGTGTTATTTTATTATTTAGAACCACCCGATTATTTGTGTAATTGTTTGCTTTTCCTATGTAAATAACAGAAAAGATCGATCATATACGCCTTCATTTAGGTGGGTTGAGTGGATAAATGCGTCAGTGACAAACAGCGGTTTTAAGATAACGGGCTGGGCTGTACGGATGAATAGAGCATTTAATGTGCTTGCGTATTGTCTTAGATCGTAACATGAATCATAACTAGTAAATACAGGCATTTGTAAGGGGATGAAGAGCAAAGACCAATGATGTAACTTTTTCTTCTGAATGTACTTGGTCAGTTTATCCGGTATAACAAGTATTTGGGTCAATGTCTATGCTGTCACGTCTAACTTTATTTATGTGGCTACGTAGGTATGTATGGATTAAAATAGATTTTCATTTTCCTTCCTTTTCCAACTACTCAATAAAGTTATACATTTCATTTATTGAAAACCTATTTCTTCGTTATTTATTCTCTAGATACACGTTTGCGTAAATACATATGTATATGTATACATATGTATGTATGTCATATGTACATACATAATTAATTCATTTTTACGCTTTCTTTTTTTTCTTCGGAAGAAATTCCCTTTCGAAAAAAGTTACTCCTTACAAAATTAATTGCCCAGTAAACATTGGAATGATTTCTATCTACAGTGTCAAGGTCATCTTCAAGGAAGGAAGAAATACAACGTACACACGTTGTAAAAAAGACATAAACAAAGAAGAAATAAAGAAAATAATAAAACAAAATCTAATTACCATTACTTTATTATCGTAAGCGCCACAACACAACACCACCACCAGCAACCAAGCCGGCAAATGTGCACACATTAGAATTCCAAGAATGAAATCTTAATTTTATTATGTTGGCACAGACAACAAATACTCCGATAGTCACCACAAGGAGAACAACATGGTGAATGGAGTGAAAGTTAATGGCAAAATGGAGTGAATTGCGCTAAAGAGAAATAGCACCACAAAAAGCGCAACCAAATATTTTAGCCGGAATCGACAACACTAACTAACACTACTCCTCATCCCTTAGCGGGATTTCGATTTGGTAGATGAGTAGGATATAAACTACAGTTCGACCGATTAATCGGCTTCGGCCAAAAACTGATAATCGGCCCGCCCAAAGGGGTCGATTAACCGAAGCCGAACATTTTGCCTTCTTTACTTAAAAAATCTATTTTTTTTTCTTAAGAACATCTTGTATAAATTATTAAAAACCCCGTTTTGCATCATTTAGATATAAAAAATCGAGAAAATAATCGAAATTTGACACTACTTGATATATTACATTCTGTAATCTATGCAATGTGGCGTATCATGCGTTTTAGTGGAGCACGAAGTTCGGCTTCGGCCAAAAAACCGCCTTCGGTCGAACTCTAATATAAACACACGGCTTGTTGTTATTGGGGAGAGCAGCAGGATTGCAAACGAGGACAATATGTACTCAACAAGCACTGCTTGTCTCTCTCAAACTTTCTCTCTCTCTCTCCGTTTATCTGGACACAGAGAGATATCATCGTTGTTTAAAAGAGAGTCAGCAATGTGGCCACAAACAGAATGAAAAACCAAAGGAATCACACAAAAACACTTTCTGATTACAGGGCAACAACAATAGGTAGTTTTTCTTTCATACAGCCGCACCAACATACGCACGCACCCGTTCGTCCATCTTTGTCGTAGAAACCCTTGACATTTTTGTTGTCATTAATTTTTTCACATTTTCATTTTTTCGTTGCTTGTCTTTCTACACGGAGATGTTTGTCAAGTTCGCTGTAACCGATTTAGAAATACCACAGAAATATAGTAAATAAATTTCTATACAAAAACATAAATCATTAGAACTGCATAAAAATTTAACCCAACAACTAATTGTGTTCTTTTTTCTTCTACTTTGCAGATTATTCAACATAAGCCAAAACGACGCGACGCGCGAAAATGGCCAAAATGGAAGTCGACGATGTCGTCGACTTAAGTTTAGGCACGGGGCGAGATCCCGCTTTAACCATAACACCAGCAACGGTTAGGGATCTGAGGGCCCTGACGCAAAATTCCGGACTGACTATAACACCAGCGCCACCACCGCCCACATCGCCGTCGCCAGCGAATACAACGATGCATGCAAATACCTCCGCTACAAGTTTATTAGGCGGTGGCCTCGCTGGGGGTGTAGGCTCAGGTGGTGGTGGTGGCAACGGCGGTGTGGGCAGTAGCAGCGGTTCTAGCACACCCACAACCAACAACATATCAACAACCATAACAAGTGTTGATCCCTCCACCACCACCACGTCTAACAACAACAACAATATAAACAGTAGCAGTAACAACACAACCACAACAAATTCGTCTAACTCCAACACTACAGCCACCAATCCCGAAGAAAGCAAGGTGCAAAGACGCGTCTTACGACCCCGCACCGAACCCAAATCATATGCCGAGGCTCCCGATATTGTTCTCTTGCCGGCCCGCATGAACGGTGGACGCCAGCAAAACGGCAACATCGATTCGGAAACGGATGACGAGGAAATGCCTCCCTATGTACCCATCAAAGAGTTGACTCCCGCCGAATTGAAAGAACGTGAAAACGGTCTGCGTATTCTAAGAGATGATCTGCGCAATGAAGAAACCAAATTGGTATTACTGAAGAAACTAAAGCAATCGCAACATGTCATGAAGGAGAATATTGTTGTGACGCCGACAAGTGTGTCGCCCACCAATCCATTGGCTGCCATACCGGCTGCTCTGACATCGAAGGGGGCATTGAGTGTGACACCCACAACGGCGGTACCATTGCCGGCACATGCCAAAAGTTCACGTTCCAATAATACGAACAATATCTCATCGTCGGTTAGCATAAGGTAAGTGAATGTGCCATATCAATAAATAGCGATATCTCCATTCCAAAGTATACGAAACCCCTTATTCTGATAAATTTAAAGTAGTATTTAATAATTTATACTAAACATGAGGGAAATTTTTTGTATAATTTTGAAAGGGAAATAGTTTTGCTCAAGATACATATAACCTAAAAATATATGTACATGATTTTGTATCACTTTTGGAATACAGCGTATATTTTTATGTACTCGTATTCTGTCCTAATTAAGGCAGTGCAATCAAAGAAACAAAGAGATTTCGTACAAATCTTCAAATTCCATTTGAATCCGTTGTGTGGCTAAATGTGGTAACTCTACTGAGATACCATGATTCCAGTATGGTTAGAGAGAAATAACATTAGACTTGGAATTGATTTTATAGCTTTTGTATAGAAATGTAGGGAAGGTTTTTTCTTCGGACGGTTGTGATCGTAAGGGATCGGATATTTGTTATACAGGGTTTTCCAACAAGATGTGTTATTTCTGTAGCTGTCACTTTTGAAGCTTTTATTCTTTGACATTTGACAAGTAGAAACTAGGCCATTACTAAAAATGGAACTATACACGATCATCGACAGACACAAAACGATCGAACAAAAAAACAATACGAACGATACAAAATCATCTTGACTGATGAGGCCCATTTCCACCTCGGTGGCTACGTCAACAAGCAAAATTGTCGCATCTGAAGCTCGGAAAACCCAAGAGTTATTGTTGCGAAGCCTCTCCATCCTCAACGTGTGACTGTTTGGTGCGGTTTATGGTCCGGCGGGGTCATTGTACCTTACTCTTTCGGAAATGAGGTTGGATCAACAATTACGGTGAATGGATTGAGCTATCGAGAGATGATTAATGATTTTTTATGGTCGGAGTTTAATGGTATTGATCTGGACAACGCTTACTTTCAATAAGACGGCGCTACGTGCCGCACAGGCAACGAAGTCATTGCTCTGTTACGGGAAAAGTTTCCGGACCGTGTTATCTCTCAAAGATGTGATCACAATTGGCCACCGAGATCTTGTGATTTAACACCTTGCGACTTCTTCCTTTGGGGCCACGTGAAAAATAAGGTCTACGCCAACAGCCCAGCGTCGATTCAAGACCTCAAAGATAGACTTCGTGAGGCTATCGAGGACATAGGGCAGTCACTTTGCGATTTGGTTATGGAAAATTTTATGAAAAGGATATGGTCCTGTAAGCGTGGTCGTGGTAGCCATTTGGCTGATATTGATTTTCACTATTAACGGCATACCTTCCTCTTTATTATGAAATAAACATCAGATCATTTATCTCAAAAAATGACATTTTTCTTTGAATGCCAAAATAACACCTCTTTTTGGAAAACCCTTTACTTGGTAAATAGAATCTTTATGACATATCATTCTTATACGAATCATTTGTAACTTTTTCACACATATACATAGTATTAGTTTCATCGCTATCAACTGAAGAATAGTGGGTGTGATTTCCTTATCCCCTTCTGCACCAAAAATGAAAAGCCCATAACTTTATTAACATGAACACTCTCTTTCAATTTTGTAGAGTGTAATGCCTTTAAAATTGAAATGGGTATAATTGACTCATTTGATAATAATACCTTCAACACCAATTGAAAAAATCATTCGAAAAAATGTCCCTTTAAATTCTGTAGCAATCAGCTAAACATCTTCAAAATTCTGCTTTTTTAATTACTTTACCACTTACTGTAGTCTGACAAAGAATGAGCCTATTTTCGACGGAAGTACCCTTATTATATTTTGAATAAATCCATAAAAATTCAATCCAAGTCGATCTTGTTCACCTTTAGATTATACAAACAAATGGACAAAACCTGTTTCCAATATTACAAGTGTAGGGTATAAAAACAAACTTTATTTTTATTTATTTTTAAATTGTCAAACCTCTCGCAAAAAGTTCATAACTTTGTTGCCCACATAATTATCCCTCCAAAAGTATAGTCAAAGTAATTCTATTCTCTATGGAAGACCATTAGAAGATGCATTACAAAGTCAGTATGAAAATCATGGTGCATAATAATAGGCCTACTGGTATTTAAAAATGGTGTTGTAATTATTAATAAGATTATATTCTTAAACGCGATACTTTGTAAAATACATCACAATTTTTTAAGTTCCATGATATCTGAAAATTGTATAGATTTACGATTCGAAAATAAACTCTATGAAATGAGTAAAACTTCAAACAGTCCCCATACTGCAGATTTTAGGAATTAGAGAATGAAACCAACTTCTCTTGAGGTCTGTTGGTATCCAATTGAGCTAGACCATAGTTGATCCATTTTATACTTTGAACTTTTGCAGAAATTTAGTTAATGAACTAGTTCTTCTGGAAAGATCATGCATACTAAGTACAAACCTGAAAATACTCTCATTAAACTAATACTATTTTTCTCCCGGTTCTACCTTTTCTTTCAGTGCCACCAACAGCCGTTCGAATATAAACTCATCATCTTCCGGTTCAACATCGTCACCTCATCGTTCCAATAGCATTAGCAGCAGCAGCCACATCAGCAATAGCAGCAATAACAACAGCAACAACAATACCAATTCTATACTGCCTCCACCACGTTCGTCATTGCCAGGCGGTGCAACACTAACGGCAGGCGGTTCCTCCTCTTCCATTAGCATCCAAGCGGCCACATCGTCATCACTATCATCGTCACGTTCGTCCAGTGTACTGCCGCCCCGTACCAATTTACCGAATCTCACCATAACACCATCGGTGACTATAACACCCACATCAGCCCCACCATCAGGACTTAAATCACGCAATGTGAGTTGTTGTAATGTGATCGTTGCAGTAAGCGCTGTGTTTCATTCCATTACTAACTAATTTGTGTTGTTGTACAATTAAAACTGTTGTTAATTAAATCATAATCACGTCATTATATGCATAGCTACTCGTACACTAACATTCCGCAAAAAAATGCAAGCATCACAATACATATTAACCACAGAAATCATTCCATTCATATACACACACATCGCTTACTTACAACAATAACACATCATTATATTATTTCTATAATTTGCTTTAGATCGTTTTTTCTTTCTTAAATTTTTTATATTAGTTGCTCATGATATTTTTCGAAGTTATTATAACAATTTTATTTTTCAATTATATGTATATGGTAATGGTCAAACAGTAATATCTATGTTGTAGTATTATACTGATTTGTCAGCATTTGAAATTTGTTTTAACGATATTCTACTTATTCAAGTTCACGTCTACACAAAACCACATCGTCTTGCGTAATTCCTTGTAAATTTCTGAACAAATTTGTAACAGACAACACAAGATTGCGTAGATTGAATGTTCTGCTATATTAAATCACAACTTCAGATCTTTGCCAAATAAAGTTAAGGGAATATTTCAGTGAAATAGTGAAGGGGAACATTAAGGAATTGTTCCAGATAGTCCGTTTTCTCTTCTACACATTTGCCTGTCTTATCTGGCGTAATTTCCAGGACCCTTTTGGTACCTCTCACATTGAATAGCTATTTAATACATGTGCACATAATCCCTTGATATTCGATACACAATTACAATTAAATCAAAATCTTCAGATCTTTGTCAAATAAAGTTAAGGGGATATTCCAGAGGAATAACGAAGGTGAACATTAAGGAATGGTTCCAGATAGTCCTTTTTTTCTACTACACATTTTTCTGTCTTATCTGGCGTCATTTTCACGCTCCTTTTGGTAACTCTCACATTAAATAGCTATTTAATACATGAAATTGAAATTAGATACAATGTTATGCTTTCGGAGGACCAACTGTTCAGGACAAAATAAGCGTATTTGCCCCTCCTCTTACCCACGACCAATTTGGTAAAATCATACGAAAATAATAACACTATTTTTACTTTTCCAATGACTATTATCTAAACTATATTTTTTCCACAGTTCTGGCATCTCCCACACAAACTTCCAAATTTATTACAATTCTTAAAAAATTAGGTTATACTTCAGTAGGTTTACTCGACTGAAACTTTCTTTCTTTGTTATAACTGAGCTTGCTATTCACCTTACACTAAAACATATAAATAACTTATAACATTATATTATATTGATAAAAATAACCAAACTTTTAACACAATATTTAAGTATCGTTATCGCCATTCTAAAGTACGTCATTTTTTTTCTGGGAATTTCCAATTTGCCTGGAATTTCTTTATTATGTATGGCTCGCATACAACTCATTGCACATCTTTGTAATGCGGTTGACGGATTGACATAAACAATTTCGAAGAATATATGTACATATATTGTAACATTTAGAATTCATTCAATGGCCCTAAAATCTTTATAAGCTGACTTAACATACTTTAGAATGTAGGTATTCTAATCCATTGAACTAACAAGTATATGTATATATATATATCCTTTTTGTTATCTCTTAATAATAATGCATATGTATATTTTTTGATCACATCAATTTCATACAATAACTAACCCTATTCCATTTGTTGTTGTGTCTGTCATTTGCGTTATTCTTTGTATTGAACTAACCAATAAAAAATATCAAACAAACAAACAAAGCAGCAGCCTAATGTTTCGGATAATTCTAAGGTACCTAATACTATCAACAACTCGGTATCTATAACACCAGCACCACCGTTGTCAACACAAAATCAACAACACAATGATCTGAAGGTAAATATTGATTATACAATTACACATAAGAAATCCATTTAATCGTATCCTTGTTTTGTAATTTTGTTAAAGAATGATCGCTTGAATTCCCGCGAAGATGTACAAACGCCTGCACAAAGGCAAGCGGCTGCCAAATTGGCTTTAAGGAAACAATTGGAGAAAACCTTACTCCAGGTAAGTAAAAAACAAATAGCTGTTTTATTTTTGAACCGTGATTTTAAATAATTATCTCCGACTGACAATTTGTTTTCGAAGACCCGTTTTTTGTAAAAAAATAGCATATTACTCTTTTTAGGAGATATTAAATATTGGTATAGGGTATTACTGGTATATAGTCGTCAACGATTTTTAAATATCCCTACTGGTTTTATCCAGGAAATTAAGAATTTCGAAAATTCATTATTAGTTCTACTCAAATAGTTCGAATTTCGATAATTTGATAATTCTGTTACGAGTTTAACGTAGTTTATCTCTAAGAAAGTTCATATTTGGCTCAATTTTACCCTCAAAACATTGATTTTCGAAAATATATTTGAAAAGGGTCATATGCGGACTTACTTTCTGGGGGAGATACCTTGTTTGGGACTACTTTGTCCCCTTTTTATTCAAAAGAATACCAACTTCGAAAATCGAATGTTGAAGATCTTTTATTACTTATAGATGATTTACGACTTGGTTCTGTTTGGTCACTTCTACCCTAAACTATACGAAATTCGAAAACCACTAGTAACGCTTCCCTAGCTTCGGGAATTATATTTGGGCCTATTTTCTTCTTTTTACAGAAACGAATACCAATTTCGAAAAGCGATCATAATTGAATCTCGTACATAAGATATGGTACCACATTTGGACCCATTTTGTCCCCTCCGAATCTAGATCTAGCCATTTGGGTTTTGGCCGTGGCACCATATTTTCCCCCATTTAACTGTCCCGATTCTATATCGCAAGGACTATTCTCGTGCCAAATTTTCCGATTATAGTTCTAGCCTTTTTAACTTGGGGATGCTATAATATTTTTCAATTTGGGCACCATTTAACCCCTTAAAAGTACGAATTTCAGAAAGTCGCTTCTTATCCGGAGTTTTGCTCTAGCCATTAGGATTTGGCGATGTTATCGTATTTATCCATTTTGGAACACCATTTTGTTCTAGCTAATTCTCTAAAAGTACGAATTTTGGAATATCCATCTAAGATAAATAATGTTAAATATGTTTATTGATTAAACGTTTTTAATCTCATTTTGCAGATTCCTCCTCCTAAACCTCCACCACCAGAGATGCATTTCATACCAAATCCCAGTAATACGGAATTTGTTTACCTGCTAGGTCTAGAGACGGTCGTCGACTATTTGACGACCAACAAGAAGGCAAATGCTGTAGCACCACCCTTCCGTTGTGCTCAGTGTAAGATTGATTTTACACCCGTTTGGAAATGGGAAAAACAAGGTTAGTTATACGCAACTAAGCGCACTCATGTGAAATCATAAGACTCTATTAATCTGACTCTTCATTTTCTAGGTAACAAAGAACCCAAGGTTATATGTGAACAATGTGTCACATCTAATGTTAAGAAAGCTTTGAAAGCTGAACACACCAATCGACTGAAACAAGCCTTTGTCAAGGCTTTGCAACAAGAGCAAGAAATCGAACAACGTTTGGCCACCCAAAGTAGTCCATCGCCGGTGGATGCTCATATTATAGCTTCTATATCATCAAACCAATCACAGAGTCAATCTCAACAATCGATGGCAGCCCATCAATCTCAACCACAGATCGCACATGCTGCCTCGACGGCGGCGGCTCTGGTTAATCTGCCACCATCGGTAACGGTCATACCCACCAAGTGTCAAACGCCCACGCCTAGCATAACACCACGTCCCACACCGCCGCCAGCAAATCAACCAACGCCGCCACCACCACCTCCAACTACACCTCGTTCGTCGCGTGTTTCCATTTCACATTCATCTCAGCCCAGTCCTAGCACACCAACTCCCAGTCAGATGCATCACCACCATCATCAACAACAACAACAGCAGCAGCAACAGCAACAACAACACCAGCGTGAGCGTGAACGCGAGCGAGAACGAGAGAGAGAAAGAGAACGTGAGCGGGATCATCATCGTGCTGAACAGCAGCAACAAAGAGCGGCTGCCGAACAGCAGCAGCAGCAACAACAACAACAGCAGCAACAGCAACAATATGAAAAATATTCAGCAGCCGCCCTGGCGGCCGCAGCTCAATTGGGTGCTCTCGGCTTGCCGGGTCTCAACAATTTAGCCGGTCTAGGTGGTCTGGGTAATTTAGGCAATCTGGGTAATCTCGGACAGTTGGGCAATTTGGCAGCTCTGGGTGGTTTGGCTAACTTGGGGGCAGCTGCTGCAGCAACAGCAACAAATCCTGCGGCGGCCGCGGCTGCTGCAAATTTAGGTGGCCACGGCAATGCAAATCCAGCAGCTGCTGCTGCCATGCAAGCTTTTCAACAGCAAATATTTAGAGGTGAGTGACAATTATTGTTTTATTATTTAAACCAGATAAGATATTTGAAACAGTCTTGATATATTCATATTAGAGTGGTCGTATATGCCTGTTTTTTTCAATAAATCTTAAGCCAGAGTATACACAAGTTGACACAAGGATTAAATCACGGCATTCGATATCGAGAACCTTTCGATCGAAAAGACATTTTAAAATTTGTTAATAAGACAAGTCGGTTTACCAGACTGGAATTTTTTTACTTGTTAAATACAATTTTGATAACGTTAGGCCGGCCGCTGGATACGAATTCGTACGAATTTAAATCGTGCGAACGCGTACGAACCTTCCTAACACAAGAAGTACTATTAATGCTCGCATACTGGGTGCGAATTAGTCTTACGTACACGTACATGTAACTCCGATGTACGAATGCAATCCCGACATGTTTGGATTTTTATACCCTACACCACCCTGTGGTGTAGGGTAGGGCATTTCATTTCATTTCATTTATTTCATACAAACTTGTAATTCAAAGCCGTCTGGCCAATTAAACATAAATTACAATATGCATATAACTAAGCTTTTTAACCAAGGGTAAAAAACTACTCACTGGTAAATAATGATATGTTGATTTGTTTAAACCTAATTAATATATAAGGAATAAATAATATAAATACAGATTGGGTATACAGAAAAGTATTTAGGATAACTAAATAGCTACTCAGTTTGCTAACCAAACATAAGTAAAATCCTAATATAAGGAAAAATGTATAAAGTGTTCCATAAAACAGAAACATTATTTAAAGATTTTTTTACGTAGCTTTAATTAAGCGCAATTTTGCATAACAACAAATAAAAATGTTATTGAAAGTGGTGAAGTAGCCTATTGAAGAGTGTAGGGAGCGAAATGCTAAAATTTTTCATGTCATTGGGTAATGAATTGTAAAGTCGTGCTACTCTTATTAGAAACGATTCATTCATTAGGTGGACAACCCTAGGAATAAGCAATTGATTTCTCCTAGTTGAATGGCAAAACACCATCGATTGGCACAAAAAAAGAGGAGACTGACTTTTAATCAGTTTATAAAAAAACAGAAGTAAGCGTAAATTTATATATGCATCAAAATGACAGCCCAACAATTTCGTTACATAGGGCGTCACATGAACACGCCGGTTCAGTCCATATACATACCGCGCCACCCTATTTACAGCCAGATGTACTAAATGCATGTTACCCTGTATAGTGCCAGAATACACTTCTAAACAGTATAGAACTATGGGTAATAGCAAACCATGTGCCAGCCTCTCTTTAACAAAAAGAGGCAAAGACAAATCGGTACCATAAAGATTTTTTAGCGAAAAATTTATTCTAGAAATTAGCATATTAATATGCTGTCCAAAACTCAATTTATCGTCTAGCTTGACACCCAAGCACTGTAACTCACGGACAAATTCAATATCTATACCATTGTATCTAACGTGGATGTTGTTATGGACGCTGGAGGAAAAAAAGAGGGCTTTCGATTTTAATGGATTTACATTAAGCTTGTTAAGCAACATCCACGCATGCAGATTTTCCAAAACCAAGTCAATTTTAGATTGCAGAACTATTGAGCACCGACAGTCACCTTTAAAAAACAGCTGAATATCATCAGCAAAGGCGTATGGTACACACCAATCCTGTAACTGGGAGAAAAGGTCATTAATAAAGATTATGAAAAGTAGAGGTCCCAGTACTGACCCCTGCGGTACACCACTTTTAACAGGCAGAACACTACTACTCCTACCATCAATACAAACTAATTGGCGTCTACCAGTAAGATAAGAAGTCAACAGAACACACGCACTACACATTTGTTTGTAACACCCAGAAGTAGAAGAGATAGACCCATCCGATCGACTTGGAATCACTTCCTGAGTCGATTAAACCATGTCCGTCTGTCCGTCCGCCCGTCTGTAGATGTATCATTGTAATCAAAGTGCAGTTCGTATTATGGTCCGATTGTTATTGTTTGTTGTTTTTGGCCCAAGAACGATCCCTATTGAAATTGGTCAAAATCGGTTTAGATTTAGATATAGCCCTCATATTTATGTTTCACCCGATTTGACATGTAGGTATAGGTAGGGTGGCAGCCGTATTCCACGGGCTGAAATGGCCCGCATCGAAACAACATGTTTGATATACAAATTTATCGATAATGTGAATATCGGTACTGGAAAGATCTGTTAGGCTGCCAACAGATCGGCCAACCCCAGAATGTCCAGTCGTCGTTTACTCAGAGCGGGCCAGTCGCATAGCAAGTGCTCAATGCCCTCCACTTCTTCCTCATCTCCACAGCTTCTGCAGAAGTCATTGGAGTCAATACCATATCTTTTGGCGTGTTCGCCGATCAAGCAGAGTTCCGTGAGAACTGATAATAACGTAGACAATCTTTGCCTCTCTAGTGCGAGGAGATATTTTGATCTTCTCAGGTCATAGTTTGGCCAGATTTGTTTAGCTACCCTGCAGGTGCGGATTTCTATCCATCTTTCGTTGGACTGCCTGATTGCCTCTTTCCAAAGCCAAAGCTTGCACGTGGATAGTGGCGCACCAATATATGCAAATTCTTCGAGAATTTGTAGTGTCGTCCCTTTCCTTGCAAGTTCATCGGCTTTGCAGTTCCCCGAGATATCCTTATGCCCAGGCACCCATATGAGGTGTATATTAAACTGCTCAGCCATCTCGTTAAGAGATCTGCGGCAGTCGAGGGCTGTTTGTGAATTTAGGGATGTTATCTCCAGAGAATTGATGGCAGCCTGGCTGTCCGAGTAAATGACAACGCCAGTCTTGGTTACTATGTTGCGACTCAGCCACTTGGCTACTTCCCATATCGCCATTATTTCGGCTTGATAGACACTGCAGGTATCTGGTAATCTGTGAGCTATATCCAAACTAAGTTCTTCACAGTGTACTCCGAAGCCAACCTTTTCATCAAGCTTTGAACCATCCGTGTAAAAGTGGAGATTGTTTCTATTACCTGGTATTCTGCCAACCCATTCATCTCTGGCGGGAATCATAGTGATGTAATTTCTCTCAAAGGTGTACACAGTTGGTCTTAGTCTACTCGGTCGGTTACCATAGCACTACACTTTGACATCCTCATGTGACCGTAGTTCTTGTACCTCCACATTGATAGGTAGTTTAATCTTATTTCCTGCTTTGGTTGCAACTTCACTCGCCACAATATTAATCGGCAGTATATGGAGTAGGGCTTGTAGAGACTCGGTCGCTGTAGTTCTTAAGGCTCCGCTTATGGTCAGGCAGGCAGTTCTCTGAACCTTTGTTAGTAGGTTGGTGATGGTTAGTTTGTCAGTTGCCGTCCACCATACAACAATGCCGTATAACAGTATTGGACGAACTACTGCTATATATAGTGGACGATTTTAGGAGAAAGGCCCCACCGCGACCCTACAGCCTTTTTGCAGGAATATAAGGCGACGTTGGCCTTCCTTACACGTTCCAATACGTTAAGTCTAAATATCAGTTTCCTATCTAGAATTATTCCTAAAAATTTTGCACTTTCAGAAAAGACTAGATATGTTCTATTTATCCGTGGTGGAGGGTCTAAATGTGGGACATTATTTATCCTAGTAAAGAGAACCAATTCTGTATTGTTTGGGTTAACGCCCAAACCGCTGCTTCTGGCCCATCTAGCCAATTTGTTCAGTGCCACCTGTAGGATGTCTGTGAGGACGTTTACGATTTTGCCACGTCGTCCGCATATGCCACGACCTTGCAGCCACAACGTTCTAGATCTAACAGGATTTCATTCACCGCTAGGTTCAAATTTTTGTTTTTTTTTTGCGAACGGAGACAGTACTCCTCCTTGTAGGGTCCCTCTGTTTACAAACCTTGTTAGAGTTGTGGACTCTAGACATGCTGTTATGCGTCTTCTGTTGAGCAGACTTTGAATTTGTCTAATCAAACTAGAGTTAACTTTTCGATGTGACAGTGCCGCAATTACCGCATCTGAGTGAATGTTGTTAAAAGCCCCTTCTATGTAAAGAAATGCCACCATTAGTATCCCTCCATCGATTCGGGATGTATGAAAGCCTGATACAGCCTATATAAATTTTCTCCAGCCATGGGATAATGTACTTTAACATTATCTGCATTTCTGCTGGAGTGATGCCGTCTGGTCCAGGAGACTTGAAGCGCTCAAAGCTATTAATAGTCCAGCTTATTCTGGATCTCTCAGTCTACAAGCTAGCGACGCTCGCAGTCCACTCGCCCTTTTGTTGGTCCTGCTGATCCTCTGGTTCTGTTAGAGAGTTCCCCGGAAATGTGTGTCGAGCAGTACATTGAGCGACTGCTCGCTGTTTTTGGTCCAGTTATTTGCCTCATATTGTAAATATCCCACAGTACAGGGTGAAGCAGATAATATCTTCCTCGGCCTTGCGGCGTCGGAGAACTTTTCCACTTCGCCACAGGAGGTATACCAAGAGCGTCTTTGCGCCTTTCTAAGCTCCTTCTTATAGATCTTAAGTTGCTCTTTATAGGCAACCCAAATATTAGCGACTCCAGTAGATTTAGCCGTGTTGAATAGCTTGTTGCAGGTCGTTTTCATAGCCGTTAGCTCAGAAGTCCACCATTGGGGTTTAGTTTTACCCTTGTACCATGATTTTGGACAGGCTTCCTAAAGGGAACTATTGAATGATATGGTGATATGCTCGACCAGATTATTCAGACCGGCTTTGTCATTCGGTTCGTACAGAAGTTTGGAGTTGAAGACTTTCTTGAAATACTTCTCATGCAGGTGCCACTTTGTCTTCCTCACATTTCTGTGGACGGCAGTTTTAGGCGCTTTTTCAGCGAGTTTGAACTCAATATAATGGTGATCTGAGAATGAGTGGTCGTCCAGTACAACCAAAACTGACAACCAAAAATGAAATAAAATTCTTTACGAAAAATCTTCGGAATTCAAAAGCCCCCGGAATTGATGGTATAAAACCAATTATGTTGAAGAAACTTCCCGACAGTTTTTTTATTTCAGTCACAAATATTTTTAATTGGTGCCTTAAAAATGGATACTTCCCAGATTTATTTAAAAAGGCAAAGGTTATACCCATTTTTAAACCCGGAAAGGAAATAAGATCACCAAAAAGTTACCGACCAATCAGCATGTTAAATTGCCTTGACAAAATTTTCGAAAAAGTAATATTACATAGAATTACAGAATTTGCAGAATGTAATAATTTATTGAAGAAAGAACAGTTTGGATTTAGAAAGGAGCATTCAACTGTACACCAAGTAAAAAGAATTACTAATTTTATCGAAGACAATAAACGGAAAAGGAGAAGTACTGGAATTGTGTTTTTGGATATAGAAAAAGCTTTTGACACTGTTTGGCATCGCGGTCTGGTTTTCAAATTAAGCACGATGGGATTTCCCATATACCTGCAGAAAATTATAAAAAGCTTTTTAACAAATAGAACAATGGTGGTTTCTGTTAATAAAGGCAAATCAACGGAAAGATTAATACAAGCTGGGGTACCTCAAGGATCCGTTTTATCTCCAATATTGTACTCACTGTATACCTCAGATTTTAAGGTTCTGAAAGAGCAAAACACTGCACTATACGCCGATGACACAGCAATAATAACTAGTGGAAAATTGTCAAATGCAATCATTAAGAACATGAAGAAATCTCTGCTACATGCAGAAAAATACTTTACAAAATGGAAAATAAAAATCAACGAAGAAAAAACCCAGGCAATTATTTTCCCATTTAACAAATCTCCGAAAAGAATTCCTACAATTTCTTTGAATATTCATGGGACTGAAATACCGCTTCAAAATAGTGTTAAATATCTGGGTATAACATTAGATAAAAAAATCACTTTTAAAGATCACATCTTTAAAACATGTGAAAAGGCTGTAAGATGCGGAAGAGCACTTTTTCCTCTATTGAATAGGAAGTCAAAGCTAAATTTGAATAACAAACTGCTTTTATACAAAATGTGTATACGACCCATAATGACATACGGATGTCAAGTCTGGTATATGAAAGCTGCTAATACTTACCGCAAAAAACTCCAAATAATTCAAAATAAGAATTTAAAAATAATTTTCAATTTGCCAATACGCTACTCAACTTTTCAACTGCACAGAAAATACAAAGAGGATACATTTAATATGGTCATACAGAATTTAAACAAAAGCTTTGAAGATCGAAACAGATTTTCTAACTATGATTTAATAAGAAATTTACAGATGTAACTATCTTCCAAATCTTCGCCACGAAGATGAAAGAAGTTGTTAATATCAATATTTCTTTACACATAAAATAGGTTTTTTACTATCTTTTTTGCCTAAAATGTAATATAACTATAAACGACTTCTCTAAGAAAAATAAGATATTATTTGTTGCAATACTTTTAGTAAAATCTCAAGCAATGTAAATATTAAAATTTATTTTAAAATTGTAATGATGATAGTACAAATATAATAAAAAAAAAAAAAAAATACTGGTGATCTGAGAATGAGTGGACGTCTAGTACATTCCACCCAATAATTTTATCTGACAGACGGACAGTAGCAAACGTTACGTCGTGTACTTCTTGTCTGCCTTAAATTGTAAGGTCGGTCGGATTTGAGATGTAAGCGCTGTATAAACCGTATTTTGTACCCGATCAGTGCGAAATTCAACAGAGAGAGTTTTCTTATTACATGTATGAACACCGCCAAATTCGGGGAAAATCGGTTCAGATTTGAACATAGTCCCAATATATATGTTACATCCGATTTGACATGTAACCGCTGTAGAAACCGTATTTAATATCCGATAAGTACGAAATTCGGCAGAGAGTTTTCTTATTACATGAACGCTGACAAATTCTTATCGCAATGACCATTTTCGCATTGTTAGGGAGATGTAGGGAATTATATAGTCGTTCCCGCCCGACTTTCTGTCTTTCTTTACTGGTTATACGTTTACGCACATGCTTGCTGAAAAGTTGAAAGAAAGAAAAGGTGAAATAAATAAAAAGTGAAAGAAAGTGGATACTGAAAATCGTCGTTAAACAAATCTTGCATGATATTGGCGAAATTTGCTAAATGTATATCTTCTTTATGCGCACATTGCTTTTGGACACAGATTAATATGAAGATGCAGATTTATATTATTCATAGTGCACTGAAGAAACGTTTACGAATACGGTATCACTGAAAAAACTACACACATGTATATCAGAAAAACGTATTCAGTGTGCACATTCAATTCGTACGACGCGTATCGTACCTTTACGTACGATTTAAATTCGTATCCAGTGTATATTAATTAGTATTATTTTTTTTAAAACATATAAAAAAATGTGTCGGCTATGTACAGTCAGTAAGACAGTTGTTTGCTTTTCTACATAAATTAGTTTCAGATCAATTTTATTAGAAATAAGCGAAATATCCCCACATTTTTCAATAGTAATCAATCGCATTTAAAAAAACTATTAGGCAGATGAGGTGAAAATGGTTCGAGTATGGGGATTTTATTTGAATGCATATGGGGACACCACAGTTTTGCATCGCACTGATATAAATGTCATCGAATACCAACAAGTTTATTTAGCAATATGTGGAGATAATGCTTTTATTTGTATTTGTAATGATTTCAAATCAATTTTAATAGAAAGGGACAAAAAATAAGACTACATCGCGAACATTTATTTGTTTAATCGTTTTAAGTTCAAAAAAACAAATTGAGAACAAAAGGTCAACAATATTTTTTTTAATAAAAATCAAAATAAAATTAAATAGGGTATTCACCTTTTGATTCGGACATCGTAACAGTATTTTTACTATTATCCATTACACGATATAAATGTAGACGCCAAAGAAAGAACGAAGAGATTTGAATAGTTATCTTTATTTTCAAGTCAATTGAGTTTTTTAAAATTATTATTCCACTTCATTAATTGGGAATTTGGTTAATTTAAACGTAAATATAATAACGATAACGTAAAAACAAATAACGATGCGTTAGTAGCGTACATTCCCCGCGCTCTGTGGTGCTCATAATCCCGCTCTATCTTTGTCTTCTTCACAACAATCTAAAAAAGAAAAACATTTAAATTATGAAGTTGGTGACCAGAATATATCGGTCGTTCTGGCCCTGCCTGATATATGCACCACCATGTAGAAATCCTATCATTCTCAGACATTTTCCATATTCAATTTCCCTAGTCTTCTTAACAACATCCGAAAAATAAACGAAAAACGTATTAAAATAATGAAGTTATAGAAGAATTTAATTTCTTTCGTTTCTTTAGCGCCATATATCTGTGGTATATCATCCTATGTCAGGAATTTTCGATTTTGGGATTTTAGGATAATTGTATTCATCTACACAATATCTATCAATCCATATATTACACTCATAGTTAGGTCAAATTATTATGCACATTCAGTATCAAATGTACTACAGAGAAAAAGTAAAAGTACTTTTTTCAATAGCCTTTTTTTGACAGATCACGTGTGAGTTGTGTAATGCTGTCATGTTATTTTTGTTAAGTATTGTTTGGCATTTCATCATGGAAAGACTTACGCCTGAACAACGTTTACAAATTATTCAGTTTTATTATCAAAATAATTGTTCGCCATATGCGCTGTCATTTTTTTTAAATAAAAAAAAAACGCTTTCCCGTCGACCAACGACCTTGACACCCATGAGCAATATTTAGCTCTCGTTAAGTGCTATCTTTTTGCCATATTTCTTCAAAAATGATGCCGGTAAGAACGTAACCGCGGCCAACATTTGATAGACATAATCTTCAAAAAATAAATACCAAAGAATGTTCTTTCAAATGATAATAAACATTCCCCATTCAATTTGAATTTTCTGGTTTTTTTTTTCTTTAAAAAAAGTAGGGAACCTCGAAATGGATCACCCTATATATTGGCTCTCCTGTAAATTTGATTTTTCGAGATGTGCTATTATTCCACAAAACCATAGATATTTCAGTGGAAATTTTTTATTTTATTACTGGCTAGTAGTAGCAGCTACTGGCTAGTAGTAGCAGATACTGGCTAATAAATGCTGCTGATTAGTACTAATTGATTCTACTGAGTACTATGGACTAGTTTCAATAGCTTCTCGTTATTGTTAGCTTCTACTGGTTTATCGCTGTTGTTGCCTAGTACTAAAGGGTGGTTAAATTTTAAGGGCCGATGTTGATTTTGAATAAAACACAAAATATTTAGAAAATTATTGTCATTTCTTTTTATTATGATAATATTGGAACAAAATATCGGCCAAATGGCCGCCGCGACCTTGGCGGCACACCTCCATTCGATGGTCCAAATTGTCGATGACGCTGAGGCATAATTGAGGTCCTATGCCGTTAATGTGCCGAATTATCTCATCCTTTAGCTCTTGAATTGTTGCTGACTTATCGACGTACACCTTTTCTTTGAAATAACCCCAAAGAAAGAAGTCCAAAGGTGTCAAATCACATGA
Organism: Eudasyphora cyanicolor; assembly: GCA_963930755.1. Classification (NCBI taxonomy): domain Eukaryota; kingdom Metazoa; phylum Arthropoda; class Insecta; order Diptera; family Muscidae; genus Eudasyphora; species Eudasyphora cyanicolor. The sequence continues at coordinate 217,058,332 of OZ005735.1, read as the reverse complement.
TCTTGGCGGCCAATTGACATCGCCACGACGTGAGATAACACGGTCATTGAATTTGTTGCGCAAAAGAGCCATTGTTTCGTTAGCTGTGTGGCAAGTGGCACCGACCTGTTGAAACCACATTTTGTCCACATCCATATCTTCCAATTCGGGCCATAAAAAGTTCGTTATCATCACACGATAGCGAACACCATTAACAGTAAATTGAGTTAGTTTGAAATTGAGAAATGTCAAATGAAATGCAGAAAAAAACTTGACGTTTAGGTGTGGTTCACATTCAACATCGCCCTTACAATTTAACCACCCTTAAGATGTTAATTGATTTCGGTTAAGAACTACCCTGAGATAAACATTAGAGAGGATCTACTTTGCTTTGGCCAGAGTGGGTGCTTTACGAAAACTGTACTTTACTAACATATTTTGGAAATTTTAAAATTGGAATTATGTTAAATTCGAGAGACTACATCATTTCCACTTAAAAGGAGCAAATATTTTATTGTATTTCAAAATAGTGCAACATTTTTTCCAAACGAAATCGCCATAAGTGAAATAGGTAAAACAGTTAAAAGATTTCTGTATATCGCCCCTGTTCCGCATTCCGAAAGCGGATTTAATCCGAATTTCTAATTCATTAAATTGTCCATAATTTCTGTTTGAGGACTTTCGAAGATTCTTCGTAAATGCAATTATAGCCTTTATGTTCTTATTCGAACAACAAATCTAGAAATTTGATTCCGAGCGGAAAATTCCGATTCAAGCCACATTTGGAATGCAGAACAGTGGCGTTAATAGATTTTGTTTAGCTTTAGTGCAATGTAAGTTTCCAATACTAAATTTTCTCGGTGCTGTTGCATTATATTTTATAATATTGCGTTATCAGTTTATTTTAATTGTGACTATTTGCAATATTTTTACTATTATAATATTTTTCACTACATATGAATTATTTGTTTTTATAATTCTAGCATTGGGTCAAGGTTTAGCGACAAATCCCCAGCATATGATGCAATTTACTCCTTTACTATACTCCTATCAAATGGCTATGGCACAAGCTGCTCAAGTAGCAGGTAAGTTGGTAGCATATTCCTTATTTGGTGACATTTGAAAATTAAAATATTTTTTTTTTTTTTTTGCAATTTTTAGCATACACGAATAAAAATAAATCGTCGTCTTCAACCTCCTCCTCTGCTTCAACATCAAAAGCTCAAACGCCTTCATTGGCGGACATACAACGAGCCGCTGAAATGCAGCGACAATATTTATTAGAGATGATACCACCGCCAGCACCAGGACCTAGTAATAGTCGTCAAAATAACTGGAAAACATAAGTTTATTTCTGAACTTAAAGCAATCCCCTCATCAAACTACCCCAACCGCCAGCACACACACACATAATAGGCGTTGCACTCCTATGCATGATATGTAACTATTTTTTGCTTGACAAAAAAAATTAAAAACTGAAACAGTTCGAGCTAAACTTAAATTAGAAAACAACACTCTTCTTCGTTTGCAAAGTGCTGATGATAATTGGAAAAATTTTAAATTTATTTTTTTCACCTAGAAAACGAAATTCAATAAGCAAATAATATTTTTTAAATGCAAATGCAAATTTAAATAAACTTGCAAAAGCAAGATTGCTTAGATTTCTTCTAAGACAGATACGAGTAGTTGTGCATCTTCAAAATGCAGAGTTTCAGAAAAATAAATATTCGAAAATATTGAATAATTATAATTCGTTAGAAGAAGAAGAAACAATCCTATTTCTCATTGTGTATAGTTAAAGAATTCTCCTCCGCTCCTCTCCCCCTCCTCCTCATCATTTTAATTTTAATGCTAATGATTCGTATGTAATCAAATTATTTTAAGTTTGTATTTATTAAAAATATGCATAGATACATAGAGATGAAAAAAGATTTGTTTTCCAAGAAATCTAATTAATAATAATCATAATACAATTAGTTATAAATGTTTTGTTTTAAATTTAATAAAAGAACAATGCAAGTATCCCGAAAACAAATAAGTAATGCGCCCCCCATTCAGCGTTAAATCAAACTTTTATAATAATAAAAAAATACACTAAAACAAAAAAACAACATATACATTAAAACAACCACAAACGAAATAGTTCAATAATAATTATTAACTAATTATGTTTTATTATTTAGCTATACTCTGCAAATTCTAAGCGTTAAGTGTTATGTTTTAACCTTTTTTCCAAAATCAATACAAAACAAACCCATCAACCATATAACATCATTAACTGCAACAACTAAAAAAACAAACACTTTTTAAAACGTTCTTTTTAGTTTTTAGTATTTTTTAGATATTTTTTCTATTTCAAATATTTTCAAAATAGCCGTAAATGTTGTATTTTTCAATAATGTCTTTGAAAATAAAAGTAATTGTTATTTTCTATTTTTGCTTTTTTCCAATTGTTCTTCTCTTTACTTTATCTTACTTTTTGTGAGTATGTATGTACATTTATTTTAAAGTTTTCTAACTTTAATGCTTGTTTTTGTTTTTCTTATGAGTTCTTATCTAAATAATTTTTTTTTATAAAAAAAGAAGCGAAGCAGGAGCCTTAGTAATATTTAAATACAATTTAGTTTTTATAGATTTATTTTTAGTTATCTGATTTTTTAAAAATATAATTATTAGTTATATTCTTATTTTTTTAGAGAATATATAAAATTAACAAAAATAAATATTTTATTGCTTAAATTGCGAACTAAAATAAACAAAAAGTTTACACAAATTTGCGTTGTTAATAATGGAGGGAAGTGATTAAAATGTGTTTATTTTATTCTAAAATAATGAAATATTTGCATACTAAATATAGATTGGTATATTGCTTATTTCATAAAAGAGTGTCATGTTGCAAAATTTAACATTCTTGTGGTGATCATTTAAAAATTTAGCCAAAGAACTATGCAAAACATTTCCTGGTGTAATTTGGCATCATAAACACGAAAAAATTTATAGTAATTTTATTTTTTTAATTCCAATTTTCATGGTTTTGAACGGATTTCAGAGGATTCAAATAAGTAGTATAGAAGTTATTAAATAATCAATATTTCACTAAATGTTAACCCTTTGTGGGGGAGGTACTAGAAGGAGTGAACCAATATGGCCCATCTTCGAACTTAGCTGGATATAGAAGAAAATATTAGCACATAGCAAATTTGAAGTCAATCGGTTACTCCTTGCGAGAGTTATCTTGCGCACCAGCCAGCAGACAGACAGACAGACGGACGGACGGACATTGCCCATTCAACTTAAAATGACCCAAAACTGATATCCGCCGAACATACTTAGGGCACTCCTTCGATGTGTTACACTTTTGGTCCGTAGCAAATGATATTAAAACAAAAAAATAAATAAATTTACGAATATTTTTTGGGAATTTGATTAAAACAAAAAAATAAATAAAATTTACGAATAGTAAGTCGGTTTACACGTCCGAACTTTCTTACTTGTATTGACATATTTTTACTTCCATAGGTTATAAAAAATGGAGTAAAATATTTTTGGCAATTTTTTACTTTTTACCGTTTTTTCCTGCCACAAAAAAACGATTTTGTATCCCCTCACCTTAGAGAGAAGGGGATAAATCATTTGCTACGAACCAAAAGTGTAACACATCGAAGGAGTGACCTAAGACCCTAAGTATGTTCGGCGTATATCAGTTTTGGGTCATTTTAAGTTGAATGAGCAATGTCCGTCCGTCCGTCTGTCTGTCTGCTGGCTGGTGCGCACGATACTCTCGCAAGGAGTAACTGATTGACTTAAAATTTGGTATGTGGTAATATTTTCTTCTATCTCCGGCTAAGTTCCGGTTGGTTCACTCCTTCTAGTACCTCCCCCACAAAGCGTTAACATCTAGTGAAATATTGATTATTTAATAACTTCTATACTACTTATTTGAATTATCTGAAATTGAAATTGAAAAATGGGCGAAGTTTCCAAGCCCCTTTTGGTACCTCCCACACAAATGGACACTTTTGAACCAAAAGTTAATAGCTTATAACTTTATTAGCAGGGTATACAAAGACTTGAAATTTTGTACAGTGTAATGGTTTAATAGTACCTAAAAACTTAAAACAATACAGTGAAAAATGGGCGTTATTGGGCCGCCCCTTTTAGTACCTTCCACACAAATGGACATTTTTGTACCAAAAGTTAACAGCTTTTAACTTTAATACAAGTGCATACAAATACTTGAAATTTCGTACAGTGCAATGCTTTTATAGTACCTAGAGTCCTCAGAAAAATGGGTGTTATTGGCACGCCCCTTTTGGTACCTCCCACACAAATGGACCTTTTTGTAGCAAAAGTTAACAGATTTTCAGCCGTATTAATAAAAACTTAAAACAGCTTTACAAACCTTTGTTAAGCAAAAATTGTTAAAACTGTATTCATAAACGATTATTAGCCTAAAACACCTTCAGTAAACCATTGTTAAATGCGTGAATTTTAATATTGGTTCGACCCTACTTTAAGCGTTTGTTAAAGTGACATTTGCATTTCCTTCGTTTGTATTTGCAAAACATTTTTGTGGAATTTTTAATTAAATGAAAAAACAAAATATTATAAGAAAACAATTTTTTCGCAAACAATTTTAGGAAATTTTGTTCAGCATATTCTTAGCTACATTATTGCCAAATATACTTAAGCGGTATCACAAAGTCTGAATCAGTTGTTGGACAAAACCTGATTACAACTTTTTCGAGGGTCCCGCTGATTTTTGGAAACTTTGGAGGCCCATAAAAAAAATTGGTCACCAATTTCGCCAAACCGAGTATATGATTATACTACACTTCGATAGTAGAATCGAACCTATACTGTCAAGTCTGTGTATTTTTTTCACTGTTGCACAGTGTAATTGCCTTAAACTTAACGCGGGTCTATCGGGGTTATACTTAAAAATATACTAAAGGTGTCATCAGTGAAAAAAATAAAAAAAAACTTTATAAAAAATATATTTCTAACCAATTTTTTCATAATTTTTTAACAAATCATTAATCATTGTTTCATATTGCGGGTTTTTATTGGATCCAAGGAAATTTTAAACTACAAGCTTAAACGACCCCAAGCTGCAATTTCATTCGACGTCAAATATGATTCCAAATTCACATCTTTTATCAGTTTCCTTATTTTAGGTCCATCAAAAACTCCTTCTTCGATTTTTTGAAAAGAAAAATGACCTTTAAATAAACTTTTTAAATATGAGAGTGAATTGCCATCTTTTCTTAAGACTTTTACAAAATTTTTAAAGAGCTCCAGCTTAATATACAGTTGTCGCAAAATATTGGCTATCCCAGAGGCATAACATACCAACTACTTTAAATCGCAAAAAATGTTCTAGTCATGTTCACATTTTATGTATTTTATCAATTTAGCCATTGTTTCGTATGATTCCTTAGTTTTGACAGCATGAGCAATGGGAATCGACGGTTTCTGATTTCCGTTGTGTAAAAGTACTGCTTTCAAACTTTCTTTGCTGCTGTCAACAAGTAACCGACATTCCTTTGAATTGTATGTTTGATTAAGTTCCTCGAACAATCCGGGAATGTCCTTGCAAAAGCGTCTGTTATCCACAGTTGTATAAAATTGTTTGTAAGGTATATCACGGAATCTATAATATGATATGTTAACATCTGGGGCCAAAATATTGTACTGTTTCATCCCAGATGCAAGTAGTTCTGCCTTATCTTTGGTCAGTTCCAAATCTCTCACTAGATCAATGAGCTGAAACTGAGTTAAAAGCGATGACTTGTGACTCAAACTTGAATCGCTCAGAGTTGAGAACTCAGTTGAACTTGATGTTGTTTCCGTAATTAGGCTGTTAGCTATACTTGGACTCTTGGGAATTGGTATTGTTTCCAAATATGCAACTGGCAAAGTGACAGATTTTACTTCACCGTAATTCCAGCGAATGCTCCTTCCTACTCCAATCTGTTTACTTAGACAAAAAAGCAGTCCGTATCGTGAATGAATGGTTGTCTCCAAATCATTGGCATTCCAAATTGCACGTCAAGTCTAAAATTAAAACGTTTTTTTTTTAAGTACTTACCGCATTCTTCCACTAGTCCATCGAGTAAAGGCCCAACTATAATATGCATAAGCAGTTCCGTACGGAATGTGCGTTAAATTTCGCACCCTGCTTAAGCAAATGGGAACTGAGAGAACTTAACGAAAAGTTCACTTAAGTACATTATAGTTTGGCACCTTTGTGCAGCAAAAATGTGGTGATTTTTTTGTCAATTTGTTCCATACTGATATTAGTGTTTTGAACCGATATAAATACATAAATGAAATGTAGTTCAACGTAGACTATTTTTTTTTTAATTAGAAGGTATTTTTTTTTAATTTTTAAAAGAAAAAAACCACACAATTTACTTGACACTCCAATGAAGTTCAAAACTGTTTAAAATTTTTAAAAGTAAAATGAAATCACAAATATTTTGTTATATTTTAATATACAGTACCAAAACACAATTAAATCCATCACAACGCAAATACGTTTTGAAATAAATGAAATCATAAAATCAAACCAAAAACTAAAGTACTCGTATGTATGTAGAGCTATTATACCGATATGATTGACTCATCTTCTGTAATAAAGAAATAAATTTACTAATGGTATTTAAGCATAATAATTTATGAGAGTTTAATTTTACATTTTTACATTGATAATTGCTTTAAAAAACTTTCAGTGAACATTTTGTAAGACTATAATGACTCTATTCAACACAATTAAAAAAATAAGATCTATGGTCCCAGATTTAAAAAAAATATGAATGATATTTTAATTTTTTGTAAAATTTTCATTATTTGCAAAGATATGTTTATAGTTTAGATAAAATCGTGAACTCTTTGTTAGATCTTTTTCATAAAGTATTAAAAGATATAAAGGGTTTTCCAACAAGAGGTGTTTTTTTTTGGGTATTCAAAGAAAAATGCCATTTTTTGAGATAAATGATCGGATGTTTATTTCATAATAAAGAGGAAGGTATGCCGTTAATAATGAAAAACAACATCAGCCAAATGGCCAACACGACCACGCTTAAAGGACCATATCCTTTTCATGAAATTTTCCATAACCAAATCGCAAAGTGGCTGCCCTATGTCCTCGATAGCCTCACGAATTCCATTTTTGAGGTCTTGAATCGACGCTGGGCTGTTGGCGAATACCTTATCTATCAAGTGGCCCCAAAGGAAGAAGCCGCAAGGTGTTAAATCACAAGATCTCGGTGGCCAATTGTGATCACCTCTTCGAGAGATAACACGGTCCGGAAACTTTTCCCGTAACAGAGCAATGGTTTCGTTGCTTGTGTGGCACGTAGCGCCGTCTTGTTGAAAGTAAACGTAGTCCACATCAATACCATCCACCGAGGTGGAAATGGGCCTCATCAGTAAAGGTGATATTTCGATGATTTTCGATTTTTCGAATTTTAATAATTTCAATGCGTTGTTGAATCGTGTATCGTTCCATTTTTAGTAATGGTGCAGTTTCTACTTGTCAAATGTCAAAGAATAAAAGCTTCAAAGTGACAGCTACCGAATACCGGGTGATTCAAAATAACGCCTCTTGTTGGAAAACCCGTTATGTCATGATCTGTCATTTGTTTTTCATTGTATTCAGTAGTATTTGCAATTTCATCATGGAGAGATATACGCAAGAACAACGTTTACAAATTATTCAGTGTAATTATCAAAATAATCGTTCTCCAATTGCAATTTCAAAATCCAATCCATTTTTTTTTAAATCCAAAAAAAAACACTTTCCACTCAACCTACGACCTTGACACCCGTGAGCAATATTTGAGCTCTCGTTAAGAGCTATCTTTTTGCCATTGACCGATTGTGGCTACGTGCCACACAGCAAATGAAACAATTGAACTGTTGCGAGAAAAGTTTGGAGATTCAATTATTTCAAGAAGTTGTGATATTGAATGGCCTCCAAGAAGTTGTGATTTAATACCATTAGACTATTTCTTGTGGGGTTATTTGAAGTCATTGGTCTTTCGAAAAAAACCAGACTCTCTTCAAGCTTTACAAGTAAATATTGAACGTACCATTCATGGCATACGACTTGATTTAGTGGAAAAAGTGCTCGAAAATTAGGAAAATTGGAGGCCATTTGAATGACGTTTTATTTAGAACTTAATTGTATCGACTGTACTTCATATTAAATAAAAAAAATCCTTAACAATAAGTGTTTTTTTTTTAAAGAAATCATATCACTCATTATGGAAAACCCTGTATATACGAGTATTTTCGGATATGCCTTTTTAATACTTTTATAAACAAAATCATTCTCAATTTAGTGAAAACTATTTCTGAACACAAAATTAAATTCATAGAATTTAAAATTTTTTTAATAAATGTTTGCATTCAAAAGTAACTAATAAAGTTCAAACTGATTTGCGGAACTGAGTCAATCGTTTGAACAAATATACGTACATACTACAAACTACTTGTCCACATGCCTTTTCTTAATTACTTATCAATTGACATCCATATATAACACGATCGTATTCATTTTAATGCCTTAAAACCGTAATCATCATCGTCATCATAACCAAATATAACACTTTAGTTTTGCCCTCATTTGTTTGATATTTTTTTTTATTGTTATAGCGTTGACGTGACCTTTTCACTTTTTGATTATATTGAAAGAAAAAATATTTAGTTACGAATAATAGTAAAACAAGAAAAAATAATACTATAGAAAAGGCCCACAACCAAACATTTTTCATGAAAATACAACTTCCATTCATAAAACATAATAAAAGAAACTATGTATCTTTTTATAAAAACAAAAATATCTTAATTACTATTAAACGTAAAACAAATAATGCTATAGTCAATATAGCAAAATCTAAACTAAACATTTTAAAATAAACTCTTTATTACAACAACAACTTATTATAATTTATTGGTGTGTACATATTATATAGAAATAATATCAAATAATAAACAACAATATTAATATAGTAATTATATTCTGGAAGAACGAGTCTTTTAAACAAATGAAATTGAAAAAGTTCTGTAACAATTGAAAACATTTCGGTAGCAGTGACAAATGAAGCCATGGATGAAGCAACTAGCCCTAAAGTTTTTCTCTTTCACACAACGTTTTTGAGATATGCGGCCACACACTTAGCTAGAAATCGACGAGATTAGTCACTTCAGCAATGAATTTGAAGCGGACATTTTTGAAATAAGCCTTTTATGTCTGAGAATAAAACTTAGAGCACCTTTGGGCAAACATTTTTTAAAAGATTCGCTTCACTAGTCCTTCTGTTAAAACGTATTATATATTTTAAATATATGAATATCGGGAATATGCCGTAAAAATAAAGGGTGTCCCACAAAAAGTTGCGTTTTAAAATTGATATAAAAAAAATAAGGATAAATATTTTTTAATGATTTTGCCTTTATTGAATTGTCTCAACATTCCAGTTAATGATGGAACACCACCATTCATGTGGCTGCACGGCTGGGCTTGCAGTAGCCCATTCTGTGTCAACCCAATTTTCCAACACATTTTCGATTGCAATTTCGTGTTTCAAGTCATGAATCCTCTCTGGATGGTTGGTGAAGCACTTATCCTTAACTGCTCCCCACAAAAAATCGGCTGTAGTTCAAAAAGCAACCGCTAGATGTGCGGTAATTAATTTGTAATTTTGTGTCATGTCACGAGTTTTAGAGAAATTTAGTACAAGATTATTAAGTGTTGTCAACAACCGACCAAAATTATTTCGAAAAAGTATAAAAAAGGCCTGCTATCAATATTTTAATATTTTCATAATTGTGAATTTTGATAAATACCAGCTCGGAAAAACCTTAACCGTATCTGGTTGAAGCTTGGTGCAAATTTCATTCGGATCAGAAGACATCGGTTTGAAAAATGCACATACTTGAAATGAAATCCTCCATACACGAGTATAAAATTTTTTTATAGTTTAGAACAAATTGTCTTCTAAAATACGGGAATAGTTTCCAAGACGACCTTTTTTATCTTTCTCGAGATATAATTAAATCTTTGTGGCAGATTTGACCAAGTATTTTATAAAATGCTCAATAGAAAGATAGTCATTCGAATTCGATTCGATCACCTAACCTAATCTATCTCGAACGTTTTCGTTCCTCTACATAAAGATTGTATGAATTTGACATTTGCGATGTTGACAACTCATTCGAAATAGAGAAATTTAACTTTGTATCAAAAAATTCATGTTTTCTTTCGATCGAGTCATCCATCGTTTGCATAGAAGTTGAGATAGTGAAACCAAAATATCATTTCTTTCGCTTACAAAGGAAAGGAATTTATTATGTCGACATCGAAAAACGGGCTAAAAATTTCTTCAACAAATACTTCATTCACTTAGAAGGAATCCTTTGATCTTCAGCTCAACTACGCAGTGAGAAAAAACACAAAATCAAATCAATAATAGATCAATCACTCATAGGGAATCATCAAAATAAGAAGTAATAAGTATAGCGTGATCCATTTCGAGGTTCCCTACTTTTTTTAAAGAAAAAACACAGACAATTTAAATTGAATGGGGAATGTTTATTATCATTTCAAATAACATTCTTTGGCATTTATTTTTTGAAGATTATGTCTATCAAATGTTGGCCGCGGCTACGTCTCGGATGGTCCATCCGTTGAGTCCAATTTTCGATGACTCGTTCGAGCATTTCGACTGGTAACTGGCGAATGACACGCGTGATGTTTTGCTCCAAGGCCTGTATCGAAGCGGGTTTGTCCGCATAAACTTTAGACTTTACATAGACCCAAGGGAAAAAGTCTAACGGTGTGATATCACACGATCTTGGTGGCCAATCGACCGGCCCAAAACGTGAAATTATCTGCTGACTGAAGTGTTTTTCAATAAATCCATTGATTGATGCGATGTGTGGGAAGTGGCGCCGTCTTGTTGAAACCAAATGTCGCCAATTTTGGTATTGTTTGATCCTGGTTTGATGGTTGGATCAAAATAGGTTAATTGACAATTACGTCAATTAACTTGAGTTGATAGTGGCGAGGAAACAATTACTGTGTGAAAATACAGAAGATTTTATTAAGTAATTTTGAAGTTACAAAAGAAATATTAGACCTTCGTGGGACAATGAGTAGAAAAAATGGGACATCTTCGAACATAAACAACCTTTTGGGGGAAATATTACCAAACACAAAATTTGAAGTCATTCGGTCACTCATTTCGAGATTTATCGTTGATCGGATGACTAAAACGGATGCCAGCCAAACATACTCCGCAGCAAATGATATATATCTCAGAAAATGCTGTATATCCAAAGTACGCCAAAGCGAAACAGGTAGTTTTTCAGGAGAGGCATGAAAGATTTATAATATTTTAAAATTTCTATTGAATTCGTTTATAATGCCAAACGAAATTATTGTATTAGCGAATAAACACCAAATTTTGATTGAATATTAGATAGAACATTTTAAATTTAAAAGTGCAATGACCCTAAAACATGCTATGTCGACTAAGCATACTTTGGAATGAAGGTTCCAATATATCCTCTCACTGTTTTAAGGGTATGACAATGCATTTTGATGTTATGACAAAAAATTGTGTTGCATAGTGTAATTAGATTGAAGTAATCGTTTTACGTTGATTGTTTTGGATATTCTTAATTAACTAAAATGTTTTTAAATACCGAGTCTTCAATTATTACAGAAAAAAGAAACTTTTTATAAAATATATGCCAAAGGCAGATTTAGGTATATAATTGTATGTAAAACTGTACTGAATTTTCCATAACAAAACAAATAGGTAACCTGGAAAACTGTTCGTTCTTCTAAAAACCCATGTTTTGATTTATGAATAAAGAAAAAAACAGCATTCACAAATAAACATCGAAATTAAATTAAAAAAAAACATTCAACATACAAATATGTATATGTTAATAATTCTATATGTATATAATAAATTATTTTTAAATATAAAACCCTAATTTTTTTGAAAGTGACTGATTTAACAAAAAAAACACAAAATTAAGTTCTTTGACTAATAAAAGTATTTTTTGGCAAATTTTAAAATTAAGTTGTATAAAAGAAGACCGTTTCAAAATTATAGTTAATCGAACAAATTTTTTAAGGAACGAAGAAATTGAAATTAGAAAGAAAACATATTTTTGGATACCACACAACATTTTGGCTTGAAATCGGGGAAGAAACAATAAAAATGGAACCAGGCAACCAGATGAATTATCTAATACTTTTAAGGAAAATGAGTCAAAGAAATCAAATTGTGATCAAACAAATTATATTTAAAAGCGTAACGTAAAAATAGAGAAACCAAAAAACAACAAAACATACATTTTAGGCAAAAAAAGAAGAAAAAACAAACACACACACAAACCCCAAAAAAATAAGCAAAAAATGGTTTGGATAATGAAGCTCAGCTATAAAGAATTTCAATTCAGTTTACATGGACTTTTTTAATAAGATTTAAATTCAATTAACTACTTTCTTTCTCAGTTTCAGTTTAGCTGTCTCTTTTTCAATGAATGTGCTGAAGAAAATGGAAACTATTCAAAAAAAAATTATTATTATATAAAAAAGTAGAGTTAATAAATAAATACATCATCATATTCTGAAATTCAAATCTCCGTGTGCTACTTTTACTTCAAAATAAAACAAAACATATACTTAATAGTAATAATAATACATATTTATATAAACCGAAAAAAAACAAACACAACAACATTATAAATAAATGAAGTATTTATTGAAACAAAACAGCAACAAATACAGATGGAAAACAAACACTACGTAAATGTATGCATTTTTTGCTAACTATTTAAATCGTCATAAACTCATGATATCAAAGAAAACTGAATTAAAAAAAACCATAACCATAATAACAACAATAAAAAACTCTCTTACATATTGTAATATCATTCACACATCAATTCATTCATCATTATAAACTCATTTTCGCATGGCTAACTTCAAGAATGAAACCGAAAAACAACCTAACTTAACAATAAACAAGCCACATAATACATCCATGTTATTTAAAACAAAACACTTAAGTTCTTTACGTTTTTTAAACGAATAAAAATAAAAAAAAAATAATAAAAACAATTCGTTTGATTTGGAAAGAAATAAATATTTTTGCAACTTTAATTTGGAAAATTTGATTTGATTTTCAGTATTCGATATGTTTTTTATTGTTTCGGTGTTTTGTGCGTTAAATTTTTTGGGGTGTTAGTTATTTCTAACAATCATAATAAAAATATTATCAGAATTTCGGTCTAGACTGCTCTCATTAGATTTAGATTTCTTTTGTTTTTTATACTTATTTTCTACCTTCTCCAACCATGATCTTGAAAAAAAATTATCGAATTTTGAAAATGTCATCATTTGGATTCCCAAAACTGCATTTTATCCTATCGGCTGATATGAATTATATGTATATAAAACTGTAGTGTTGGAAAATCTATAGCTGAATCTTTGTGATTAGCGGGTTTGCAAGGTTTATCTCAACATTTGTGTATACCAGGGTTGTAACGAATATTCGCAAATGCGAATGCGAATTATTCGCTTCATTTTGAACATTCGAGTTCGCATTCGCAAAAACTAAATTTGGAATATTCGCTTTCGCCTTCGCAAAAATATATTTCAGTACTCGCGTCCTCAATAAAAAATAGACAGTATAAATATTTCAACAAAAAATAGATTTTGTCCCCAGGCAACAGTTTGAATAGTGAAACAGTGAAGCTCCTTATTGTGAAATATATATCTTGGCTCTACTAAACATTGAATACTAAATTTTTGCGAAAGTTATGTAACACTATTTACGTTAGAATCGAATTTCTCTGAGCACCAAAAAGAAGAAGTTCTGGACCCATTTAACCATGTCCGTCCATAATATAGCGTGATCCATATCGAGGTACCCTACTTTTTTAAAGAAAAAACAGAAAATTCAAATTGAATGGGGAATGTTTATTATCATTTGAAAGAACATTCTTTGGCATTTATTTTTTGAAGATTATGTAACTGGCGAATGGCACGCGTGATGTTTTGCTCCAAGGCCTGAATCGAAGCGGGTTTGTCCGCATAAACTTTAGACTTTACATATCCCCGCAGGAAAAAGTCTAACGCTGTGATATCACACGATCTTGGTGGCCAATCGATCGGCCCAAAACGTGAAATTATCTGCTCACCGAAGTGTTCCCTCAATAAATCCATTGATTGATGCGATGTGTGGGAAGTAGCGCCGTCTTGTTGAAACCAAATGTCGCCGAGATCACGACCTTGAATTTTAGGCATCAAATAGTCGGTTATCATGGCACGATAACGGTAGCCATCGACGTTTACGTTCTCTCCGGCATCATTTTTGAAGAAATATGGACCGATGATTCCACCGGCCCACAAACCACACCAAACCTTTGTTTTTTCTGGATGAAGTGGCAGCTCTTGAATCTCTTGAGGTTGCTCTTCGTCCCAAATGCGGCAATTTTGGTTGTTTACATACCCATTGAGCCAGAAATGGGCCTCATCGCTGAACAAAATTTGGCTCGAAAACGTCGGATCTTCTTGGAAATTCCCATAGAGTGAAGCGATGTCGCTTGGGAAGGTCGGGCGGCTTCAGTTCTTGCACAAGCTGTATTTTGTATGCTTTCAAGATCTCGACGTAAAATGCGCCAAGTCGTTCCATACGTCAGTCCGAGTTCGCCGCGAACGGCGCTGAATCGACTCTCCACGGTCTTCGTGTACACTCTCAGCTACGGCAGCTACATTTTTCGTGGACGTGGCCTATTCGGTCGAATATTATCCAATAATGAACGCTGGGTCTCAAGATGGGTGATGGTGTTGCGAATAATACGCTCTGTAGGCTGATTATGTTGACCATAAGTTGAGCGCAGTGCACGAAACACATTCCCCACAGAACGTGAATTTTCGCAAACAATTTGAACGATTTGTAAACGTTGTTCAGGCGTAAGTCTTTCCATGATGAAATGCCAAAAAAGGCTATTGAAAAAAGTATCTCTACTTGGATCACCCGTTATAATAAACTCCGCCAGACTTTAGCCCTTCCTTACTTGTTTTTCAAATATGTTTGTTTTTGTTGTATGTGTAATTAAATATTTTATATTTAATAAATCAACTGCAATATAATGTCTGTTCCTTTACCTACTACATTTTACTATTTCAAACATTTTTAAAATTTTTTCTATGTTGTTGTTGTTAAAAATGGTAAAAAGTAGTAACTTGTAGTAGGTAAAGGAACAGAGCTATATATCTATATCTATATATATAAAAGAGAGTGTCTGTTTGTGGGTTTGTTTGTTTGTTCCGTATAGACGTCTAAACGGCTTGACCGATCATCTTGAAATTTTCACAGCATGCACATGTGTAGGGGGTGCTGAAAATAGGGTACTTGAATTTTCGATATATCAAGTAAGCGTGGACCCGCCCATATGGGTCAAATTTTGGTATTGAGAAAAATTTTTAGCTAGAGTGCTGAAATTTCGTGTGTATGCATTTAGTGTCAGATTATGTGAATTTTCCAAAAATGGGCGGAATCGGACCAATGGGCGTGGCCCCGCCCATATAAGCCAAATTTTGAAATTGAGATAGTTTGCACAATTTGTTAGCGAGAGTGCTGGAATGTTATGTATATGTATATGGTGGCAGTCTACGTGATGGCTCCAAAAATGGGCGGGATCGGACCAATGGGCGTGGCCCCGCCCACATAGACCAAATTTTGAAATGTTGATATCTTGCACAATTTGCTAGCGGGAGTGCTGCAATGTTGCGTATATGTATCTGGTGGCATTCAACGTAATTGGTCAAAAAATGGGCGGGACCGGACCAATGGGCGTGGGTCCGCCCATATAAGCCAAATTTTGAAATTGATATATCTTGCACAATTTGTTAGTTAGAGTGTTGTAATGTTGTACATATGTATCTGATGGCAGTCCACGTGATTGATCCAAAAACGGGCGGGATCGAACCAATGGGCGTGGCACCGCCCATATAAGCCAAATTTTAAAAATGTGATATCTTGCACAATTTGTTAGCGAGAGACCTGGAATTTTCTGTATATATATCCGTTGGCGATCTACGTGATTGGTCAAAAAATGGGCGGGACCGGACCAATGGGCGAGGCCCCGCCCATATAAGCCAAATTTTGAAATTGATATAACTTGCACAATATGTTAGCGAGAGACCTGGAATTTTGTGTATATATATCCGTTGGCGATCTACGTGATTGGTCAAAAAATGGGCGGGATCGGCCCAATGGGCGAGGCCCCGCCCATATAAGCCAAATTTTGAAATTGATATAACTTGCACAATATGTTAGCGAGAGACCTGGAATTTTGTGTATATATATCCGTTGGCGATCTACGTGATTGGTCAAAAAATGGGCGGGATCGGCCCAATGGGCGTGGCCCCGCCCACATAGACCAAATTTTGATATCTTGCTCAATTTGCTATCGGGAGTGCTGCAATGTTGTGCATATATATCTGGTGGCATTCTACGTAATTGGTCATAAAATGGGCGGGATCGGACCAATGGGCGTGGCCCCGCCCTTATAAGCCAAATTTCGAAATTGATATATCTTGCACAATTTGCTTGCGAGAGTGCTGCAATGTTGTACATATGTATCTGGTGACAGTCCACGTGATTGGTCCAAACATTGGCGGGATCGGACCAATGGGCGTGGTACAGCCCATATAAGCCAAATTTTAAAAATGTGATATCTTGAACAATTTATTAGCGAGAGGCCTGGAATTTTGTGTATATATATCCGTTGGCGACCTACATCATTGGTCCAAAAATGGGCGGGTGCGGACCAATAGGCGTGGCCCCGCCCATATAAGCCAATTTTGAAATTGAGATATTTTGCACAATTTGATAGCGAGAGTGCTGGAATTTTGTGTATATGTATATGGTGGCAGTCTACGTGATTGGTCAAAAAATGGGCGGGATCAGAACAATGGGCGTGGCCCCGCCCATATAAGCCAAATTTTGAAATTGAGATATATTGCACAATTTTTTTACCGAGAGTGCTGTAATTTCGTGTATATATATCTGGTGGTAGTCTACGTGATTGGTCCAAAAATGAGCGGCATCGAACCAATGGGCGTGGCGACGTCCATATAAGCCATATTTTGAAATTGAAATATCTTGCACAATTTATTATCGAGAGTGCTGCAGTTTTGGACTTATGTATCTGATGACAGTCTACGCGATTCGCCCAAAAATTGGCGGGATCAGACCAATGGACGTGGCCCCGCCTATATAAGCCAAATTTTGAAATTGAGACACAAATCTTGCACAATTTTTAGCGAGAGTGATGTCTGGTTGTAGTCTACGTTATTGGTCCAAAAAGGGTCGGGATCGGATCAATGGCCGTGGCCCAGCCCATATAAGCAAAATTTTGAAATTGAGATGTCTTACACAATTGTTTAGCGATAGTTCTGTAATTTTGTGCATATGTATCTGATGATAGCCTACGTGAATGTTCTACAAAGTGGCGGGATCGGATCAATGGGCCTAGCCCCGCCTATATAAACCAAATTTTGAAATTGAGATGATGATCATGCACAATTTGTTAGCGAGAGTGCTGTGATTTTGTGCATCTCACGCAGTCTACGTGATTACACAAAAAAGGGCGGCACCGCCCATAGGAGCCTAATTTTTAAATTGAGATATCTTGCACAATTTGTTTAAGCGAGCGCTGCAGTTTTGGGTATATGTATCTGATGACAGATACATATACCCAAAACAGATATGCGGATCAGACCAATGGACGTTGCCCCGCCTATGCGAGTATAAGCCAAATTTTGAATTTGAGAGTCATATCTTGCAGAATTTTTTATCGAGAGTGCTGTAATTTTTTGCATATCGATCTGGTGATAGTCTACGTGAATAGTCCAAAAGGGTTGGGATCGGACCAATGGGAGTGGCCCCACCCTTATAAGCAAATTTCTGAAATTGAAATACCTTGAACAATTTGTTAGCGAGAGTGTTGTAATTTTGTAAATATGCATTTGAAGGCAGTCTACGTAATTGGTTAAAAAATTGACGGAATCGGAAATCTGAAGTCTGGGGCAACGAAGTGGACCGGGTCCAGCTAGCATTGAATTTAAAAGACAGTATGTAGGAATGACTGTACATAAATGTTTCGCTTCTGCAAATCAGTTTTTGATATTCGCTTAGTATTCGCAAAAAAAAAACAAAAAATATTATTCGCTATCGCATTCGTTTCGCAAAAATGCGTTTTTCAATATTCGCTATCGCATTCGCAAGATAAATATTTCAATATTCCTTAAAGTCCCTTTCGTCACATCCCTGATCTATACGACAAATATGACAAAAAAGGTTTAATAATGAAGCGAAAATAATTCATTTTTCTACGAATCTTTTGTAATATCACACATAACATAATTTATCTGTCGCTCTCATCTTGTGAAAAATGGGAGGAGTTACCCATCTTCTTTTCCACTTTGTAGAAAGGTTCTAAAAATGCATACGACTGGGCTCGACCGAGAGGTCTAAATGTGAACCCGGACAAAACAAAAATATGTCCGCTTACAAGGAAAACGAAAATCAATATATTGACCAACTTTTCGTCAACAAAACAATTTCAATATCCGACAAGGTTAAATACTTAGGAGTAATATTGGACAGGAAATAATATGGAAGTACCACGTAAAAGAACGAGCAAACAAGGCTCAAAGCGTAATTAGACCGGTTCTAACTTAAGCATCACTAGTATGCTGGAATTCAATAGAAAAGTGCAACAAAAAATGTTACAAAAGGTCCAACGAATGTGTTGTCTCGGCGTAAGCGGAGCAATGCGGACGGCATCTAATTTTAGATGTCCAGTTAATAGAAATATGGATTATATATGAAACGGCCATCAAAGCAATGAGACTTAAGTGGGTGAATGGATCGAAAGTAGGGATGTAACGAAAGTGACTTTAGCGAAAGCGAATGCGAAAGGGAACATTGAAATATATTTCCTGCGAATGCGAAAGCGAATAGTAAAATATGCATTTTTGCGAAAGCGAATGCGAATAATAGTTTGAACCTTTAGTACCAACAAATTTAAGGAACTGCATTGATACTTTTCCAGGATATTCAAGTAAAGGGTCCGCAAATAACTTTTTTTTTGAAAATGCTATAAAAAAAACTAGTAAAACGCATTGGATGGTCAGTTGGCTTCAACTCCTGAACCAATTGGACTTTGTATGGCGTCATACCAAGGTCTTTATGCAAAATTCGTATCAATGATGTCTCCGAAATGTTCAATTGTTGAGAACGACGGTGAATTGATGTTGATGGCGCTTCACGCACACTTTCTGCCACAGCAGCAATATTCTCGGGTGTACGCACTGTTTTTGGCTTTTCACGCTTTGGTTTATCGATGAGGATGCCAGTTTCTTTCACTTTTTTCACAAGATAACGAACATACGGAGCTGACGGTGCTTCTCTTCTTCGAAAATCCGTACGCAATTTTCGCACACATTCTGCAACATTACCATGATTTTCAAAGTAATGTCGCAATATTCGCAATATACACATATTCGTTCAGCGGAAGGATAAAACTAATTATCTGTCAAATAAGACATGAGATAAGTGTTACCATTCACGAAATAAGCACTAGTTGAAAAAAACGTTAGATGGCGGACCTTTATTAAGAATGTTTTCCATATTTTTACCTCCTGTTACCACAAGGACAAACATATTTTTTCAAATGTTTTGAAGAGAAGTGGCTGAGGTTTTCCTTGTCTTCAAATTGTGTGAAGGGAATAAGGAGTTTTAACACTTTTAACAAATGGAAGCGAATACTGAAATATATTTTTGCGAATGCGAAAACGAATAATCCAAAGATGGTTTCTGCGAATGCGAAAACGAATGTTAAAATGATGCTAATAATTCGCGTTCGCATATGCGAATATTCGTTACATCCCTGATCGAAAGCGATCAGAAGTCATGTCATCAAAAAATAACTGAGATAGCCGTAGTGAATTTAACTGACATAGCATTAGTATTTGATAGAATACCTGAAATATCAATACTCGTATCAGTGTGAAACCCTGATACCACACAGACAATCTTGGATTAATGGAACCCTAGCGCAGACACCCGCTGGAACTTGCTGATGTCCGAGCAATTACAGAGTGTGTGAGCAGGCTTAGCGCGAACACAAGACAAACAAATGTAAATTTTTTTACAGATAGCCAAATTTCTGTCAACTCAATAACGACTATAACAGCAAAATCCAGGACAGTTTTAGGGTGCTTTCAAAGTGAGCACTCAAAGCCAAGCGGAGCGGTGTCGAGCGGAAAGCGGAGCTTTTTCGTGCGAGAAGAGTGAATGCGAGTAACGTCGCTGAGATTCGCCCATACAAAGAACATGTGGTTGTTTTCAATAAAAATTGAACAAGAAATTGTGTCAGATTGAGAATAATAAAATGTTACAAAGCCAAAACAAGCGGTGAGCGGGCAAGTTAAATAAATTTCAATTATTCTGACACGCCACGCCCCATTCCCTTACATTAGCTTTTCACCATTACATTGTAAAATCGCGATTAACGCTTAATCTAAGCACAGCAAAATACGCATCATATGGGTGCCTGGTCTACTCGTTATGCGACGGCACATTGTTAGAGTGTAAAAAATGCGCAGATAATGAGGCAGTCGATTCCAGCAACGTGCTATTCTTACCAGAAAAGATCTACCATAGATATTTTTATAAATTCTAGGAATGAATATCTGTGGATGAGCGCGAAAATACGAACGTTCTCCACAACTGAGTAGGTCTGCGGTTTTTAATAACATTATAGAAAAGTGACAAATTCCGGAGATCCACAAAATTCATAAAGGAACATCCAAGAAAGCGTTTCACATATGCATAAATAGGGTTAATACGACGAATATTGTAAACAAAACGGGTAATAGTATTCACAATGCGCCGAAGTCTGCTAATGTACAAGCCTATTATACCCGATATAACTTCAAGACCATATAGCACCTGAGACATTAAAATGGCATGAGCTAATCTATATTTAATGAAAAAAGGTAGATACATATAAATTGGATGAGTAAATCTTGCGCAAGGAAGCCCAAATTTTACCGGATAGTGCGTCAATGTGATATCTAAATGAAAGTTCGGAATCTAAAACAACACCCAAACTCCTGTGACGATCAACGATATAAATGACGTCATTCCTTATAAAAATACTTAGATCAGGAAAAGAACGATTTTTAGATCCAAACATTAAAGCTTTAGTTTTAGACGTATTAACAGTTGAAGAGTTTTCAGTAGCCCAATTTGTAAAACGATCTAGACATGAATTAATGTTAGCCTCACAAACTTCAGGAGTACCTGAACTCCCATTAAAAAGTAAAAGAATGTCTTCAGCAAATAAGAAAGTTTTACAACAACTGGAATTAGTGTAGCGATGAAGATCATTAACATATAGGATAAATAAAAGAGGTCCTAACACGGAACCTTGAGGAACTCCAGAGTGAAGAGGAAGCATATCTGATTAAACACCATTCAGAACAACAAATTGCGATCTGTCTTTTAAATAGGAACATATATAAGCTTGCAGGCAGAATTAGAAAAATTAAATTCATTTGGCAGTTTATGTAGCAGACGGACATAGTTAATAGAATTGAATGCTTTTGACAAATCAAGATAGACTAGGACACTTAACTTATTATCATTTATGTCTTCTCGAATAGAATCAGTGAGTTTCAGGAGCAAGTGGGAGGTGCTATGTCCCTGCCGAAAGGCATATTGTGATTCATTAATTCGAATTAACGTAGATTGCAAAATTTGGTCCTTAATAATGTGTTCTACAACTTTTGATAAAGCAGGAAAAATTGAGATAGGTCTCAGATCATCAGGTCCATGAACAACTCTGGACTTCGGTATCGGTACTACACGAGAGTTTTTCCAAGCAAGGGGAAATCTAGACGTCGTCAAAATGCAGTTTATTAGGTCAGTGATAACGGCAGAAACATAAGGGAAAACTACCTTAACAAAATTTATTGGAATACCGTCTACACCAACACATCTAGATTTAACCTTGTTCAGAGCTTCAATGACTTCGAACTCGCTCACACAACGAAAAGAAAAGGGACGATTATAATCATCGAAATTATCAATATCAAATATTTCGTAATCAGGAACGGAACCGCACACGAAGAAGTTATTTATCGTATCAACGTCTGCTTCAACATCAGCACTGTCATTTACAACACATCCGGAGCTTTTAAGCAGCTCCGGATGTGTTGTAACACAACGAAAAAGAAAAGGGACGATTATAATCATCGAAATTATCAATATCAAATATTTCGTAATAAGGAACGGAACCGCACACGAAGAAGTTATTTATCGTATTAACGTCAGCTTCAACATCAGCACTGTCATGTACAACACATGCGGAGCTTTTAAGCAGCTTCCACAAGCCAGCAGAATCCAAACCCGAAAAAAGTTTGGAAACATGTCTGATTTTGGCTCTTCTTATAACATTCTTGGCTCTGTTCTCCAATTACTCTGTGATCTGTCGGACTGAAATGCAGAAAAAGACAGATCTAGCAAAAATAATATCTCGGGACTCCATCCATGAATTGTCACGATGATAAATTCTTTTCGTGACAACAGGAACGTAAGAAAAAAGACTACTAAAGAGAGAGCACAAATTTAAACATTTAGAGTCCACATCAACCGCATTAAAAACAAGATTATAGTCAAATGCACTCAAAAATACAGATAACCCATCCCAATCAATATTGTTGTAGTCACGATATTCGACGAAATCAGGCAAAGAATGGTAGCTAAAAGCAAGAGAAGCAAAAATTAGTGCATGATCAGAAACGGACGGACATTGAACCTGATCTGAAAAGCTTACTAAAGAAATATCACTGACCAACATACAATCAATTAACGACGTAGATCTCCTTCCTAAATCAAAATGAGTAGGTTTAAAGGTATGCACAATAGAGAAGTTATACCTAGCACAAAGAGAACGACACGAAGTTACCCTATGAACACTAAACAGATTGCAATTTAAATCCCTGACAATATTAGAGTAATCCGAAAAGAAATCGCGATGATGAAATTCGAAGCAATCCCAGTAAGCAAATATACCACACCAAAGAGAAGATTTACATGACCGAAATAAACATCAAGAAAAAGAGACTCACAGTTTGGAACCGATATCTTAAAAGCAAGCCTATAACGAAGTCCATTAGATACGTATATTCCTACGCCACCACCTCTGCCAGGAACCTGACGATCATTTCGGCAAAGCCTATAACCCGGAATCGAAACTGCACAGTCTGGAATATCATCTGAAAGCCAAGTTTCAGAAACAGCAAACAGATCAAACACATTATCATTTATAATACTTCGCAGTTCATTAAGCTTCAATGATGGTTTTATACTCCTACAATTCAAGTGAGCAACGTTCAACATATTTTGAAAAGGATGCAATACTGTTTTAATGTAAGAGTTACTACTTACTATTGGACCGAGATTAGCGTTAGAAGACATCAAACACAATAAAGGATACTACGGTGGGGAACCAAACATAGAATTGCAAAAACAAAATATTAATCACGCAAAAATATAAATTCATTGCTTAATTTTTACTTTAATAATATACTGCTAACACAGCTGATCGTAATCAGAGTAAGGAGATCAAAAAATTTCACTATGAATATTCAAAAAGATTAGGTTAATGGAATGATGAGATAAAATAAAACTAGGATTCATATAATATACGGGTATCGTAGTATCAAGGTTACATAAAGATAATTAATTTGGGTCGTTAAGTAACAAGCCACATTCATCCACATCTCGGACAGCCTCTTTACCATCTGGAAAAGTAATCCTCGCTCTAACTGAGTCACCATTCAAGATCCTGTACTTCGTAATAATCTTCAGACGACGAAGCCCATTGCAGATGGCATTTAGATGGTTTGCAGCAGGGGTATAATGGTCGTTAAGATATACACGACTAGTTACTTCACTTCCAGATCCGATCATAATGTCACAAACTCTAAGCGCGCGCTTCATAAAGTATTGTTTCATTATGTCATTTCGAACACAAGTACTCGTTAACTTCACCAATATTTGCTTTCTTCTATTGATATAGCAAACTAGGTCGACATCACGTCTGGAAATTTCAATGTTGTAGAAAGCAGCCACAGCAACAACAATAGCAACCAGGTCATCTATTCCGTCAGGTAGACCACTGATAAGAAAATCGTGACGATTTAATCTTCGACGCAGAATGTTATTCTCAGCCTCTAATGCAGCATTTTTGGCAGACATAGATTACTCAACCTTAGCAATGCGCTCATTGCATTTAGATATGTCCGACTTCATTTCAGGGATACATGAGCTCACTTCAGCTTTCATATTATCAATGGCAGTCTTGATTGCATTTAGCTCGGTATTATGTCGATCGATAAATGAATCAAATACTTTTTTGAGGTTCTTAATATCCTCGGCGACACCACCGAGGGCCACGTGAAAGATAAGGTCTACGCCAACAGCCCAGCGTCGATTCAAGACCTCAAAGATAAAATTCGTGAGGCTATCGAGGACATAGGGCGCCACTTTGCGATTTGGTTATGGAAAATTTCATGAAAAGGATATGGTTCTGTAAGCGTGGTGGCCATTTGGCTGATGTTGTTTTTCATTATTAACGGCATACCTTCCTCTTTATTATGAAATAAACATCCGATCATTTATCTCAAAAAATTGCATTTTTCTTTGAATACCAAAATAACACCTCTTGTTGGAAAACCCTTTACATGAATCGGTCGAGCGAAAAACCACAAGTAGCTGATAGTGGCCAGCTCACCTCAGGTGGGCACCATGGTAGAAAATTTTCGGTCAAATGGACATGGCGAGAGCAACACAACCTCATGACTCATTTTTAACGATTTTAGGTCGGAGGGGTTCGTTTTGGTCCAAAGTGGGACACTCTGGGGGCGTAGCGCGGCCAGCATAACCTCATATCTCGAGAACAGATATTTCGATTTTCACGAAGAATATAAATTTTTCTATTGTGTTTAATACAATTAAATTGACCGAATTACAGGAAGCAGCATGAGAATGTCTGTATTATTATTTTCAATATATTAACGAATTTGGGCGCCACGAAGTTCGCCGGGACATCTAATATATATATATATATGTAGTGTCGTTGCAACACTGATGGCAACCCTTTTCTATGTTATGATTTCTATTGTACCTTTACATACATCCCTTAGTTGCATTGTATCAAATCCTTTTTATGTTAAAGTACGTAACTGGTTTTGCTTAAGATTAGATCATCATCTTGTTTCATCCATACACCATTTTATATCATTCTCAATTATATGGAATAAATATTATATATGAATTCTTATCATAATCAACGCGTATCTTTACTACTTCGTTAATACACAACAATAATTGGCGACGAGAATAAAAGCTAATTCGGGAAAAATCAAGCAACATCAAACGTTAAAATTCAACATTAAATCAATTCTAATTCAATTCAACTTAACCTAACAAGATGGATCGAGATCAACTGCAACAATTGATACAGGCCATTACGACCATGGCGACGGCTGCCACCAGCACTACCAGTGTGAACATAATCTCGAATTTCGACAGTTTCGATCCTAAAATGGAGTCATTTAAGACTTACAAGGAGCGTCTGGAAATACACTTCCAAATCAAAAAAGTTTTTGATGACAAAAGCTTGTGTGCAAAATTGCTTTTGCAATATATTGGCCCTTCAACATATACCGTGGTAACATCATTGGCAGCGCCTTAAAGTCCAAGTGAATTAAAGTACGAGGAGCTAGTTGAGCTTCTGCAAACACATTTCTGCCCCAAAAAGAACGTATTAGTAGAGCAGCATCGTTTTCTGAGTGAAATACAAAATAATGACCAGTCTATTTCAGATTTCGTGACAGTCTTAAAGAATCAAGTAGATGGGTGTGAGTTTGTATGTGAATGCACAAAATCGGTGGCGAATATTTTTCTTAGAGCACAGTTCATCAGAGGATTGCGTGATGGTCACATACGGGAGCGGCTGCTTCAAAACTCAACATCTACATTCGCAGAAATTGCAGCGAAAATCGATAACCAAGTAATTGGTAATAATTCATCGTGTTCAACAAGCGATATACATAAAGTGCATCATCAATGTATCGATAATCACAGAGGAAGAAATCGAAATCGGAGCAGTTCGCGAAACAGAACGTCAAAATCCACATCAAGAAGAGTAAATTACGGCGAATTGGGTATCAGCGGTTTATGTCTAAGATGCGGACGGAACAATCATATGTCAAATGAGTGCAGAGTGAACAAAAACAACTTGAAGTGCAAGGCATGTGGCAAGGTTGGTCATGTCGAGAAAGTTTGTATTCAAAACAAACTGAAACAAAACAAATCAAATAATAACGAAACGTCAAATTCAGTGGAAATGTATACAACATCAACGGAAGATTTTTTTGGAGTGAATAAAATTATTGATATTTACAAAAAAGAAGCGATGACGGCCGTAGATTCACAGAAATTGTTTACAAACGTCTTGATTGAAGGCAAAAGACAAACGTTCGAAGTGGACTCAGGTGCCGGTTTTACTTTAATTCCGGAAACTGATTTTAAGAAATTAAATATCAATGCGACGATGATTTATTTATTTAGCAATGGAAAATCATTACAATCGAAAGAATAGCATATATAAAATGTGTACCAAGTTAGATAACTCATCAAAGATCCAGCGATTCTAGTCACGATACAGCGTCTGGTGTTACATTTATGAGCTCCAAGCTTTCCGTGAAAGTTGCAGGTAGTTGTTACTGCTACGTCCATTAAAGAGAGGACTGGACCTTCCTGAGTTGGACCAGTCATTTTCCCAAACCATGTCAATCTCAAAATTTTCATCTTTTAACATTTTGGCTAGCTTCATGGGTGCGTTTCTTGATATAAGTCGTTGTCGTGGGGGATTATTTAAATCAGTTATTAGCGGAGTATGATCATTGCTAAGAATTTTATTGTATTCTCGTAGTAAAGCTTGTTTCCTTCTTAGCTGTGGTGGAGCGATATTACAGAGCTTTGGCAACCACACTAAAAAAAAAGCGTACTGAAAATCAATGAATTTTTCGTAAAGTTTAAGATTTCGGCAATGATTTCGAGCTAAAGACAATCGCTATAAAAATAAGAAGGTGTTATAGTTAATTTAAAGTCGTGAATAGTACTTGTTTTGAGGATGCATTTCATAGAATTAAGAATTTTGGGTAATAAAACTAATTAAGTTTGGTCTTAAAATAAGCACATTTTTGCGTAAATTTAAGTATGGCGCGTGTTTATTTTTAGTAAAATATCATATAATTTAAAACGTTATCCTAATAAAATTTAAAATGTTTGTTCTTGATATAAGAATATACTGGTAATTAAATTTAAATACAGTTTTTTTTAAATATGTATGGAAAATTCGTTACATTATATTGATTGTAATGTTACTCCTTTAAATGAATCATTTTCTTTGAAATCATTTACTATTCATAGAAAATTCAATAACACAACACTTTATCTTTCTAAATAAATATTTTATTTGTTATATTTTATATTGGAAAATACAAAAAAATATAATACATATTACGGATAACCTTGAACATTTTATAATTTAAAACAATATGTAATTGTATATAGACAAATCGCCAACACACTATGAAGTTTGACTTTTATTCGAATATTGTATTGTTAAGTATCGATTCCATAGCGGGATTCGTTTCTCTATTTGTTGTCCATGAACAATTTTTATCGGAACCGACCTTAATGATTTTTAACCTAGAATTTGGCTGGAATTTAAATAGAAATTATATAAAACAAATATTATATTATTATATCATATAGTTTGGATGCTCACTCATTTCCTGCAATTTGAAAATGTTTAATTCCTCACTGCATTTTTCATATATCCAAATAAAGTTCAATTGCGCGAACTAAAATAAAAATAATTTTAATAGAAATCAAACAGAATGATTTATATACGATAAAGTATTAAAATAAATGTTATCATATAACTGTCGCAAAATGTTGAAAGATAAGAGATATATTAAAATCTTTGGAAAATACTTACTTACACTAAAATATTTAGTCATTCTTCTACGACACAAATTCTCATAATAGATCCATACAAAATTTGCTGTTCTAAAAGTTAAAAAAAATATTTATGTAAGATATTATTAATAATAGAAACTGATTGTTTTGAAAGTGGCGAAAGTGACATTTTTCATATAAATTGAGTTATCAAAAATAATTTTCTCAAAAAATCAATCGTGACTTAGATTTTAAAATCTTAAGTTTTGTTAGCAAACAAAACTACAAAAACTTATTAAAAATTACTTCTGTAAAACAAAAGCTAATGCTGCTTATGACATTCTTAACCCTGGTGTTAGATTAGCAAATCTGTACGAATCCTAGATTAAGAGTCCATTTGGTCAACATTACATTTTTCATATAAAATAAATATGGAAGACAATATTTTATATTTTTTTTTATTCAATACTTCGTGAAAAGAAAGCAGCTTATTTACAATTATTTTTGAGCAAAAACGCTTATTATTTTGCTTTTAGTAAAACAAAAATATCCCTTGGACCAAATTATAAGGCAATATTTATACATACATATATTACCGTTTATAAAGGAAACGATACAAAAATTGGACCAAATGGGCCTAATCTAATATCAGGTTTAATTATGAAGTACTTATGAAGTACTTATGAAGCAATTATGAACACGAAATCTAGGAAAAATTTAAACTAAAATTCAAAAAAGGAAAAAATCTTTTTAAATAAATTATATTTGGAAAACTTTTTAACAATAACTTTGTTTGTGTGAAAACACGTATTTTATATGTGAACGTCAGTTCGCATATATATTTTGTTCTGATACATTAATATATACGTTTCAAATTAAATTTCTTAATTTTTCAAATAAAATATATATGTTCAGAAATACATAATACTTACAAATATTGTTTCCAAATCTATTTCCTTTCAATTCAAACATTCCCATGTAGGTGTATGCTCACTTATTTTTTTGCAAGTTCTAAATGGCATTCAGCACTGCATTTTTCATATATCCATCACATTTATCTTCAAATATTGCATGATCTAAAATTAAAATAATTAAAGTTTTTCTGAAAATAAATCAAATAAAATTATCTATAAACAAAAAAAAGCAAATAAATTTTATCATATCACAATTGGAAAACGCTGAAAAGTAAGAGAAATATTTCAACCGTTCATATATAATACTTACGTTGAAATATTTTGTAAAATTTGCCACTCTTCTCACAAAAGACCCATTCTAAATTTTGTTTTACTAAAAAAATTAAAAAAGATAGTTATATGTATAACATATTATTAATAATAAATTTCTATATTGCCACAAATAATTTTACATTTCTGCATTATGCGTTGGTATTTTTAATAAATAAATACTTTCAATTAAAATGTGTTTTGTTAATTTTGTAATTGCCAATAAGATGTTTATTTCATCATAATAATATTATTTTTCACGTACCTAAACATTTTCCCATTGTCTCTTTCAGTATTACAAAATCTATTACTCACATTTTTGTCATCCATTTGGCACAAATCTCTTCACAAGACTTACAAACAAGATCTCCTTCAAAAACGCATGTACATCGCCATAAATAACATACAGCAAAAATAACTATGCACGCACTCCCTTATCACAGAGATCGGTGGTGACGCCGACAGCATAACCACATACATACACACATGTACGCGACGGTTTCATTTATTGTTGTTGCTATGCTTTAGCAAAAATAACTGTTAACAGCCCATATTAAAATTATTTTCGGTGCAATATGCACGTATGTATGCACGTATACTTACATATTCACAGCAATCAAATTTTTTCACAATCCGCGTCCCGAAAACAGACAACCGTTTCCTTCCATCGCTTGTAAATAACTGACGATTTAAAAGAAAACGAACAACCGAACTGTTCTCTATTTTCTCTTCTAGCATTCCATAACAATTATTGATTTACACATTACCAAACAAAACTGATTCTCCGAGCGAGAGAGGGGGGGAGAGATTGTATAATTCTCTCGTATGTATTCTTAAAAATAATGACAATAGTCATAAAATTTATTACCAAGACAGCCTTTCCTTTAAGGGGAGCATAGCCTTAAATTTATTACTCAAATATCTCATACTGTTAATTAAGTCTGATTCGGCATTAAAACTATGACATGTCTACGTCGTAGTGTTAATGTAGAAAATCCTTAAAAGTATTGAAATATTACTTAAAATGCGGATTGTCACAAAAATAATGATTTTTTTCTTTAATTTAAATGCGTACATTTAAAGAAGCGCGTACACAAAACTAATGATTAGATAGACATTAATTCAAATTCAAAAAACTTTATATTAAGGAAAATTTCGTAAAAAACGTGTAAATTTTCATTATTTTAATGAAAATTGTCATTGAATTGATGCCGAGGTAGCATACTTAACGTAAGAATGTGTCATCATTAGTTTTATTACTATTTTTTTTCAGTGCATTCAGTAGGTGTTGGGCGTAATGTTCCTGATATCAGCCTCATAGTTATATTCAATTGAGTGTCGATTTTTTGAGTATGACGGCTGTTTAGCCATACTGGACTTCCTTATTCAGCCGCAGAGATAACGCAGAAATTCGCAAACATGACGGATTTGCACCCCACGAAGAGCCCGTCAGTTTTGAATTATGTTGTTTCGGGTTTTTATCTTTTGAGACGTTTTGGTACGATGAGCATTATATGAAAGGGTCCTGTCCAGAGTTATTCCAAGGTATTTTGCATTATGGTTGTGATTTAGGAATTTGTTGTTTAATTGTACGTTTAATTCACGGCAGGCTTCTTGGTGGTTCAGGTGGAAGCAGCTCACTTCCGTTTTGGCAATGATTGGCGAAAGTCGCCATTTGGCACAGTATTGTGAAAGCAATTTAAGATCTGCTGTTAGAGAGTCTTCTATATGAGCGAACGATTTGTGCTGTAGTGCGAATGCCATGTCGTCAGCATATATACATTTCCTCGATATAGAGATAGGCAGATCATGTACATATGTACAGGTTGAACAACGTCGGGGCTAAGACAGATCCCTGGGGGAGACCATTGTTAAGTTTTCGTGTTTTACTGTATTTATCATTAAGGTGGACATTGAACAGACGGTCACTGAGCATTGAGCAAATAAGATTACATATCCGACTACAGGGGATAACCTTCATCAATTTATACAGCAAGCCTTTTTTCCACACGGTATCATACGCTGATGTCAAATCAACAAAAACTGCGCCAGTTTTAAGTTGGTTTTGGAAACCGCATTCAATGTAGTTTGTAAGCGACAATACCTGGTCAGTACAGCTTCGATGTTTTCGGAAACCAGCTTGTTCTTGAGGAATGACACGGTCTATTTCCGGACCAATACGATTTAAAATAAGACGCTCGAGCAGCTTAAAACTGATTGACAAAAGGGACACGGGACGGTAACTTTGTGGTAGATCTGCTGGTTTATGGGGTTTGAGTAATGATATTACTTTGGATTTTTTAAACGCTGGTGGTAATTTGTTTGATGACAATATGTTTGAATAAAATAACGTAAGCCATCTTCTGGTATTGGAACCACTATTTTTAAGGAATTCTGGATATATTCCATCCACTCCAGCCGCAGTTCCAAGTTTAATTGAATTCAAGGCATCGTTCATTTCTTGCTCTGTAAAGGGTCTTGAAAAACTATCATTTGGGATAGTGGATAATTTGAGAGTTCTGTATTCGTATGCTATAGTCCTTACAAAACCTTTTTCATCACACTTAGCTTTTGATAGCTGCACTATATGTGAGGCTATGATATTTGGATTTATTGTTGGCTTGTTTGGTGGAGGAGGTTGAGCGCTGCCAAGTTTACGCAACAATCCCCATGCCTTACGGCTGGAATGTTCTTTTCTCGCTTGATAATGGATCTAAAATTATCACAAATATTGACAAAGCCGAATTACTAGCTAATACTTTTGCCAAAGCTCACACTCTTACGCTTGATTTTACGCATTCTGTAGATTCTGTGGTAAACTGTGCGGTTACAAATATGAGGAGTGAGCCCACTAACACAGAAGAGGCAATTTTTACAAATTTTCATGAAACTGTGTCCTTACTTTCCACGCTAAATGCATCAAAGGCACCAGGATTTGATGACATTTCCAACATCATGTTGAAAAATCTACCCAAGAAAGCAATACAATTAATCACATCAATTTTTAATAGCTGCATTTTTCTGAATTACTTCCCAAAAGCGTTCAAACAAGCTAAAGTTATCCCGATTCATAAATCAAACAAGCCGGTTAACAATGCTTCTAGCTACAGACCTATAAGCCTTTTGAGTAACATAGGTAAGATCTTCGAAAAACTGATCTACATCAGACTTCGTGATTTCGCATCAAGTCATAATATAATTTCCGAAAAACAATTCGGTTTTAAAAAGGAACACAACACAATTCATCAGGTCAGCAGAATAAAGAATAAAATCACCAGAAACAAACGATCAAAAAGATCCACTGGATTGATACTTCTAGACATAGAAAAGGCATTCGATACTGTCTGGCACAATGGCCTTCTCTATAAGCTAATATCTGTTAACACACCGAAATATATATGTAAAATTATATCTGATTTCCTGTACGAAAGAACATTTGCGGTGTCGATAAACAACTGTATATCATCCTCCAAAAACATACCAGCGGGGCTACCTCAGGGTTCGATTCTCTCTCCAATTCTTTATTCCATCTATACCTCTGACTTCAAACCTCCAAAAGAAGTAGATATTGCTTATTATGCTGATGACACCGCGCTAATATCGTCAAGTAAGCTAACAAGTGCCTTGTTAAAGAAAATGGAGTACAGTCTTATAACTTGCAACAAGTACTTTCAGAAATGGAAAATAAAAATTAATCAACAGAAAACTCAATGTATTATTTTTCCGTGGAATAAATCACCAAAACGAGCACCTTCCAGGCAAATACGGTTCGAAAATAATTACATTCCCATACAAAATGAGGTGAAATACCTCGGGGTTATCCTGGATAAAAAATTATCATTCCGAGAGCACATTGATAAGACTCGCGAGAAAGCACTAAAAAGCTTTAGAGCACTTTGGCCTCTCCTAAACAGACGATCATTTTTGAATAAATCGAATAAAAATTTATTATATAAATGCGTTATCAGACCCATAATTACATTTGCCTCGCCAATCTGGTATAGAGCTGCAAACACTCACCTTAAACGTCTGCAAATCATCCAAAATAAATGTCTAAAAATGATCTACAACAAGCACTGGCGTTACTCCACTACAATACTGCACGAAGAGACCGAGTACGAGCTTCTTAAAGACTTCATAAACCGCCTAAATGAAAATTACTTCAGAAAGATCGCAGACTCCCCTTATGAAATATTAAGGGAGTGTAGTGAAATATTATAAATATGTATATATAACACATAAATTCAACAAATTAAAAATATTGTTTCCATAGATAATTATTTTCTAAAATAATTAACCTATCTTCAATATTTTTTACATATATTTGACTCCTAGTTTTAAATAGCAAATAAGGTTTTTCTAATCCTTTTTACCTTCAAATGTATTATAATAAAAACAAAATACTGTAGCCAAATTTAAAAAATAATTACAATTGCTGAAATATCCTAGAGATAAAACTCAAACTATGTAACTTATCTCATTTAAGATGTAAATGTACTATTGGATTAATAAATATTTGAAATTGAAATTGAATTCATTCCAACAAGGAATGTATTCCTTACGGAAACCTCTCGGGATTGCTTTCTTTGCTGTAGCAATAACTAGACCAACAAATCGGTCATAATTCGGTGGTAAGGGTGGAATAAATCGAATTGCATCATCGATTAGTTTTGAAAATGTGCTCCAGTTTGCTCTCCGAAAGTTCCACCTTGGCTTCGGGATGCTTTTAACAATTGGGATCTTAGTACCTATATCGATGATAACTGGACGGTGCTGACTTTGTGGGAAGCTACTTAGGACGGTTCGAGTCGCAGGTACAGGATTTGAACGTGATGAAGAGACGAAGCACAGATCTGGGTTATAATCACTGTTCCATCGTGCAGAGTGGAAAGTACCTCTGTCTTTAGCATCGAAAATTAAGTGGAGATTTAGTGTTTCAGCCCAATCTATAAGCCATAGACCATTGTCATCGTCAGTGTGGTACCGCCACAAACTGTGGTGGCTGTTAAAGTCGCCTGCATATACTACAGGGTGGTTATATTTTGGTCTAGCATTTATTGGCCACTGAGAGATAGGTGGTTTATATATGTTGATAATACATACTTATACCGTTTAGTATGACTGAGATGATGAACATATTATTATTATTTCTGCATTCGTGAACTCCTGCATCGGATACAGTGTTACCGTTGTGCGACTAAAGTTGCAATTTGCAACTTTTATGACGGCTTGCGACTTCGTGTGCGACTTTATCATTTTGACACTTTTTTGCGACTTTTTGCCTTTTTTGCGACCTTTACCCCATTTTGTCAATACAATTTTGTTGTGAAATCGTAGACACAAAAAACATTTTTGTGTATATTATAGTTAATTGAGGTACTATTAGTTCACGATTAAAAAAACTCTGCATTACGATGCCAATTCGTTAAGCACAAGATTTTGTTATATCGAAAAATTTGTTAAACTGTACTAATAAAGTTAAAGTCGGAAATTTAATTTCCAAAATTTATTAAACTGCCTCAAATTTAGCCTTTGAATTGGACAGTAATAATTCCAAACATTAATACCTATTCTGGGGTCATATTTTCTGCACATTTGACCTTCATCGATTTATGAAAAAATTTTTAAAATGTTACCATGAGCAAGAGTTCCCAAAACAATTTTTAAAAGCAAGAAAAATAATAAATAAACAAATGATATTTATAATAAGCTTTTGCTAAAAACGGAACCTGAGAACACTGTTTCAAAAAATCGTATGTTTAATTTAACATTCTGCTATTTCAAAAGAATCACTTTACTTCCTACATTTCGATTACCTTTTTCGATGCAAGTATTTGGAAAATATAATAGAAATTTTAAAAGCAATGTGATCGGTTCAGTTATATATAGTACAAATAATTTTCTGTCAAAAATCATTCTTTGAACTCTTTCATTCATAAGACAGAATTTTTAATATTAACTTAAGAATTTTATTTTTTTCTAAAAAGTTTATAAGAAGTTTCTAAATTGTAATTGTATAAATGTTACAAAATAAAATGCTCAAAACAATCGCCTGTTATGTTCTCTTTCAAACGACGTGATGTTAAAAATTTCGTAAAACACTAAAATGCATTTTCTCATATTTTAATAATTTCAAACCGCCTTAAATTTTGTATTTTTTTTTTTCAACTTATTATAGCGTGATCTATTTTAACATTTAGCAACTTTTTATTAACTTTCTAGGCAAAAATAATATACATAGGTTAATATTAAAACTTCTGACCCTCATGCAATTAAAAATTTATAATTTCTTATTACCTACAAATAATTGCATTATTTTCTTATGTGGTTTTATGGAAAAAATGTTAATAAAGTGTCACCCTTTTTATTCAATTACTACTTTTTTGTGCGACTTTATTTTTAAAAATCGACTTTTTGTGCAACTTTTTCAAAATTCTCAACGGTAACCCTGATCGGATATGTTATTTTTTACATATGTTGCTATACCATATGAACGGTGGTGGATTGCGGCAAGGAGCTTAAATCCACGTATTGTACCCTTATTAACCAGGGATTCATGTGACACTGTACGTGTCTCTTGAAGGAGTATTACGTCTATGTTCTCAGCTGTCATAATCCTTGACAGGTAGTCAGACTTAGAGCTAGTTATACCTTCTATATTAAGTTGGCAGATTCTTACTGCAGGTCCAATAGTCCTAACGGACTGATTTATTTGCATTTTAATTGATCTGTGTGCGCTTAGTTTCTGTAGTTTCGTAAAGATTATTTGTTTGTATGATTTGTTTATATTCTTTCTTTGTATGTATAGCCAGGAGATCAATCAGATATTTGTGTTGACAAAGTTTGGCTTCCAATCGCTGTAGTTCAGTTAGCGTTACCCAGGGTGCACCACGAGGAGGCGAACTACTTTACACATCAAAAGAAGAACTTTACATAGTATCATCGAAACATTCACCCTTGTTGGGACGCGTTTGGATTCGTCATCTGAAAATCAACTTAACCGATATCGATCAAAATAACGTTCATGAACATGACAATCGTAATGTGAATTCCCTGATTCAAATTCAGCAACAGTTCTCCGAGATTTTTCAAGAAAAAGTAGGGTGTATTCCTGATTTTGTTTGTAGTTTAAAACTACAGAAAGGTGCTAAACCTGTATTTTTAAGAGAAAGACAAGTACCTTTTGCACTTCGGGAGAAAGTAGAGGGTGAACTGGATAGTTTGGAGAAAGACGGCATCATTACAAAAGTAAATACCAGCAACTGGGGGTCACCCTTGGTGGTAATATCAAAGCCCGATGGTAACGTACGTTTGTGCGTTGACTATAAAGTCGCTGTTAACCCTCAGCTGGAATCAGCACATTATCCTATCAAACGGATCGACGAAATTTTCAACAGTTTGAGAAACAGAAAATATTTTTGTAAGCTAGATCTATACAAAGCCTATCTTCACGTCCAGGTAGACGAAGAAAGCAGACAAGTGCAAACTATTTCAACACACCGTGGTACATACCAAATGAATCGATTATCTTTTGGAATTAAAACCGCTCCGTGCGAGTTTAATCGAATTCTTGACCAAATTTTACAAGGTTTGGATGGAACTATTTCATACTTTGATGATATCATCATCCATGGTTCAACGTTAAAGGAGTGCGAGGATCGCCTAATCAAATGCTTTGAAAGATTGAACAAATACAAATTACACGTTAACAAGAACAAATGCGTTTATTTCAAAGATGAAATCAAGTATCTTGGATATGTGGTAAGCCATAACAAAATTTCAAAATGCCTTGATAAAGTGAAAGCCATAATGGACATGCCAAGACCCCAAAATATAGAAGAGCTGAGGAGATTCCTCGGAATGATAACATATTATTCAAAATTTATTCCAGATGTTTCGACACTTACATTCCCTTTACGTCAACTTTTAGAAGAAAATAGAAAATTTAGCTGGACTGAAAAATGTGAAAAAGCGTTTAAGAACCTGAAACAGGAAATTCTCAAAGATAGAGTACTAGTGCCATATAATCAATCTCTGCCAGTTACATTAGCGTGTGACGCAAGCCCAACGGGCATCGCTGCGGTATTATCCCATATCATGGACGGAGATGAACGTCCTGTCGCGTTTGTTTCACGAGCTTTAACAAAAGCCGAACAAAATTATAGTCAACTTGACAGAGAGGCGTTAGCAATAATTTTTGCAGTTGACAAATTTTTTTATGTACCTCCATGGAAGAGAATTTACTTTATTAACGGACAATCGACCTCTTTCCAGGATTTTTAATCAAAATGCAAAGACTCCAGCTATGACGTCAGCGAGACTTCTTCGTTATGCATCATTCCTTCAAGGATTTCATTATAAAATAGAACATCGTAAAGCTGAATTTAACGTAAATGCTGATTGCTTATCGAGAGCCCCAATCAAAGAAACACAAAATTTCAAGCACTTCTTAGATGATGAGGTGTGAATTATTCAAGATCAAATAATAAATGAAATTTCGACTTTTGCAGTGACAGCCTCTACGATTGCTAAGGAAACAGAACGCGATTCAGAACTTTCAAAACTTAAGAACGAGTTGTTAAAAGGAAACAATTTCGACATTGAAACTCAATTCAAGACGGTGTTATATTCAAAGGTTGTCGGGTAATGATACCTACATGTCTCCGTGACGACATTTTAAAAGAGTTACATCATACCCACATGGGCATCGTGAAGATGAAGCAGTTAGCAAGGAAGTATTGCTTCTGGAAATGTATCGACACTGATATTGAACATTTTGTAAGATCATGTTCCAGCTGTGCCAAGGTAAGGAAAAATCCTCTGAAGGTAATTGTTCATCATTGGGATGAACCAAATGAAAATTTTCAGAGAGTCCATATAGACTATGCTGGACCATTCCAAAATCACCACTTTTTCGTGTTAGTGGATGCAAAATCAAAGTGGCCTGAAATTCGCATTATAAAAGATTCACCAACCTCTGAGAAAACAATCATACTGTTGCAGGATATTTTTGCCACACATGGTATCCCACAGATAATTGTATCAGACAATGCAACAAATTTTCAAAGTTCAACATTTAAAGAATATTGTGTTAATAATGGAATTATTCAAAAGTTCATAGCACCTGGTCATCCGGCAACAAATGGCGTAGCAGAAAGGTACGTGCAAACGCTTAAAGCCAAATTAAAAGCAATGGAAGACGATATATTGCCGTTAAACATCAAGGTCCAAGAAATAATTTTCAGGTATAGAGCAACCCCATTGGCTAATGGTAAAACTCCGTCACAGTTATATCTTGGTCGAGAGTTTAGGATCAGACTAGATGCCATGCGCCCTGTAAAAGAATTAAAATCAACAATACGTGCATCTGTGGTTCGTCGTATTTGCGTGGGAGATAGGGTCCAGGTACGATGGTTCGACAGAAGCAAACCAACATGGAAATTTGGAACTGTTAAGAAAAGGTTTGGTCGCCTTCATTATCAAATAAAGCTAGACAATGGTTATGAACTCAAGCGTCATATAAATCAGTTGTACCAATCAGGAGTGGAAATACCAAAAAAGTCGGTGACCTTCGCGGAACCAGTCTTCCAACAGAAATCCAAAATTGATGAAGTTCACATTGAACATAGAGTTGTTCAACCTGCACCAACTTTGCAACCTCAATCAACAGAACGCCAGGAGGAAAGCTTAAGAAGATCCGGTCGGGTTAGAAGACCTCCCGCACATTTCTCGGACCACGTCCGATATTAGCGTGGGAGATTGTAGTGTCGTTGCAACACTGATGGCAACCCTTTTCTATGTTATGATTTCTATTGTACCTTTACATACATCCCTTAGTTGCATTGTATCAAATCCTTTTTATGTTAAAGTACGTAACTGGTTTTGCTTAAGATTAGATCATCATCTTGTTTCATCCATACACCATTTTATATCATTCTCAATTATATGGAACTAGCTTTAACCCGGTGCGCTTCGCAGCCCCCATCTTATATTTATTTTCTGTTTAGGGTTCTGTAAAATAGTTATTCCTCGTTCTTTCAAAATGACATGATTATAACATACGGTGCAAAATGAAGAAGATTTGATTACTTTTATATATAAAATACGTACCCTCGTTTCATTTCTAGTTTATGTTGAAAGAGTTACCCTGACATCATGGTACAATATTTATCCCTTTTCCCATAGTACCTCTGGACGCTGAAAAACTATTTTTTTTGTTTCATATGTTAGCAACTTTCCCCTTGTTTATGTTCCAATACCTACATTCACACCCTGGTACAATTTAAAACCATGTTTGTCCCACATTTTCTACCCACTGTACTAAATGTACGCTTTTTGACCACTGTGCTATATTTAACCTTTTGGGTCCACTGAATCAAATTTAACACCTTTTTGTCCTACTATATTTTGTCCACTATATTTAACCATTTTTGCCCCACTGTACCATAGTTAACACCTTTTTGCCCCACTGTTCCATAGTAAACGCTTTTTGCCCCACTGTACCATATTTAACCCATTTTGTTCCACGTTACCATAATTTACTATTTGTGCCCACTGTAACCATTTTTTTCATACTGTACCATTATTAACCATTTGTGTCCCACTGTACCATTCTAACACATTTTTTCCCCCACTGTTCCATAGTTAAAGCTTTTTGCCCCACTGTACCATATTTAACCCATTTTGTCCCACGTTACCATATTCAACTAATTGTGCCCCACTGTACCATAGTTAACCCTTTTTGCCCCACTGTGTCATATTAAACGCTTTGTCTCACTGTACCATATTTAACAGTTTTTGCACCACTGTACCATATTTAACCCTCTGTGCTCCACTGTACAATATTTAACACAGTTATGCCCCACTGTACTGTATAGTTTACCATTTTTGTCACACCGTACCATATTTAACCTTTTTTGCCCCACTGTATCATAGTAAATAAATGTTTGCCCCACTGTTCCATAGTTAACGCTTTTTGCCCCAATGTACCATTTTTAACCCATTTTGTTATACGTTACCATATTTTACTTTTTGTGCCCACTGTAACCATTTTTGTCATACTGCACCATATTTAACATTTGTGTCCCACTGTACCATAGCTAACACATTTTTTCCCGCTGTTCCATTGTTAAATCTTTTTGCCCCACTGTACCATATTTAACCCATTTTGTCCCACGTTACCATATTCAACTAATTGTGCCCCACTGTACCATAGTTACCCCTTTTTGCCCCACTGTGTCATATTAAACGCTTTGTCTCACTGTACCATATTTAACAGTTTTTGCCCCACTGTACCATATTTAACCCTCTGTGCTCCACTGTACATTATTTAACACGGTTATGCCCCACTGTACTGTATAGTTAACCATTTTTGTCACACTGTACCATACTTAACCTTTTTTGCCCCACTGTATCATAGTAAATAAATGTTTGACCCACTGTTCCATAGTTAACGCTTTTTGCCCCAATGTACCATTTTTAACCCATTTTGTTAGACGTTACCATATTTTACTTTTTGTGCCCACTGTAACCATTTTTGTCATACTGTACCATATTTAACCATTTGTGTCCCACTGTACCATTCTATCACATTTTCCCCCACTGTTCCATAGTTAAAGCTTTTTGCCCCACTGTACCATATTTAACCCATTTTGTCCCACGTTACCATATTTAACAGTTTTTGCCCCCACTGTACCATATTTAACCCTCTGTGCTCCACTGTACTGTATAGTTACCCATTTTTGTCACACTGGACCATATTTAACCCTTTTCGCCCCACTGTATCATAGTAAATAAATTTTTCCCCCACTGTTCAATAGTTAACGCTTTTTGCCCCACTGTACCATTGTTAACCAATTTTTAACACACTTTACCATATACATATAACTATTTTTACCCCACTGTAACCCTTTTTGCACAACTGTGCCCCATTCAACTGTACCATATTTAACAAATTTTTGTCTCACTATACCGTACTCGTATTTAAAATGTGTATCCACGCTAGTGTACTTAAACCTTTTTCCCCGACTGTAACATATTTAATCATATTTTCTCCACTCCACTATTTAACCGTTTTTGACCGCAGTGCTCCTAAAACCATATAAACTCTTCATATCTTATGTTTAAGTTCCAATTTTGGCAGATTGTTCCCTTTTTCCCCATGCTCCATAATTAACCCGTCGTGTCACACTGTGCCTCTTAAAGTTAGAATTACTAAAAATCACTTCCAATCTCCAGTTTATGTTCCAAAAGTTACCCTGGAACCATTGATCCATGTTTGACATTTTTCAGCCACTGTACTATATTTTACACTCTTTGCCCCACTGTGCACCGAAAACTACGAATAAAAAAAAAAAACGTAATACCCCGATCAGTTGTCATAAAGACACCCCTCGCTTCAACTTTCACCATTCTAATATTAGGCTTTAAATTTGGCGGTGGTACCATATTTATACCTTTCTGTCCCACTGTGCCTCTAAATTTAAAAAAAAAATCACTCCTTGTTCTTGTTTACGTCCTAAGAGCTACTCTCACACCAAATTTCACGATTCTAGGTCTTGCCATTTGGATTTGGCTGTTGTACCACATTTTTCCCTTTTTACCCCACTGTGTACGTAAATGTTCGAATTTCGAAAAATCCTGTCAATTTCAGAGTCTACCTCATAAGAGCTACCCTCACACCAAATTTCACGTTTCTAGCTCTTGCCATTTGAATTTGGCTGTTGTACTACATTTATCCCATTTTTCCCTTTTTACCCCACTGTGTGCGTAAATGTTCGAATTACGAAAAATCCTGCCAATTTCAGAGTTTACCTCATAAGGGCTACCATCACACAATATTTCACGATTCTAGCTCTTGCCATTTGGATTTGGCTGATGTACAACATTTATCACTTTTTACCCCACTGTGTGCGTAAATGTTCGAATTTCGAAAAATCCTGCCAATTTCTGAGTGTACGTCCTAAGGGCAACTCTCATACCAAATTTCAAGATTCTAGCTCATTTCGTTTAGATTTGGCGGTGGTACCATATTTATCCCTTTTTGCCCCATTGTGCGGCTAATAGTACGA
The DNA here is from genome assembly GCA_963930755.1 of Eudasyphora cyanicolor. Taxonomy (NCBI): domain Eukaryota; kingdom Metazoa; phylum Arthropoda; class Insecta; order Diptera; family Muscidae; genus Eudasyphora; species Eudasyphora cyanicolor. The sequence continues at coordinate 217,015,915 of OZ005735.1, read as the reverse complement.
ATTTCGAAAAATCCCGCCTTATTGCTCGTCTACGTCCCAAGGACTACCCTCCCACCAAATTTCATGATTCTAGCTTCAGCCGTTTGGCCTGGGCGATGATCAGTCAGTCAATCAGTCAGTCAGTCAGCCAGTCACGCAACAATTTTATATATATAGATAAATATTATATATGAATTCCTATCATAATCAACGCGTGTCTTTACTACTTCGTTAATACACTACATATATATAATAAGAAGATTCTATCTTCTATATATACAAAATTGTATGTGTGTATGTATGTAACGTATGGACTCCAAAAGGGCTGGGCCGATTTTGATGAAATTTTCAGGGAATCTTCAGGATATTCAGGCGGGTGACATAGGCTATATTAGTTCTGAGGGGTCGTGGCCCCGCCCATATAAGCCAATTTGGAGTTATGATTTTTTGAGAAATTCCAACTGTCGAATGTATTAACGAGATCCCTACTGTAATGATTGGGATTGGACCCTGATCCCAGATGGGCCAGTCCTTGGTCCAACTCGAAGTAGCTGGGAGTCCACGTGATTGGTCCAAAAATGGGCGGGATCGCAAATATAAATCTGGGGCAACGAAGTGGACCGGGTCCAGCTATAATATATAAAAGAGAATGTGTGTTTGTTTGTTTGTTTGTACCGTATAGAAGTCTAAACGGCTGGACCGATCTTCTTGAAAGTTTCACAGAATTTACATGTGTAGGGGGTGGTGAAAATAGGGTACTTGAATTTTCGATACATCAAGTGGGCGTGGCCCCGCCCATAAAAGCCAAATTTTGAAATTGAGATATCTTGCAGATTTTTTTTGCGAGAGTGCTGTAATTTTGTGTATATATATCTGGTGGTAGTGTACTTGATTGGTCCAAAAATGGGCGGGATCGGACCAGAGACCGTGGTCCCGCCCATATAAGCCAAATATTGGAATTGAGATATCTTGCACAATATTTTACAGAGAGTGCTGCAATTTTGTGTATATATATTTGGTGGCAGTCTACGTGATTGGTCCAAAAATGGGCGGGATCGAACCAATGGGCGTGGCCCCGCCCATTTAAGGAATATTTTGGAATTGAGATATCTGGAACAATTTTTTAGCGAGAGTGCTGCAATTTTGTGTATATATATCTAGTAGCAGTTTAGGTGATTGGTCCAAAAATAGGTGGGATCGGACCAATGGGCGTGGCCCCGCCCATATAAGCGAAATTTTTAATTTGAGATATCTTGCACAATTTGTTATCTAGAGTGCTGTAACTTTGAGCATATGTACATGGTGGTAACATACGTGATTGGTCCAGAAATGGGCGGGGTCGGACCAATGGGCATGGCATGGCCCCCCAAATAAACCAAATTTTAAAATTGAGATATATTGCACAATATGTATCTGGTGGAAGTTTACGTGATTGGTCCAAAAATGGGCGGGGTCAGAACAAAGGGCGTGGCCCCGCCCAAAAAAAATAAAATTGAGATATATTGCTCAATTTGTTACCGAGAGTGCTGTAATTTTGTGCATATGTATCTGGTGGAAGTTTACGTGATTGGTCCAAAAACTTACATTAATATTTTTGGAAAACTCGACAACTCTTGTTTCGACCTATTCTAGTATACTTACAAATAAAATAATGGGCGAGAAATGGATTCACTCACCTTGGTAATAAAAATGCTCCTGTAGTCACCTATTGCACTTCCCACTTTTTAACTAAACATACATAACATTAACATGTATGTACACTTTTTATTAAATTTAAACAAGAAAACTCAACATGAGGATCGTATCACGTTTTTCTTGCAGCAATCTTTGTTTTTGTTTATGCATTTTACGATCAAACAAACCAATGTCTCCACTTTGTGTGCTTTACATATTGATTGCACTTTAACTAAACAGATCAATAGTTAAAACATGCAATATTACGACTTTTTTAAACTAATTTGCAACAATTTCCCGCTTTGGAACTATCCCCTTCTATGTTACTAATTTTCTTCTTCTTCTACGCTATAAATCGCAATAGTGATGAGCTGCCACAAAAGTTTTTTAAGTTGGCAACGCATACTCGATTAAAGGTAAACGATTAGCCAACGGAAACGAAACGTAAACGGACGGCTGAATCTGTTGAAATCAGAATTGGACGTTCCGTTTTCGTACAATTTGACAACAGCTGATACTACATGTTGTTTACAATTACAATTCTATGTTCACCGAGAAAAGTAAAGAAAATAATTTATTAATTATTTGAAGAGCAAATAAACATGAAAGACGAATATTTGATTTCATTGGTGCAGTCGCACGAGTATTTATACAATAAATATAATCCAGCATATATGATATCTGAAAAAAAGCGATTCATCAATCTGTCATATGGACGTTTGTGGGATTCAACGAATGTGGGATATGCCGAATTGTGTGGGAATCTGCGATGCTAACTATACATTCATATCAGTTAATGTTGGAAGTTATGGCAGCCAACACGATCGGGGTATGTCCATTAAACTTCAATTTATTTATAATCTATTTTAATACAAACAATTTCCATTTCTTAATTTAAATTAAATACAGCTATATTCCAGTACTCTCCGTTTGGCCAATCAGTTATTTTAGGTACAGTACCTGTACCTCCTAGTAAACCATTATCGTCAGCATCCTCTGAAGCCTTTCCTCATTTGTTATTGGCGATGCGGCGTTTCCCCTGAGGAATATCCTTGGTCTAAGTCAACAACTTTAGACGAGCTCAGAGACAACATCCAACGCGAAATTGCCAACGTTCCGGTCGAAATGTCGCTGTTGACGGGCTCGTGGTGGTCATATGACCGAAATTGAATTTCATTCATAAAATGTAACATTTGCACTACACCTGGAATAAATTTGAACTCAATATCTTAAATATTCTGTGTTTTATTAATACTTTTACTTAGGTCTATTTCCATTGAAGATGGACACAGCCAAATCCAATCCAATCTCTATCTATAAATAAGTCCACGTTTGTAGAGACGCTTATATTGCTGTCAAATGAACCCACAATGAAGAAGATTGGCGCAATGATTGTCTCGTACTGTTGCCAAAAGAATCCTGAATCAGATTATAAATTTAATTTTTAATGGAGTCAGCCGCGATCTTCATAAAACTCACCTGTGACGCCCAGCTCCTTGCCAATTTGCTTCCAAGCTTCTCGCTTTTTTCAGATATTCTATATGCTGGATTATATTTTTTGTATAAATACTCGTGCAACTGCACCAATGAAATCAAATATTCGTCTTTCATGTTTATTTGCACTTTTAAACAACAAATAATTAATAAATTATTTTCTTTACTTTTCTCGGTGAACATACAATTGTAATTGTAAACAACATGTAGTATCAGCTGTTGTCAAATTGTACGTAAACGGAACGTCCAATTCTGATTTCAACAGATTCAGCCGTCCGTTTACGTTTCGTTTCCGTTGGCTTTACACCGACTTCCATATGACAGATTGAATCAGCTGATTTGTTACGCTACGGGGGCGTTACGGTTAAGTTTGCCTAACTGGGCCTTTAATAGCTCAGACGTAACGCAACGTGGTCCAACGTTTGAGGGTCATATTTATCATAATACCACAGTGCGGCGTCGCGTATAATTATGGACTATATGGGATTGATCACAATCTTTGTTATTTATGCATTTCGCGTAGGATCGAAACATTTTCTGCACTTTATTTGATATTACTTATTTCACTTTAAATAAACAACCTAATAGTTAAAACATCAAACTAGTAAAGTTAAGTACACACGATTGCCACATCGGACAACGTTATCAACCCTGTTAAAGTGCTGCAAATGTACGGACAACGACAGATTGTTAGGCAAAGGTGAATTGAGAGTTCAGACGATTGCAAGAAAACCTTAAAAGTTCATATATTTTTAAATATTTATATACATATTTTATAGACAGTGTTGCCAATAAAATGTTTTCGCCGATGTCACATGCATATACTTCGCACATCTAACAATCTGCAAATTATCTCACAATTACTTTTCTGCCAACGTTGCAAGACAAAAATTGTATGTTACACGGTTGTAGGTTCACAGGGTTGTATTTTTCCGCCATTTTTCTGACAATATTGCCCGATCTGGCAATCGTGTGTACTTAGCTTAATACCTTTTCAAAACTAATTTTTTTCTTTACGAACCGTCCCAGCGGCGCCACTCTTACCCGCCCCGGGTGGAAACACCAGCTACAGAAAAATTTCAGTCGGCACATGTAAAAATTCAAATGTTTTTCTATATATATATATGTAGTGAAATTCTAAACAAATAAAATTAACACATTTAAAAAAGAGATTATTCTAAATTTTTTTGATAGATTTGCAATAATTGTCCGCGGTGCTACTATCCACTTCTAGTTTACTTTATCATTCTTCTTCTTCTACTCTATAAATCACAATAGTGATGAGTTGCCACATTCGTTTTTATATTGGCAACACGTAATCGAATAATGGATTAAGCTATGTATAGACGATTTCCAGATAGGACAACCGCGTGAACATACAATTTTTGTCTTGCGACGTTGGCAGAAACGTCATTGTGAGATAATTTGCAGATTGTTAGATGTGCGAAGTTGATGCGTGTGACAATGGCGCCATTGCCAGAGAAAAATTTTATTGGCAACTGTCTATAAAATGTTTTTATTAGTCCAGATTCACACGAGACAATTTTTCAAGCAAGTGTCAAAGTTTGTTGGAGAAAGAGGCAGGCGGGAAGGGCTCTCTGCCTCTCCCCAAACAAACTTTGAACCTGCTTGGAAAAAATTGTCTCGTATTAATCTGGACTTAGCGATGTTGCATATACATTTTTAAAACATATATTGTAAATACATATATAAAATTATAATGTTTTTTTGCTGTCAATTCAACTTTGACTAGTAATCTGTAATTGTCCGTACATTTGCAGCACTTTAACAGGGTTGATAACGTTGTCCGATCTGACAATCGTCTGTACATTGCTTAAGGCTTTAAAACCGGCACAGACTTCAGCCCTTCGCGAGAGAATTCGTCAAAATGTAGAATCCTTTTAAGAAATGAGTAAGTAAGCAAACGAAAACTTTATTTGGAAAACACTAAGCAAACCGAGCACAGCTGTTGCAAATTAATTTAGTACGCAGCGGTGACGTATGTATGTGTTATTTTTAAGTTAATAAAATCTTATTTTCGATATTTCTAATTACTCATATGAAAGATGCTTATAAATATTTTTTAGGGCCTGTTTCTGTAACTTTTTTTCGTTCGTCTACTGCGAACGTTCAAAAATCACTCAATTATTCCGAGAAATCTGTAAGTCACAGAAGTTTATAATTCGTTGTGTCTATAGAAAATCATGTAAAAAGCTTGTTCCTAAAATATTTCTAACCTGCGTTTTATAGAATTCAAGTAATAGCTGAGAGAATTTTGATCGTTCGCCGTAGACGAACGAAAATAAGTTACAGAAACAGGCCCTTATATATGAATTCAATTCAGAATTAATATTTATTTAAATGGAGGAGTTCATTTTAATTATTTTCAGTAACCTTTTAGATCATGATTTTTTTATTTATATCAACTCACAAACTCACTCATACTGATGAATTTTTGGAACATATTGTTTGATTGAACTTTTTGTTTTTTAGATTTTTAATGGAGCGGTTTCTTAACTCTAACTGGAAGAATTTGTATATATATTTTCGTTATTTATTTTCTTATTGCACTAATGGCTTTGAATTACAAGTTAAGATGAATAAAAGAATATTAAAAAATAAAATACTTAAAAACCAGTTAAGTGAAATTTAAAATTTGTCCATATTTTGTTTTTGCACATAGTTAGGCTCAAGATCGTTTTTGATGTTTTCAGTATATGAAAACACCTTAGTTAAAAATTAATGAAGTAGTAAGTGACATGTAGATCGAATAAAACAAAAAAACAAAAACGAAATTAAAAGTTGTCTTTAACAATCTTTTCGTGGCTTTATTGACTTTATTTAAAAAATCTTTTCAAAATTATGAATAAATTATAAGTACAATAACAAAACCTTTAAATCAGATCAGAAGCTTATCACTAAAAATAAATGCAACACAGAAAATATTTTTTTTTATATACAAAGGAAAACATCAATTGCTATTATCACCTCGAAAACGGGGATTTCTATTTTTTTTTGCTTGTTTTTGTTGCGAAAACATTTATCATTTATGTAAATACTACTCGAACACCCAACCTCCAATCAGTGCCGGGACCTTAAGAGAGCAGAATTATTTGCGTTTCCTGTAGTCATGATGTATATGCAAACTACCCGAATATCGATTATTACCATTTTGTAAAGAATTTGAACGGTGCACTACTTTCGCCGATCCATCAATTTGAGTTCTACCATCTTGACTACGATACAGATTCGCAATGGCCTCCAAAGCTAATTCAGTATCATCTTCTTTGTCATCATGTTCAGCGGATAATGTCAAATCAATCTGACGTTTCACTCGAATCGTTTCGACGATAGCATTATGTGGTACTGGTGAGGCGCCTAGGAACACCATTGACACTATTAATATTATAAAAGTGAAAAGTCTGCCCGACAAAATCATATTTAAGCTGCAGCGCAACGAATTGAAATGCTCAATGTTTAATGATTGAATTAAAACTGAATGGAAATTGTGATGACAGAAAATAAGTAAAGCTTAAAAAAATAATCTGTATATTATTCATGAATTTATTACTGATAAGGCATTTTGCTGGAGGGCATTTAAACAGGCCGCTACCAACGAATGTCTAAGCGCCCCCAGCCATAAAGTTGTTTAGAAATAAGCATTTTATTTTCAAAATGAATCATTCGCAAAAAGTCGGGAATTATCTTTAAACTTTAGTGGTTTCAGTAAAATTAATATTGATCTACGATTTGTGGTAACATAATTTTGTAAATATATGTATGTATGTATATTTATTTGTATATCTGATTGAGGTTGATGTTTTAAATGTTCTTTCTTGATTTGCAAAGAAGTTCGGTTTCTTTTGTAACGTATTAGAGGCTTTGTGCCTTTTTAAATATACGAGTAAATAAATTTTCAACGATTTGAATTTAAAATACACTTCTCCAAAAAAAATGCAGTCTCTTAAATCGTGTAACTCCTAAAAATCCCAAATAAATAATAACACTTGGCAATATTCATTTTGGAGCGTTCTATAACAGATCGATCGGTCGGCTGTTAATTTAGTTTGCTATTGCCACTATGTAAGCAAACACTGTATCCCACAGTTAAGCAATTACAGCAATTGAAAATAGTCAAGCAAATTAAATCTTGGACAGTACTTCTAAAAAATAGATTTGTAAAATTAGATTTAAAAAAATTTTTATTTTAAATATTAAAAATTGTGATTTCAAGTTTTCCCCTTCCCCAGGGGCTGTTCTACTTCCTTCTCTTCTATGTTTTCCATCCATATAATCAATATAAACTAGATTTTGTATGCAAATAAATGGCAAAAACTTTATTTTTTTCTTCTAGTATCGGGGAAAATAATATTTCATCATTATGCTGCTCAACGTAAAAGTTATCCTTAAGAAAAGAATTATTAATAACGAATTCTTACAATATTCCGTTCAAATAACAAAATTATCCAAATGTTCGATCAAATAATTGAACTATATTTTGGAAAGATATATATTTTATTTAAATCTTTGGCTCGCTAATTTGGGCTGGGGGCCAATCCCACTGCTTGGCGGGTGTGGGTTGTACTAGTTTCTCCCAGGGCTTCCAACCTAACATTTTACGAGCCAATACCAGTTCATTTTCAGCTTGGACAATCAATTCTTCAACTTGGCCACATCCTATGGCTTTTTCCAAAGCAGTAATATCTTTGTTCTGCAATTCATAAGATGTTATGAAATGTATAACAGAAATAGAACACTATTCAAATTATTTTCAACTTGTGGTGGGCTCCTTTCTCAAATTATAGTCCTCTATGATTAAAACAACAAAACATCCTGTTTGAAGTGACTATGATTTGGTGAAGGACCCATCCACATCTATAGTGTGCTTTTTTTACACATTACAATTGAACACTTACCGCCTCTACGGCTTTCGAACGTTTTTGAACAATTTGTTCGGTGTATTTACGATAGGCAGCATCTTGTGGCATTTTAGCAACGGCTCTCAAAATTTTGCCATACAAAGCCCCAAGAGTGTGATGGGGATTAGCGGCAACAGCCAAACCAGTTAAACCGGTGCTCTGGAAAACAAAAAGGACAAAATCAGCATTAAGGTTAGGAAATATGCATCCGTGATACTTATGTTAGAAGTCAGAAGTTTCCGAGTGCTAGTAGTATGACATAACAATAACAATCAATTTTGATTCCATAATTTGACAAGATTTATTGATATTCTTATCCAGAAGCAAATAATCAGTCGATGCACAATATCCACACTTACCGCTTTTAATATTTTCGACATGTTAAGTTGAAGATTTTATACACAAAATTCTCCAATTAAAACTTCTGCGGAAAATATAAACCACAATCCAAAAAAAATAGCAATGTTTCCGAATTGACAGTAAACAGCTGTGATTAGTGTTGCCACATTCACTTAATATATGGAGTTTATGGCAACCTTTTGAACAGATTTATGCCGTGATTAGTGATATTAACGTGTCGTAACGGGTGCGCCTTAAAGGATGTTTTAGGCAAACGTAATTATAATGTCGCCATTTACATGATACCTTTTTTTAAAGTATTAAGTATTCTAATCGGCGTTTTGTGGGCGAGAGTGGCAGTCGAAAAGGGGGAAAAACTGTGCCGTACTCGTACTTCTCGTACTCAACGTTTTGTGTTTTTCATTCGCACTTGGAAACAATAACAATTCACACAGGAAAAGCCGAAAGAACAAAATAAAAATAATTATAAGTATTGGAAAAAGTACGTGTGTGAAGGTAAACACAAGTTCAAAAGAGAATAAGTCTATAAGTTACGTAAAAAAAGTATCGTGTAAATAGCGAATTTCATGAGAACGTACAAGAGCTGTAGAAGCAAAAGTAAAACGATACGATTTTAAAAAACGAAAATTCAAAATTCACACAAAACCTGTGACATGCCTGTATGTAAAGACGGATTTGACAGAATCGATCAGTTGATACGTTACGCTAGTGACATAAGGCCGGGATAGGCAAACTTAACCGTAATTTAACTTTAGCGCCGCCGTTGTTGTTGTTGTAGCAGCTTGGAGACGCTGAGTTGATAATCCTTAAGTCTATTTTTAATACAGACTTCGTTCCGGCATATATCCGATTATCGCGGGAACCTTAATGTTGTTTTCATCCACTCAATGTTGTCCGGTTGTAAATTAACATTCGTCTGTTATATCAGGGAATGGATGTTATTTAAGTGTTGCCGTTTCTATTCTCCACTAGAAGCGCTGCATTTCTGTTAATAGTCGTCATGATGTTATGTCTATTTTTAGCTTCCCTGTTGATTTGTGTGATCAGATGTTGTTGTAGTGGTAGTGCGACCGGTGAGTTATTTTTAGCTGCAGAAACTCGAATTATGATGAAAACATGAAATGTTGATGTTAAATTTTTTCGGTGCCATGGCTGGGAGTTGAACCCAGCACCTTCGGGATCCAAGTCTAACGCGCTAACCACTAAGCTACCGAAGGCCTCTAAGCGCCGCCGTAACGTTGCCCGCTGGAGCAATTACCCAAAACTTGAGAAACGTGCTGTATAACTCAGACATTAACAACAAAAATAGCAACAAATTAATTTTATTTAATATTTATTTGCTACTAATTAATCTTTTTAGTACTTATTTATCATTACTTTTCAAAAGTTTGGTATAAATGTATTCTTTCTTCATTATTTTACTAATTTTGTTTGCAAATGCACGTAAACGTACCGTCCAAATCAAATTTCAGCAGATCAGCCGTCCGTTTACGTTTCGTTTCAGTTGACTAAACGTTTACACTGATTTCCATATGTCAGATTGAATCAGCTGATTCGTTGCGCTACGGGGGCGTTACGGTTGCGTTTGTCTAACCCAGCCCATAGAGTTTACGCGTGGCTGACTCAAATTTCAGCTCACATTTTTTCAGCAAGTCTGCCCATGTGCAGAGTTTATTGATTCGAAAAATCCTTATTACAATGGGTAAATACGCTTATAGCTAACATTTTTTCATTATTACGAGATAACTTACATACATTAGGTATCTTACAAGTTATATATATTTAGTTTCTTAAAATTATGTATTTCTACATTTCACTTATACTAGTTACAATGCTTTGTCGATATATTTAATATTTTCCCACAAAATCGAATTACAAAAAGGGAATTACTCATCATTTTATTGTTTTTTACTTAATACTATGACTTAAAAATAACACTTAATAATAATATATACAAAAGGGTGGGAGTGCAAAGGCAGTCCCGATTATTGGCGCGTACTATATACGGTGTCGTCCAAATCGTAGCTATCTATCCGGCGATGATAGAATAGCAATTGGTCGCCACGGTATAGCCCGCCGTCTCTATTCAGAGTTAAAAGACCAGCAGGAGGCTGGTATTTTAATTCGGTTAGCCTGTCTAGGGTGGTGTCTAGATTTAGGCATGTCCTCATCAATTCATTATCTAGAGAGGATGAGCTCTCAAGGTGCCGAATTGCTGTTTTGGTTAAAAACACATCAATACGATCGAAGTCAATCGCGCCGTAGATAGACCGATTCGAAGGTTTCCGTACCGTACCGTCGTCCGCGATGGTGTTTCGAAGACCGAGGGATGTAACGAGAATTCGTCGTTCCCATCGCCTAAGTCTTTCCATTTGGCAGGAAGAGATTCCAAACCAGGATGGAAAGGCATAGGCCATGATGGGTCTGATGATCTGTTTATAGACCAAAAGTTTCACGTCCTTGCTGAGTCCTCCGCGTCGCCTCAGCAAGGGGACGTAAAGGGAAAATAAACGATTGACTTTTGCCAAAATGTGATCCATATGTCTCACAAATTTGAAGTCCATCGAAAAGACAACGCCAAGGTATTTTATACTGGCTGATGTCCGAATTATTTCATTTCCTATCTTAATGACAGGAATATATTTTTGCGCATTAGAATAAAGGAGCTTGCGCCTACCCTTAAATATAATGCTATCACATTTTGAAATATTCAAACTGAGTCTCCATCTGTCGAAATAGTTCGATAACTCTAAAAGATAAGAATTTATCCTAGAGTTTACAGTTGAAGCTACTGGCCCGGAAGAGGCAATGAGTATATCATCTGCGTAGATCAAAAGCAAGTCACCAGAGGGTGGCTGCGGAATGTCACACAGAAGAATATTGTAGAGGACTGGACCGAGGAGAGAGCCCTGCGGAACCCCAGCCACTACATTTTTTCTCTCAGAGAGGTCGTTACCAACCTTAACTCTGTATGAGCGATCTCGTAGAAAGTTCGCTACCATCCGACAGGTGTTGCCACCAAAGCCGCGGGTCAACATCTTGAATAAGATGCCGGCGTGCCATGCAGTGTCAAACGCCTTGGAAAAATCAAGACTAACTGCAATGGTCACATGGCGCTTATTCAAGGCCCTGGCTACATGGTCGGATAGCACTGAGAGTGCATGGGAAGTGGAATGACCCTTGCGAAAACCGAATTGGTTGTCCGCAAGTATTCCGACATCTTCTATCGTGTCCCTTATTCTGCGCAACAGGAAGTGCTCCAGAAGTTTGCCAAAGGCTGAAAGTAGGGATATTGGTCGATAGTTGCTGCTTTGCTTGGGATCAGAACCAGGTTTTGGGATAGGAACCGTTAGTGATTCCTTCCAAGCCCTGGGGAAATATCCCAAGTTTAGGCAGTGATTGAAGATTATGGACAAAAATGTCCAAATCATTATATTGGTCTTTTTCAAGACAATATCCGGAATTCCGTCAACTCCGGCTGATCGACGGTTGCGTTTACCTCTCAAGGCCTCACCGACCTCTTGAGGTGTCACAAAACCAACGTTTCGCCAGATCGTTCCCTCACCGCGGATTGAAGCATCCGCAGTGAGTTCATCATCGAAGTTGAGGATTGGGCTCAAGTCATTCAGTTCGGAGACTTCACTATCAATGAAGTCATTGAATGTGTTGTCTCCGGTCTGGTTCGAAGTCCCAGACGACTGAACGCTGTCAGCGAGAAGATTCGCTTTACCCATATCATCGGATACGAGAGTGCCATTAGCGTTAAGCAAGGCAGAAATAGGTGCTCGGGCTTTTAGCCCGGCTGCACCTTTTACTTGTCTGAATGTTGAGTTGTTTACTCGGATGGATTGCAGGAAGGCAGTCCAATGTGAGCGCTCGCATTCAGCAATTTGGCCCTGGATAATTCTATCCAGGTTTCGAATTTCAGCCTTTAAGGTGGGATATCGGCCAGGGTCTTCCGACCGATGAAGAATCCTTCGAAGGCGTTTCTTCTCCCGTATAAAATTAATTATATGGGGTGGAAGATTTCGAAGTCCTCTATGGGTGGAGTTCATTCGAGGAATGTTCTCTTCCATAGAGTCGCGGAAAGCGGTGGTCATGATGCCCACACACTCATCGATTTCGACGGTCGTAACGTTCCGATTGATCGGAAGTTCGCGATTTTCAAGACGAGTTTCGAGGCGTCGATTAAAACGATTACGGTCAAGTTTATCAAAGTCAAAGTATTCTTGTCTTCTGTTGTCAGAAGCAAGTCCACTTTGACTTAGTACGATCTCCACAGCTTTGTGGTCAGATTCGAAATCGAGAGTTCTGAGTCCAGAGGCCTCAGTCTCTCCCGCGTAGGATAATCCCGAGGAGACCATGAAGATATCTATGTACGAATTCGTACCGTATCTTGTAGGCCCCTCGGTGTTTGCTATCCTTAGTTCCGGACACTCCAAGAGGTAGTCATAGAGAGACTTGCCTTGAGGGTTGGTGACGTCACCTCCCCAGCTTGGGTGTTTCGCGTTAAGGTCGCCGCCGATAATAATATCGTCTTGACCGAACATGTCGAGTATCGGATCGAGTTGATTCGCGTATAGAGTATCTTGAGGCTTGTGGTATAAGGCGACAGTTGTCAGCCATGACCCATCAAGTTTTTTAACACGCACGCAAGTATTCTCGAAGCTCCCGAGGTTTAGAGTAACCCTCTGGGAGTGAACTTTTTCTTTGACTAGGATCGCAGTGCCGCCACCGCGTCCGAGTCTGTCTTGCCTATACATGGTATAGCCGCGAAAATTTACTCTATTTACCGGATTTAATTTATGTTCGGCGAGCAGAAGAACATCCGGTTTGTGTTTCCTTAGAAACAAATCGAGGTAATGTCTCTTGTGCATCGAAATTATGGAGTTGACATTAACGAAAATGCATTTAATATCTCTAGACATTAAAGGCTATAGATTGTGCCACAGCAAGCATGGCGTTGCGTTTAGCTTCCTTGGAGGGCAAGGAATTGTAATCGGCCGCGTGTTTTTTAATTTTCTCGATAATAGCGAAGAAGTCCATACCGAAGAACTCTTGGCTATCTTTATTAAAAACGTCCATGACGTTGAAATTCGTTGGTTTTACCCGAGGGCTGCTCACACTCGGTTTTATTGCCGTTGCAGCTGCGTACGAGACGCCGCTGCGGGCAGTGCTGGTAGCCTGAGGGGAAGGGATTTCCCGCGCAGGTACTGCACGTGCTACCTTGACAGATGCCTTGGTAGCGGTGACGCGTTTAGCGATGAACGCTAGACGCTTCGGACAGTTCTTGGAACTGGCCGTATGTCCGTTGGTTTTGCAATTAATGCAGCGCCCGTTGTAGGGTCCTTTGATATTACCTTTTTAGGGGTAAATTGCCCCTTGGCAGGTATTTTGCATTTTGCGGGGCCGTGATCGCCTCCGCATTTAACGCAACGGTATGGCATGCCGCAATTGGTAGCCACGTGGCCGAAGCGTTGGCAGTTGAAACACTGCGCGGTTTTCTTCTTTTTATCACGAGTGATCTTTACAATGCAGCCAAGGATGGCGTGAAGTTTGTAAAGACCGGTGATGTCAGATTTACGGGACAAATGGATTAACCATTTGCCCCATCCGAGTTTGGCAATCCTGAGGATTTCCAAAGAAAGTTTGGTCCCGGCGAGGTTAGCGCGTAGGTCTGCCTCGTCGTACGAGTCGGACAGACCTGTAATAATAGCCGCATGCGGCTTTTGGCCCTTCGGAGAGAAGGTGAAGAAATTGCGTTTCTGCTCTTGGAGCATACTCCGCAATTTCGAATAATCGTCGAGTGTGTAGACTACGACGTTCGTCACCGTTTGTGATGCAAGTTTGCACACAAAATTGCTGTGCCCGAGATTCCGCGCGATTTCGGACGATAATTCCTTGACGTTTTCGTTATAAACGGTCAGTACCGGTACTGCCTTTGCACTTTTTTTAATGTTATCACTGTTCTTAATAGTAGGTGACTTACTCTTATTCTTATTGGCTGCTACTGTTGAGCTCGCCGTCTTCTTCGATACTGCAGCTGGGGTCGTCATGGCCTTGGCTGCTTTGTTTTCTTGTTTGGCGTTGGTCCGAGCTCTCTTGCTCTGGACCTGGTTCCATCGGGCTGCATCCGCTGATGTCGATGGTCCATCGGCGGGCGTCCTTCCTTCGCTTTGGGGTTGTACCGGCAATTGTACAACCGCCTGTGAGGCTGGCGTTGCGCTCAGCACCCTGATCTTCGGCTTCGGTGCTGCCGTTGAATCGCCGTTCTGCTGCACTTCTGGGGTGCGGCTGGCATCATCATCATCTTCTTCCTCTCCGACGGACATTTGATCCTCTTCTTGAGAGGATTCTTCCGTACTGGATATTTCTTCAGGGCGTGGTAGTTCACGCTCTTTCTCCAACTTAGCTAGTCGGATCGTCAGCGTGTTGAGGAGATCGCGGAAGTAATCGTTCTCCTTTTTCAATTCTTCGAGGAAGGCCTTGGAGATGGTCACCATTTCCTCCTCGTGTTGCCGCTTCCTGGTATTGGTGGGAATATCCGCCATACTAGGTAGCAGTGGGTTTTTGCACTTTTTGTTCACTTTATTTTTTATCACTTTCACTATCCTTACAAGGTATTGACACTTTCACTGTTTAACACAGACTGTTCTCCCGTTTCAGCAAGTCTGCAATAAAGATGAGCACGAAGTCCCTAAATCCCAGTATTTGCAGTCAATGTGGCCATCTCTTAAAATAAGAATCTCCCTAAATACTGGTGAATGCGTCCTCGATTTCAAATGTACGGGTGTCTCTTAAATACCAGTGAATGCGTCAGCGTCTGTCAAAAAAACGCATGATGGATAATTTTTAACGCGCGCTGTACCGAAATACGCAGTAAACAAAAAGCAGCTGATTTATCATCCTCATTTCAGAAAAATTTTGTTTTTCTACATTTGGAGTGGATATTCAGAGCAATATCGATATTATGGATGATTTATATGTTTTGAAAATATTCTGGACAAACCACAAAGAAGAAGGAATAGAAATATATTCCAATTCCAGCAATTCATTTTTCTTCGTCTTCTCAACTTTCTAACTAAGTTTTCGTAAGGAAAAATTGTAGAAGCTGCACTGAAGCAATTTGATAGTTTGCATTCGAGAAGTATTATTGTGTATACACCCCAATGACACAACGTTTTTTAACTACAAAATTTCCACAGCATTGTAGTTATATGTTTTAATTTGTTTGTTGTGCAAGATGCTGTTTTTCATTAGAGAAGAACGGAAACATTGCTAATATATCGTGGAGTATCTAAAGATGTTGGGTTTGTCCACTGAAGTCAAATTATGTTTCTTAAACTCTTTATTGGTTGTGCAAAATGTAAAGACCTGTAATTCTCCTCCTGACTTTGTAAACGCCAACTAAATCTATCGAAGCTGTCGGCACTTGCCATGTAGGGACTAAATTGTGTTTTATATCACATGACAGTGTCGCTATTAAATCAAATTCTATCTTATAATCATGCTTCAAAGTAGAGAATTGTTTATTGGCCAGTTTTAATTGATATTTCCAAATGTCCTCGTTGAACATGGAATTTAAATGCAGCATCGTAAAGCTATGGAAATAAAAACTATTCAGAACAAGCTCGTGTCACATGCTTCATTGTAGGAAGAACAAACACCTGGACTAACGATTTTCTTAGATTAGATCCGACCGGAATCAAAATGTGTTCTTGAAAATGGATTCCTTGCGTTCAAGCAGCATGAATAGGTTCCCCACGTTTCTGTTGAATTAATAAACATTAATACAAAAATGCTCGTACATATTTTAAAGTTTTGGAATTTACTTGGTGTTGACAACTTCAGATAAATTGCTTGCAATGTGCCCTTCTTGATTTTTACACAATTGTGGAGAGGCTCCTTTGTATTCCATAAGTGGGCAGTGTCCCAGCTATTTCAATCATTTCTTCGCTGTTAATCTGAAAAGCACATTTTGATATAAATTATAACAATAAAAGATTAAATTCTTACCAGTTTGTATTTGGTATTTCCAGCAAATTCAAAATTTTCTACTTCGTGCACTGTTCCAAAATAAAAAAATGAAACAACATGGCAAGTGCCAACAGGGAACCGACAGCTTCGATAGATTTGGGTGGTGTTTACAAACTCAGGAGGAGAATTGGAAGTCTTTGCATTTTGCACAACCAATAAAGAGTTTAAGAAACATAATTTGATTTCGGTGGACAAAACCAACATCTTTAGATATTCCACGATTACTAATATTTCCGTTCTTCTCTAACGAAGAAGAGCATCTTGCATAACAAACAAATGAGAACATATAACTACAATGCTATGGGAATTTTGTAGTTAAAAAACGTTGTGTCATATTACACAATAATACTGCTCAAACTATTAAAATGCTTCAGTGCAGTCCAGTTTCTACAATCTTTCCGTACGAAAACATAGTTAGAAAGTTGAAAAGGCGAAGTAAAATTAATTGCTCTGTCTGCAAAATGTTTAAAATACGAATGCCTCCTGGTAATTCGTAAAGTAAATTTCTATTCCCTCTTCTTTGTAGTTTGTACAGAATATTTTCAAAACATAAACCATCCCATAACATCGATTATTGCCCTGAATATCCACTCCAAATGTAGAAAAACAAAGTTTTCTGAAATGGGGATGAAAAATCAGCTGTTTTTTGTTTACTGCGTATTTCGGTACAGCGCGCGTTAAGAATTATCCATCATGCGTTTTTTTGACAGACGCTGACGAATTCACTGGTATTTAAGAGACACCCTCAATATGATATCACTGAACATACCTCTTAAAAACAATTATCCATTATCCCATAAACTTATTTTGTATCCATAAACTTATCCCATAAACTTGGTTTTTGGATAACATTTTGACATTTCAGAAATCTCACAAAAAAGAAATAATCTTGGAGAAGAAATAACAAATAATTTAGAAGAACTTCAGATTCCGAGAATCCTCACAAAGAAACTTAATAAATAATCCCGTAGCGCTACAAGAGTCTGGAAAATATATTGTGAAGAATGCCAAATACATATATGTATGATAACCAATATTAATAATAATTTTCTTACAGAATTTATGTCAAGTATTTTTGTATTAATCAATAAGTTTTATATTTTAAACAATTAAATTTGCTCCACTTCATATTGGATGGCGATTACATGAACTACACGTTATCAGCAAATGATTTGTTGATGAAGAGTCAATGCAAACATTTTGAGATATGAGCCGTGAGTGAGGTGATACCGATACGAGAACCAAGAGACCAGGAAGAGAGAGCGGAAGCAGGGCAGAACATTTACCCAGCTCCCAGCAAGAACATACAAATAGCTGAGCAAGTTAGTGGTTCCAGTCTTAAAAAAGCAAGCGTTGACTGTGGTTGTTGTACGGCGTACTGACTTCTAGTGAGTAAAATGAGTGTGTGTTTGGTCGTAAAAAACTAAGAAAGTTCAGCTAGCTAGTGAGCGTGAGCCAGTGGAAAACAAGTGAAATTGTTAATGAACTTTACTGCGAATTTTTTTTGAATATTGATGAGTGTGCGAGTGATTTATGATATTAGCCGCGCTACGAAGAATCTCCCAATGAAAAAGGGCGTTAATGTGTAGAAATTTTAAGTTTTAAAAATAACTAAAGCAGAAGGAGGAAAACAAGTATTATTAACAGAGGTCAGCATCTTTCATCTTCCCTTTGAGCACTCATCATTGGCTGTTTTCTGGTTGAATACATTCTGTTTGTGTGTTTTTTATTTTTAAATTAAATTGACGACGTCCGACAAGCAGTTGGCTGAGCAAACGCTCATCTTCCTCATAATTTACTCACCTTGTTGTGTCGTACATCTCTGATTTTTTTGGGAGATTTTGTTGTCTGACCGGTAGTCGGTAGTGAAGTGGCTGGGAGTACAATCACATCTTCATAATCATCTTCCGTTCGCTTCTAAACAAATACTTAATTTATAACATTGACAACGTGTTTGTTTACACACCAGCGTATCTTGTGGATCAATTCCAACAACAAAAAGGCAGGTAGCCTAAGGAGGAACATAAGTAAAATTATTCACAAAAACTCTTAAAGAACAGCATTAACAAAATACCAATAGTAGAACAATAAATGCAAATAAAGACCAAATTACCTGTTCATCATATTGAACGGATGCCGCCGAGTACTTGATAAAGTAGAATTTATAGAATTTCATTGCGTTTTATTTTCTTATTTTTAGTTTTGCTGACGTCAATTGTTGAAAGTTCTGCTCGTCACTTGTTTGAATTACAACTACGCACGTTTGGCAATAACCCACTTTCGTTTTCCTTTCTTGTTCCAGTTTAAATTTTGAAACTTCATCATGGCTCCCCCCACAGTTCTGGTAACCGGAGGGGCTGGTTATATTGGCTCCCATACCGTTTTGGAGATGCTCAATGCTGGCTACAACGTCGTTTGTGTGGATAACCTGTGTAATGCGTATAGTTCCGGCACCGCAAAACTGCCAGAAGCCTTGAATCGTGTCCAAGAGATCACCGGCAAAAAGGTTAACTTCTATCGTGTTGATATCACAGATCGTGAACAAGTACGCGCTGTTTTTCAAGAGGTATGTACATCAAATCACTTATTCATTAATTTTTTAGTTTGCTCTATGACAATTTTTTTACTTCAGTTCATTTGATTTTTTTTCGCTTAGAGTTTTAGCAGCAGCAGCACTACTCGTGTGTTTTTGAGTTGATGTTTTAAATGAGCGTGTTTTAAGATTTTATTAAATAACTACCTATTCATTGTCTACCTTGCTCAGGTTCATTGACCCATCTGACCGACATATTTCGATTAGCATCTTCTATTATGTAGACAAACATGTAGACTGCATTTTATTTCAGCTTTTGTGCATAACAATTCAATGTTGAAAAACCAATTCGAATTCTTTTTTGAATGCATTACTAATTTGGTTATTATCAAGTATTTTATGGTTTAGGGTGTATAAGATTCGCCCTTTTTTATTTAATTTTTAAATAATATTTCACTAACATTATTATCGTCGGAAAATAAAAGGTTTTGCGTGAAAATTTGTAAATTTACCCGAAAAGTTTGAAACATTTGTACGAGGTTTTTCAGTATACAAAAACCTTATAAACATACGTATATTAATTACTTCCTGTAAAATTTAGTTCATTCAAGAGTTTGGGTTAAATATAACAGTTTTCACACTAAACTTTTTCATTAGATAATAATGATAATAACAAAGTTATTGATGCATTCAAATTAAAACCAGTAAAAACGTGGTAAATATTCAGCCAGGCCAGGAATCATATATATATACTCCAACGTAATAAGCTATAGTCATTCCAAATATGAAAAGATTATTATAATTACTACAGAAGTTATGGGGAAGTTGTGGTCTAGTAAATTTGTCAATTTGTGGTGGGTATAAGGATGTGTTTGACAAATACCCTATTTTGTAATGAACAGTAGATGCGTCAATGACATTGGTATGTGTTTATGTGTACTGGTTTAATTTTATGAGCTGTTCAGTTTTTGTATTATTTTGCATTTTCGTGTGGGAGGTACCAGAAGGAACGTGGCAATTACACCCATTTTTCACAGGACTTTAGGTACTCTAAAAGCATTACAATGCTAACAAATTCAAGTATTTGTAAGTACTAGTATTAAAGTTACAAGCTGTTAACTTTTTGTAAACATATTCCCTTTGTGTGGGTGGAACGAAAAGGGTTGGGGCAACTTTGTACATTTTTCTCAAGGTGATAGCGGCATAGAAAATATTAATATGTGTGTAATGACAAAAGATTCGTATATGTATGTAGAATAGAAGTTATTAGAGAATTAATATTTCATTAAATTTCAACCTTTTTTGTGAAAAGTACTACATAGAATGAGTGGACCAATATAGAAGTATATATATGTATTTGTTTCTACATAAAATATGCCGAATCGAAAGCATTAAGAGACAAAAAAGAGCTTGAGCCAAGAGATGACTATTCGGACAATTCAAAATATTACAATCAAATATTAGTTAAATTATTGGGTGTTAAATATTAGTAACATCATAGCTACGCGGAAAAACAAAGTGTAGTTAAACAACGGTAATAATTAAAAGTGCACCTTTAAATAAGATCATGAAAAACATACAATACATTTCGAAGCTCTGATGCAACATTTCGTACGAAATTCCCTTCAGTTTTTGTGGTATACAAAAAAGGGCTTGAGTCAAGAGATGACTATTCGGACAATTCTAAATATTACAATTAAATATTAGTTAAATTATTGGGTGTTAAATATTAGTAACATCATAGCTATACGGAAAAACAACGTGTAGTTAAACAATGGTAATAATTAAAAGGGCACCTTTAAATAAGATCATGAAAAACATACAATACATTTCGAAGCTCTAATACAACATTTCGTATGGAATTCCCTTCAGGTTTTGTGGCATACTTTGAATCAAGTCAACATACAATTTATGCAAATTTTTTGCCAGAGACAGAGTCATATCTCAATAAATTTTTACATATTAGTTTTAGCTTAGCTTTAAAAGGAGATTTTTTGCTTTTGTTATACATTTCTGCGTCAAGTGCTAAGGTAGAATTAAATGTTAATACAGGGTTTTCCAACAAGAGGTGTTATTTTGAATCACTCGGTATTTCGGTAGCTGTCACTTTTGAAGCTTTTATTCTTTGACATTTGACAACCAGAAACTACGCCATTACTAAAAATGGAACGATACACGATTCAACAACGAATTGAAATGATTAAAATTCACTACAAAAATGGTGAAAATCTTGCAGTCACAGTTCGCAAAACTAAAGCATTTTTGGGTCGTCGTGAAGCACCTCGTTGGACCGCAATACATAAATTGGTGGAAAAATGCGAGCTGGCAAGTTAGTCCTTGAAATGCATGAAAATGATCCGGAATTCCATCGAAAAATCATCTTGACTGATGAGGCCCATTTCCACCTCGGTGGCTACGCAACAAGCAAAATTGTCGCATCTGGGGCTCGGAAAACCTAAGAGGTATTGTTGAGAAGCCTCTCCATCCTCAACGTGTGACTGTTTGGTGCGGTTTATGGTCCAGCTTGGTCATTGGACCTTACTTTTTCGAAAATGAGGTTGGATCAACAGTTACGGTGAATGGATTGCGCTATCGAGTGATGATTGATGATTTTTATTGGTCTTTCAACAACATGTTGCGCTACACAAGCAACGAAACCATTGCTCTGTTACGGGAAAAGTTTCCGGACCATGTTATCTCTCGAAGAGGTGATCACAATTGGCCACCGAGATCTTGTGATTTAACACCTTGCGACTTCTTCCGTTGGGGCCACGTGAAAGATAAGGTCTACGCCAACAGCCCAACGTCGATTCAAGACCTCAAAGATAGAATTCGTGAGGCTATCGAGGGCATAGGGCAGCCACTTTGCGATTTGGTTATGGAAAATTTCATGAAAAGGATATGGTCCTCTAAGCGTGGTCGTGGTGGCCATTTGGCTGATGTTGTTTTTCATTATTAACGGCATACCTTCCTCTTTATTATGAAATAAACATCCGATCATTAATCTCAAAAATTGGCATTTTTCTTTGAATACCAAAATAACACCTCTTGTTGGAAAACCCTATATAATAAATAACACACGAGTTCCCCTAAACCACATAACTTCAGCAACCAAGTGTTCAAAGTTTAATTTGTCGTAGCTTAAAGTTGCAAATATGTACTTGTATGTTTTTCGTTGCCCTTAAATATGATTTTAAATAATGTATGTAGCTTCTATATTTTCTTAAATGTAAGCTATAATTTCCGAGGCCTTATCTGTTGGACATACTTATATGTATGTACGCATTTCATATTGCGCTTTGAACTTCGTTTGAACAGATGTTGTGGCTGAGATATTCTACAACACTAAGAGAGTTTTTCGGACGAATTCAAATAATGATAAAAAAATTTTATATTGCTTTCGCTTATTGATATTTGAACAGATGTTGTCATAGAGTTGTTCTACAAAAATATGAGTTTTTGTTTTCAAATGAAATTAAACAACGATAAAATTGGCTGAAATTGAAAAAATGGAAATTCGCAAGAAACTTTTTGAATTTCTCAAATAAAGAATTATTTTTAATTACTATTATAATTCAAATTAAATAATATGTAGGCATATTTTTGTGACCACATTAGTTACCCAACTACAATAGGTATGTGATCGTAATATCGATTATATTGACCTTAGTTAACGAAAATTGTACACACTCGTTGTTGTGTAAATAAACACTTCAGTACAAAAGTAAGATAGATAATTCTATTTGAGAGAATATAGTATACAAATGTTATTTACACAAGCTGAATAAGCTTACAAGTGTGTGACAATAGAAAGAAATGGAATAAATAAAGCGTATTCACTAATAATAGAGAAAATGTTAGTATAGGTAAGTAAAGGGTGACAAAATAAAATAGTTTTTCCCGGCTAAAACAAATCATTGTCATAGATTTAAAAATAATGAAGACACAACAGTGTATATATTTTAGTAAAGACAGTGAACGTTGGCATTCAGATGGGATTACAACGGACAATAAATTTATTGATCTTTAGATTATGTTATTTTATGTTTTTCTCACTGTGGAGTTGAGCTGAAGATCAAAGGGTTTCTTCTAAGTGAATGAATGGGTTTGAATAGTCAAGTGAAAAAGAAGAGTTGTAACGGATGTTTTTAACCACATACTTTTAAAATAGCATTTTTTTCAGTATTGATGTAAACATCCTTATGTTATTGTCAACATTAATGAAAAAAGTTATGTGCTTTTAATAAATTTTTCTGATAAGAATACACAATACAGGCAAATGCACCAAGAAAAATACTTATTATAATACAAAATAAATACATGTGTACTTATATTGTTTGTAATGTTACCCAATAATCTAAAAGTACGTGCAAATATACATATATTTTCAACGAGTATGTACTGAGATTAAAGATGAGTATTTTTCCAAGTCGAACGAAAAAAATGCAATACGTGATTAAAGTTATAAAATCATGCATTTCTGTATTTTGTTAATACACTTTTAGACTTTATAAATTAGAATCACCTTTTATGTGATTCACTGGTGCGTCTTTCTGTTGTTTTATATAAAGGAAATAAATATAAAGGCTAAGGCCTCACTAAATTCATTCTGCTTATACATACATACATACATATGAACATTTCTCTAGAACTCAACAATTGGATACAAATTAATTTTCACATTTTGTGTGATTTTGAAGAGAACATTGCTGTCTATTTTCTTCAAATTCAGTAACAATAATCGTGAATGTCGCGAATTGATAACATTCATTTTGTTTCTGCAATCATCATATTTGTAACAGTTATGTGCAAAGTACTCAATATGGACAAATCCTGGGTTGCGGACGTAACATTCGTACGCATTTTGTTTTAATAAAATTCATCCCGTTGTCGTTCTGAATGCAATATTTTCATATAACCTTCAGCAACACCAATTATTTCAGATTTCTTTGAAATTACATTTAAATATTTACCTACATATTTTTGATGACTGCGATAGTCGCGGCGAAAGTTCCGTTGCGGACGTTACAAAAAATAGAAGAAGGTTTTCAGGTTAACGTGAATTTGCATAGTTTTTAGTTAAGTTTGCATAGTAATCAGAAACATCGAAATGCATTAAAGAAAGTGGAATATTTACGGATATTAATATTCATTAGAATAAAACACTTCATGGTTCATCCAAAAACTAGAAATTCGTCTGTTGCGGACGCTACACAACAATTTTAATACGTTAAAACGACAATATTATGCAGAAATTGTTATATAATGTTATAATTTATATTTTATAGAACCTGCTGAACGTGTCATTTCAATGGTGATATCATTAGAATGGACAGCAAAATAATGATTTCATTACACACCCGGCGTTTTTTTTTAATTTTTGGTATACAGTTTTTCCGATTTACCCATATGGAATTTTTTTTTGTGTATACAATTTAAAAATATTGATCTGTAGCTTGCAATGACCCAATTTTTATGGCGAACTCATTTATGGATTAAAGTTAAAAATATCGCCACTAACAAACAAATCAGAATGGAGGACGTTTTTTAAACCCCCTTCTAGGAACGACGGGAATATGTATAATTCATCTCATGAAAAGGGGTTTTCTTTTAAATAGAAATAAATTCATTCATGAATCATTTAAGAAAAAACCCTAGTAACTAAAATAAAAAATCAGATAAAAAATCTGCGGCTTAGGATATCTTTACTACTTTTTGTAATTTAACTTACATTTTTTGGTGGAAACATAACTAAAGCTAAGTACACACGATTGTCAGATCGGACAATATTGACATAAAAATGGCAGAAAAATGTACAAAGTACAACCGTGTGTAAATACATTTTTGGCCTTGCAACGTTTGCAGAAAAGTCATTGTGAGATAATTTGCAGATTGTTAGAGTGCGAAGTTTATGCATTTGACAACGGTGCCATTGTCAAAAACATTTTATTGGCAACACTGTGTATAAAATAATTCTATTGGCAATCCTGCACATATGTAAATATATACAAAATATATGAAATTGTAAGATTTTTTGCAATCGACTGAACTTTAAATTCAACTCTACCTAACAATCTGTCATTGTCCGTGCATTTGCAGCACTTTAACAGGGTTGATAACGTTGTCCGATCTGGCAATCGTCTATAATTAGCTTAAGTCATGAGAAGAACATATTTAAATATGCAGAAATCCCAAGAAATTTGAATTAGTGATAAATGATAGCATTAATATTAAGTCGGAAAACATATTTAATGGATTAATTCGGCATCTCTGTTTAGCAGTTTTCTACCTATCTGGAGCTGCAGATTGGACTGAGGTGAAATTTTTTTATTTCACTACAACAATTGTCTACCACACGTTTTATATTTCGACATTGATTTTCTATTGGATAAACAAACAGTTTAGCGATTTCGGACACAATTTTAGTATGGAAGGCTTTGAAATATATGTTCCATGTCAGATAACAAAAGAAAGGAAACACTTCAAGAAGTATTTCTCCCAAAATACCCGAAAACCTTGCTCACCACCTTACCCTTGAAAATCTCCCTACAAAAATGATCATAATCATTATCTTATAACGTTACGCTGGGGGTGAGCTTTAACTTGATCAATTATTCTTCTCGATTCTTCTCTTTTTTCGGTTATCTGTTGCTATTTTCGAATACCCATTAATCTTAAGTTATCGCAGTCTCTCCATCTCGTTCGCGATCGTCCTCGTCGTCCTGCTCAACCTAGTCGTTGCGCTTTTATGAATTTCAATAGGTTAAAAATAATGATATATCAAAAGTCATCGATTGATTTTTTGGGTTAAATATCATAATATAGCGATAGCGATAGATCCCCACAATGCATTTTTATGGCAACCCAATTTTTCAAATGTTTTAGCGGTTCGAAATTATGAGAGGTTACTGGTTTTTCATCGACGATACATTTTGGTGCACACAAAGTGTTATTATTAACTATTAGGACTTTTCACACCACACCCAAGAACCCTAAAATATTATCAAACCAGATTTTAATCGCATATATCGTTGTCGGATCGTTGTCTTGTTTATGTAGCGAATGAGTATTCAGCATATTAATTGTTTAGGTTATTCGGTGCTATGTTTTTTACAAAATGGCAAAAAAAATTGTTTCATTAAATGGAATAAGTTGGGGAAACTGACTTAATTCAATGGCCTCTTTCAAACTACAAAAAAAATAAAAATATATTTGTAAATAAACAATATGTAAACTGACCCAATCAATATAAGAATGCACAAAAAATATTATATCTTCTCCTTCGATGCAAAAAAAAAACGTAAAGCAAAAACTAAACGTTTAAAAAATTTTTCTTACGGCCAATTTCACAATCTTCGGTTTTCCTACAGTTAGAGCTAACCTACAGTTATAGCTTTAAAATTGTATGAAATTTTTATATTTTAACTGTGAGTTAGCTCTAACCGGAGGTTGTGAAATGGGGGTTATCACATAATAAAAAACTATATAAATTATTAATTATGTTTCTTTTGTGTTTTCCTCGAAACGCTGAACTGATAATACCCAAACAAAATGTATTGAAAAGGCATACATACCCAGACAAAATGAATTTATAGTTATAGTTGTGTTATCTGCACGAATTACTTTATTTCAACAAAAATAAAACAATTGAAGATTTTTTGGAAAACCATTTTTTATCTTATGTATGTTGCTGTTGTTGTTATAACAGAAAAATTATGTTGAAAGCATGAGATAACATTCAACGAGATATTTTTTCTCTTCTTTTGAGGAGCAATTAGTAAAATTGAAAAAAAAAGAATACATATATACATTGTTTTAAAAATTTCATTTCATTTTCAACTGCACCAACATTGATATTGATAACCAACTCTGAATACTTTCCTTCATATATCAAACAAACGTTGTTGTCATGTGTTCTTTTTTTCGATGAGTGTTCTTTTTCTTAACACTTGTGTTGATTTTTCAAACACGTAGACTAAAAAACCCAGGGGAAGTAAACATTATGTGTGACGTTGCCTCAATACAGCGATTTTTGCTTATCTAGCAATACGGGCAACAAAAAGCAAATTCAAACAATATTTATCTAAATCGAAATACCGCAGAACTACCAACACAAAAAAATATTTCATTATTTTTTATATTTCGTTGTATGGCAGCGATTTATCGGCGAAGCTCTATTATGTTTTATGAATAAAATATTCTTAAATATATATTTTGCGCAACTCTGGCTCCACTCGTTACTTCCTGTAAACCAAGATATCTCGAAAATGTATAGTTCAAAAAAACTTCAAAACATAAAATATATGTATCCTTCCGTGGCTAAACTACAAATTTTCTTATAGAAATCTACATATTCAAAAATGTCAAAATTAAAATTACATATTCATTATAAAACCACATATCAATGTGTGGTTTGGCAAGCATTCCAGACAAAAATTCTTACCTAAATAAGTAGAATGATATTTAAGTATAATTTGTACTGTCCAAATGATAATAAAATATAATCATTATCTTATTGTAGATATCGCTCATTTCGTGCAAGAGTGTCACATCTCAAAATAGTAGTTTTCACTTAAGGGTGGTTTTAATGTTCTCTATTTATATAACTATTGGACAGAAAAAGTACGCATAGTTGTCTTGACAGAATTAGTTTTCTTTACTAAAAAGTTTTCTTTACTACATGTGGGTCGTCCTCGGCTAAATTTTTTTAGTTATATTCCTAGATAGCAAACTTTCCTTCAGGCTTAATGGATTGGAATGGACAAGAACAGCCAACGTCTTTAGGGAAGCTGTACATAGAGTCACATTGGCACTTCTCCTACAATTTTCCGTTGGGTACACATAGTTCAATCAATACTGTTGTATGACATTGTTAACAATATCGTCGTCATTTACTCGTACAGCCGGGCTGCATTTAAATCTCTGAAGGCTACATCCCTAAGTCCACAAACAGCTTTCGCTGCCGCAAATCTCTTAACGAGACGACTGAGCACCTGGGTATATACCGGGAAACTGCAAAGCGGATGAACTTGCTAGGAAAGGGACAACATTGCAAATTCTTGAGGTATTTGCATATTTTGGTGCGCCACTGTCAACAAGCAAGCTTTGGTTTAGGCAAGAGGCAGTCAAGTTGTACAATGATAGATGGACAGAAATTGATGCTTATATGGTAGCTAGACAAATATGGCCACGATATGACCTAAAAGGGTATCTCCTCGCGCTAGATAGGAAAAAACTGTCAACGTTAGTGTTAGTTCTGCGTCACGCCAGGAGGTTCGGAATTGAATCCAATGACATTTGCGGATGTTGTGGAGATGTGGAAGAAGTGGAGAGCATTGAGCACCTGCTTTCTTACTGTTCCGCATTGAGTAAAAGACGGCCTTTCTAACAAGTCTGACGAATATGACTGGTACAGATATTCCTACTATTGATAACTTTGTGTATCTAATGGTTTGGTTACAATGAGGGGCAACTGGGCCGTGATACGAGTAGTACCTCAACTCAACCTATAGTTATCTTCCTCAGGTAACATACAATCCAGGACTAGCAACATCTCAGTTTTTAAAATTGTCTTTGGCATTATTATTTATAAAGCGTGATCCATTTCGAGGTTCCCTACTTAAAAAAAAAAAAACAGAAAATTCAAATTGAATGGGGAATGTTTATTATCATTTGAAAGAACATTCTTTGGCATTTATTTTTAGAAGATTATGCCTATCAAATGTTGGCCGCGTCTCAGTTGGTCCATCCGTTGAGTCCAATTTTCGATGACTCGTTCGAGCATTTCGACTGGTAACTGGCATAAACTTTAGACTTTACATATCCCCACAGGAAAAAGTCTAACGGTGTGATATCACACGATCTTGGTGGCCAATCGACCGGCCCAAAACGTGAAATTATCTGCTCAACGAATTGTTCTCTCAATAAATCCATTGATTGATGAGATGTGTGCGAAGTGGCGAGCTTCACGAGCTTCAATTTCAGGCATCAAATAGTCGGTTATCATGCCACGATAGCGGTCGCCATTGACGGTTACGTTCTCACCGGCATCATTTTTGAAGAAATATGGAACGATGATTCCACCGGCCCACAAACCACACCAAACCGTTGTTTTTTCTGGATGAAGTGGCAGCTCTTGAATCTCTTCAGTTTGCTCTTCGTCCCAAATGCGGCAATTTTGCTTGTTTACTTACCCATTGAGCCAGAAATGGGCCTCATCGCTGAACAAAATTTGGCTCGAAAACGTCGGATCTTCTTGGAACTTTTCAAGAGCCCATAGAGCGAAGCGATGTCGCTTGGGAAGGTCGGGCGGCTTCAGTTCTTGCACACGCTGTATTTTGTATGATTTCAATTTAAGATATCGACGTAAAATGCGCCAAGTCGTTCCATACGTCAGTTCGAGTTGCTGCGAACGGCACCGAATCGACTCTCAACGGTCTTCGGGTACACTCTCAGCTACGGCCGCTACATTTTCTTCACTGCATGCTGGACGTGGTCTATTCGGTCGAATATTATCCAATAATGAATGCTGGGTCTCAAGATGGGTGATGGTGTTGCGAATAGTACGCTCCTACTGAGCCGATTATGTTGACTATAAGTTGAGCGAAGTGCACGAAACTAATTCCTCACAGAACGTAAATTTTCGTAATAAAATTGAACGATTTGTAAACGTTGTTCAGGCGCAAGTCTTTCCATGGTGAAATGCCAAACTTTACTTAACAAAAATAACATGACACGACTCGCACGTGATCTGTCAAAAAAGGCTATTGAAAAAAATATCTCTACTTGGAATACCCGTCATTGAGTGTCATTGGAAAGAATATTAATCTATATTTATTAAAACTTAAACTTAGAACTTTAGGCAGCTAACTCATTGTCAATTATTTTTATTACGAAATACTTAATTGAAATTGCAGTACTAAAGGCTGACTGCAAAACCCTTCCATTGTATTAATCACAAACTAAAAAGTGTAATTTTAGATAATAATATTCGGGTCTGTTCTGTAATCACGGCGATTTGATATCACCGTGATTTTAAAATCACCGGCGACTTAAAATCACTTTTAGAGTTCGAAGGCTATGAGTAATAAACCGGGCGAGTTTTACTCCCACCAGTAAAACCTGGTGGGAGTAAAACATTTAAAAGTAGCATAATGTGGTCTAAAATGCTTCTTTTCTCAAAAAGTTAATACCAGTCTATAAATCATGGACAAATTATTACATTTATACAAAAAAATCAAAAATGACCTATCTCGACTTAAGTAATTATTTGTGAAAACCACATATTTGTCATACGTATTTATAGAGAAAATAAAATAACAACACTGTGTGTGCAAAATGTACTTCGAAAATGTATCCTCGATCTCACCGCATAATTTCAAACCTAAATGGAATTAACTACAAATTTTGCTGGATAAACCAAGGGGTTATTAGTTTCAGACTCAATTTTTGTATGGAAGGCTTCGGAATAGACGTTTCAGGCCTGAGAAGGAAATAAAGGACACTTCAAGATGTGTTTCTCCTAAAGCACCTGACGTCTTCGCTCATCACCCTAACCCTGTAAATCTACCTCCAAAATTATATTAAATCAAAAGTCGTAGAAATCAATGGGTTTTTGGGTGGTGTATTCTACAAAAAGATTCATTGCAAAAAATCACTCCAGGTCCCCATAAAACACTTTTATAGCAACCCAATGGTTTTTTAAATATGTCGTATTTAGCCACAAAGTTTGCTGGGTAAGCAAAAGGTTAGTAAATGCAGGCACAATTTTAGTATAGAAGGCTTCGGAATAGATGTTCCATATCAAAGAACGAAATAAAGGAGACACTTCAAGATACATTAATCCTGGAAATCTACCTCCATAAAATTGTAATATATCGAAAGGCGTAGAAATCGATGGATTTTTTGGGATGTGTTAGACAAAATACCATTCCCTTTCAAAAATAATGATATATCAAAAGTTATTGAAATACATATGTATGTACAAATATGGATTTTTTTGGATGATGTACATATTTGACAAAATACACAGCACATTTTTACCGCAACTAAATACATACCTATATTGTATTTATTGAACTGATCCATACACCTTATGGATGGTTTATTGAAGAGATTTTCAACATTTATTTTAAACCCTCTATAAAATTTGATGAATAATCCCCATAAAATATTTCCGCCAAACATACTTAAAATGTCATTTGGTGTTCATAATCAATGATATACTCGTACATATGTACTTATTTACCCTCTTGCTCTAAAGCGAGGGTCTTAAAATAAATTTATGAATATATAAATCATGATAATAACATTATAATAATGTACTATAATATCATTTTCAGCATAAAATCGATATGGTAGCACATTTTGCTGCACTCAAGGCTGTTGGCGAATCCTGTCGCATTCCATTGCAATACTATCACAACAACATGACGGGGACAAATGTTCTGCTCGAAGCTATGGCAGATAACAATGTCTTTAAATTTGTCTACAGTTCCAGTGCCACTGTATATGGCGAACCACAATTTTTGCCCGTGACAGAAGAACATCCGGTGGGCAACTGTACCAGTCCCTATGGCAAAACAAAATATTTCACCGAAGAAATTTTGAAAGATTTATGTAAATCCGATAAGGTAAGGCAATGCGAAAATATATTAAATATGTTTCCTAATTTTTTAAGTTGTTTCTTATGTTTTTTTAGCGTTGGGCTGTTGTTTCTTTGCGCTATTTCAATCCCGTCGGTGCCCATCCTAGCGGTCGCATTGGTGAGGATCCCAATGGTGAACCTAATAATTTGATGCCATATATTGCCCAAGTAGCGGTGGGCAGACGTGATTGCCTACAAGTTTACGGTTCCGATTTCCCCACCAAAGATGGCACTGGTGTTCGTGACTACATTCATATAGTCGATTTGGCAGAGGGTCATGTTAAAGCTTTAGATAAGTTGCGCAACATAGCAGAAACCGGTTTCTTTGCCTACAACTTGGGTACTGGTGTAGGTTATTCCGTTTTAGAGATGGTGAATGCCTTCCAAAAAGCTTCGGGTCGTAACATTAACTATAAACTGGTCGATAGACGATCGGGCGATGTGGCCACCTGCTTTGCTGATGCCGCCCTAGCTGAAAAGTCTCTGGGTTGGAAAGCTACGCGTGGTGTAGATGAAATGTGTGTCGATACTTGGCGCTGGCAGAGCAATAATCCCAATGGTTATGCTGTGAAATGATTTTTTACTTTCCACTGCAATCCTAATGTTGCATTTTCTATTATATTATTTTAACGAAACATTCTTTGAAAAATGTATTGCTTTTATTGTTTGTGTTTTTTGTTTTGCATTTTTTTTTATTTTGTTTATGTTGTATTTGTGAGTGTTTCTTGCCTAAAATCAGAAAGTAATTATTTAATTGACGAGTTTAGGATTATGCAATTATCGTATGTCCAAGTCATTTATTATTTCAATTATTTTATTTTTTATAAATATTATTTTCTCTTTGTCGTGTGTTAAAATACACAAAATATAGTCATTGTTTCAAAGTAACGTCCTTTACACTTGTATTAAAAGCATTTTCCCTGGTTTGTTCCTCTAAATATTTCTTCCAAATATATCTGTTTTTAGTTTTTAGCAAATTATGTATTTTTTAAAGAATTCAATATTTAGTTAAATTTTTTAATTAAATGAATAAACAATGCATTTAAGCATTTTACATTAAAATCAAATAATATATACAAATATATAGTATGTGTATTACTTGTAAGAGATTGTGTATGTATTAATGTAAAAATACTTTTGTGCAAATAAATTTTGTATATAAAAAAAGTAACAAACTGATTTTTCGTAAAATTTGGTGGATTGTAAACACTAATATTGAAATATCTGTATCCGTTTTATGACATTTAAATTTGTTTTTATTTGCCCCTTTTTATTTGGCAATATTTTTCACGTACCTTTCCCATAAAATGTTAAGATTTAGTGAATATTTAGTAACTTATATCGTCTATTCTACTTATGGAAAACTTCTGTAATTTAACTCTAATATTTTTTTTATCAACTCTAGAAGAATTTGCCAAATAATCACACCTTTTGCCTGGAACCTCAAACAAAATTCTATAGTTTAGTTTCTCGGGAACGTCTCCTTAGTTTATTATACAAGGCAAGTTTTTTCAGCAGCTTATCATCAAATTCTCTTTTGAACTTGCACGAAGAACTCAAAACGTTCAGGGAGAGTTTTTTCCTCCCTCTTGCCGACTGCCTCTCTCTCCTACAAAACGCCGATAATCTGCTGAACATTCAGCCAGTGTAAATCGGGACTAAGTCCGGATTTACACTGGCTAATTAAAAAAATAAATAAAATATAAAAAAATATAAAAATATGATTGTAGCTGCTGCGGATGTAGGTGCTCTGTTGGCAGCACTTGCAGTGGGAGTACCTGCAGTACCTTAATTGGAGGCATCTGAATTGGGAGTAGCTGGTGAATTAACCAAGATACATTCAGATTTATATGAATATTAAAAAAACAAAAATTACAGGAAAAAATGTATATTGGAAGAATTGAGTGGAACTGGGAAACCCAAAATTTTAATTGTGTATGATCATGTGCACGTATTTAATAATTTGCGCAATGCAGCAATTGCAAATCGTTTACATACACATATTAAGAAAAATTTCCCACGAAGTATATGTCGGATGCCACATATTTTACCTATACAAATGTGTGTGGTTTCATGTGGTGTAAGGGGTTTTTCAATCCATTAATAGGTAAGAGAAGAGGGTCAGTAAAACTGATTTCCTTATTATCATATTTTTATTTCTAGTTCTAAAGCTGGAGAAGAGAAAAAGGCTTCTAATTCATTCACTTATCGGAATCCGCATCCGAACCAACATTTACATTCAATGGAAACAACTATAGAGTTTATTTCTGAAATGGTTTCTCTCCAACATGGGGAAAACGAAATATTTTCGAACAATGTGAAATTGAAAAGGAGTCAGTGGCAGTCTAATGTTTGTCCACATTGTTTAGAATTTACGCATAGGCTATTTGCCAACATAAGGTTAAGCTGGACTATACTTCGTCAATTGCATTCGAATTTAATTAATATTCAAACTATTTTTAATTGTATGTTCAATTCATTCCCATACATCGAAGAAATGTCGATCGCAGCGTGTTCCACGTTATTTATGGAACAACATTTCAGGTAAGTAAACTGAAATTATTATAAGTATATACAATTATTTCATCCATTTTATCTCAAAAAAGACTATATTTTAGTTTCTCTGGAACGTCTTCTTAGTTTATTATACAAAATTTAACTATAGATTATACTTTAATAACATAAAATAATATACAAACTATTCTTAAATATACTACATAGCTGTAGTCCCATCCTCCCACTTAGGATAGTAAATACTTTCGACCATACAATTGAGCCTTCTTCTCGAACGTTGGTGATTTGATGGGTGTATTGATTTTGTAAAAGGAATTCATAGAGTACTTTACGTATGTTTCATAGATTTCATTAAAGAAATTCTTGATGCCCTCGTCGTTTTTCTGATCGTGAACTATTATAAATCGTATCTGACTGGCTGTGACAAATGCCGAGACGAACCACTGATTGAAACGATCAATGGATTTCAAATACATATTGGGAGTTTTCCATTTATGTTCGTCCACCAAATCTAAAGCTGCATGGGCTATAAATTGACTTAAGTGGCGGTGATCTTCTTTCTGGAATGTTAGAACACATCATCATGAAGCTACTATGTATAATAAATGGTGGCATCTTACGATTCCAAAACAAGAAAATAAAACTTACTCTCATTTCCTTGCTGACTGTGGTGAATTCCATTTCAAATATGGGATTATCTTGATGACCCACTATAACGAAGTAAAACGTGGGCATTATGGGATCTTAGACTAATTCTTGGCTCCTAATATTTACAGTATTATTTTGCAAAAATATCAAAACGCAAGAAAACTTCTTTGGTGACAAGTGACGACGAAAACAGTAAATTTGGTAACAGCTGATATGTCAGAGTTAGCATTCCTCAAATTTGTTTATCATCTACTATCATGGTACAATTATAACGGTAGTAAACGAAATTTTTTCCTTTTATATATTTTCACATTTTTTAAAAACACCTAATAAGGGATTAAAAAGAATTGACAGGAATTCTATAATTTTTATTGAAAAAACATGAAACATTTTAGTCCAGATTTACACTAGGCAGGTTTTTTTCAGCAGCTTATCATCAAACTCTCTTTTGAACTCAAATCGTTCAGGGAGTTTTTCCCCCTCTTGCCGACTGCGTCTCTCTCCTACAAAACACCGATAATCTGCTGAACATTCAGCCAGTGTAAATCGGGACATAGTTCGCCAGAGCGTGTTGTGGAAGTACGTGCGTATTGGAGTATATTTTTGACATACTCCCTACATTCTCACTCGTATTTAAGTAGCAGTAGAATGACAAAATGAACTGTAAACACGGCACAATCGAGTGTAATAACGACCTTCGCCAAGTGTAATAACGCACTTGATATTTTTTTGTGCGTCTGAAAACATTCTAGATCGAACCGAGGCGAAAAAATTGTTTTTACAAGAAATATTTTAAATAATTATACCTTTTCCACAATAAAATGTGTGGAAATGGCGCTATGACCATACTGGATATGCCCAATTTGGTATTGCTGGAAATATTTGAGTACCTAAGTTATGATGAAGTATCCAAGAAAAGGCTGGTACGTACGCAAGATTGTAATTTTTTTGATGTAAACAAAGGCATAATCCATAATCGCAATCGTGCCAACTCTACCATCATAATTTTTAGGTTTGCCGACGTTTCGATCAAATTTCCCAACAAGTATTAAATGGTGGTTTCAACAAAGTAATTAAACAACACACTATTAATTTCAAACGCATTAAAGCATTACTGCCCAGACGTGAGTCGGAGAGACGGTAAGAAGATAGAAGAATCCTGTAAATTTTGACATCACGTCGAAGGTCATTTCTTTATGTATATATGTATTGTTGCTGCGTTTAGAAACCACTGCCTGGCTCGGCATGCGGACATTCTTACTTCCATAGAGACAAGGATTTCAATGCTCTCCATGACGTACACCAAATATATGGATTTGAATTTGTGTTGCTTCATTCCAGGCAAAGTTCTAGATGAAATATTTCGCATTCTGCGTTTAATTGCGAAAACTAATAAACCACTAAGGCCACATGAGGTGCTGCAAGAATTGCGAGATATTTCCTCAATGGCCATAGAGCATTTTGACGAAAAGATTGTTCATCAATTGAAGAAAACATTTGCGGATAATAGCACAAGCAGCAGCAGCAGCAACAAGATGTGCTGTTCGGACAACAGACGTGTCGCTCCCACCAGCACTGGTCTGGGTAATATATCGTTCAGTGGCATGGGAGGAGCATCTCCGCCCCTTGTAACACCTTACGTCTATGGTAGTAATGAATATATTTTGGAACCTCTTACTCACCGTCTAGGTTTGATTGGCGACCGTCTTAATGGAGGAAATTCCTTTAAGACACCAGTCAATAGCAGTGGTGGGGGAGGTGGAGTTGGTAGTGGTGATCAACAGTCACCTTCAACGTCATCGGTATATTTTGGCGAAAACCAACACCCTCCACACCCACCCGGCGTCGTCTGCCCAGTGGCTCGTTCTGCATTAATGTACTGCAAGAAACTTGAAGCCGAGTACAAAAAGGGTGTGATTAAGGTAAATATTGAAATTTGTTTAGATATTGATTGCTCTATTTTTAAATAACTGACTAGTTTTAAATAACTGACATGCTTTTTGCCATAGAGAAAGGTTTTATTGTTTTCATGAAGAGTTTATAAATATAAGCACTGGTTTATCGATATATCCATGGATGGATAGCGATATCATAGAAATAGTTCTTCGACGAATTAGTAAATGATGCCCTTTTATATATAATTTTTAAGCACTAGCACATATAGAAGAAGCGGCCTAAGACCCTATGTATGTTTGTGGAAAATCGGATATGAATTATTTATTTATTTATATGAATTACAATACAAAGTAAATTTATATTCTAATTTTAAGGTCCAGGGAAAGGCCGGGTTACAAAGACCATATGGCTGAATTTTGCAGCGACAGACCAGAGCCTCTGGTGGGAATCGAACCCACGACCCCCAAACTCATAGGCGAGTACGCTACCAACTCGCCTACTGGGGCGCTCGGATATGAATTGTTTTAAAGCTAAGTACACACAATTGCCAGATCGGACAATATTGTCAAAAAAAAAAAATGGCGGACAAAATGCAACCCTGTGAACGTACAACCGTGTGAACATACACTTTTGTCTTGCAACGTTGTCAGAAAAGTCATTGTGAGATAATTTGCAGATTGTTAGTTGTGTGAAGTTTGGGCATGTGACAACGGCGTCATTGTCAGAAAAACATTTTATTGGCAACACTATATAACAATAGTGTTTTAAAATAACATGCAAATATTTCCACTGCACTTCCGGATTTTAATACCATGTTCAGTAATTATGTCTGTGCTTATGAAATTTTGTAAATTAAGATTGTGTTTCTGTTTGACCTCTTAATTGTATGAACTGCTTTGATATCAATCTCAATTTACCTTGAATAAGCCGAAGGCGCCAAAATACATCACTAAATAAATAACTAGCATCGTAAAAAAGTAAAAAAATCTATATGGCTAAGATGTTTACTCTAATATGACTTATTTATAAAAATAATTACAGCACTAAATATTTATTTTATAAAAATGACATATTTACTCCTTCCACTTTTTACAGATGCATCGTATGCAGCAAATTCAAAATCTACAAAATAAGCGTCTACAACAAACTCTAAGTTCTGTTGCCGAACTTAACGTACAAATTGTTGAATTGAAAAAGCGCTTAGAAGATGTAGACGCTAAAAATCGAGAAATATCAGCTAATATAAGGCACATCAATGGTGGGGGATCTCCAGAAACTGCCAAAACGACAAAGCCCTCGACACCAACTCTGTGCAATAATAATTTGACCAGTCCTACTGATACAGTACCTACCACTTCAATGTCTTTGACGACTTCCTCGGCGACAAGTACTTTGAACCAAACCTCTGAAATGGAAATTAAAACCAATAAAAGGCGATGTGACGATAGCGATGTATTAGAAAAAATCCTAACGCCTATGACTACAGCGGCGGAACCTAATAATGCAGCAGCAGTTATCATATGTGATTCACCATGTATTTCATTAAAGAAAGTTAAATTAGAACAATAATTTCTCGAAAGTATTTACTTACATACTCGAAATATATATTAATGTCATTATTATGAGATTTTATTTTTTTCACAATACTTCAGCTACATACACAAAATATATATTTCACGATAAAACTTCATTTACAATTCAATTTGTAATGTCCCATTTATTTGTAACTTTTTTAAGAAATTCA
Organism: Eudasyphora cyanicolor; assembly: GCA_963930755.1. Classification (NCBI taxonomy): domain Eukaryota; kingdom Metazoa; phylum Arthropoda; class Insecta; order Diptera; family Muscidae; genus Eudasyphora; species Eudasyphora cyanicolor. The sequence goes on along the minus strand of OZ005735.1, from coordinate 216,977,471 downwards.
AAGCAACTCTTTCGAAACGTAACAATGACGACAAGAAATATAAAGTCGAATAAAAAATCCTTTTTTTTTAAATCATTACTCAAAGTTGTTTCATTGGTTGCAAAACTTGGGCAATTCATCCTTATGGCGAATCAAAGGTGAACATTTGGTCCCCGGGAACAATTTTCCCAAACAAAATTTGTAGTATTCAGAATTTCCATTTCGCATCTACAATTGCATTGGAAAATAAACATTTTTCGAAAAATTTTGTTCGAGTGACACATCTAGAATCGAGATCGCAATTTTTTGAAAAAGGTAAAAATTTCCGGCCGAAATTTAGTTCGCGATAAAGAGGATTATTTTAAAGGAGAGTAGAGTCTTTATAACGCGCGTTCTCATTACAAGCTAGCGATAAGGTCGTATTTCCGCTTTGTAGTACCCTCTCCTTAACACGGAAGATCTCTATAAACCAAACTTTTTAAATCTGGGGCCTAATTACGGCATTCATTTTCGACAAGTTTCGATCGTAATCTTTAAGTATTGGATCGTAATCTTTAAGTATTGTGCATTTGTTTGTAACATCCGAATGACTTAGAATCACTTTCTCAGTGTATTTAACTATGTCCGTCCGTCTGCCTGTTTGTCTGTCTTTACATGTATTCTTGTAATCAAATTACATGTATATTTTTTTGAAAATCGGTTCAAATTTAGATATAGATAGCCCCCATATGTACCTCTCGATGTGTACATATGTATTTTATATCTGATCATTACGAAATTTAGCATGAAGAGGTTTCTTATAACACGAATAAACACTGCCTAATTTGGGGAAAATCAGTTTAGATTTAGATATCGTCCCCATATATATGTTTCTCCCGATTTGATTTGTAAGCCCTGTAGAAACTGTATTTTATATCTGATCAGTACGAAATTCAGAAGAAGCTGGTTTCTTATAACATGAATGAACACTGCCAAATTCGGTTCAGATTTAGATGTAGCCCCAATATAAATGTTCCTCCTGATTTGGTATGAAAGCATTATAGAAGTTGTACTTTACTTCCGATCATTACAAAATTTGGCAGAATGAAGTATCTTAACATAGGAAGGAATATTGCTAAATTTGGGAGAAATCTGGCAAGATTTACTATGGACCCCATAAGCGCTATTGAAACTGTATTTTACGTCTTATCTTTATAAATATAAATTGGCGGAAATGAGATTTTTGATCCAAGTTTATGAACAACTGTTTAGATTATGTATAGTCTCATCTATTTGTGCCTTCTAATGAAAGAATACTGCTCATTTTAAGGTTTTGGTTTTAGATCTAGTTTATCACGATTAAGATCTTCAACTCCTCCTTGGAAAAAGACTTGCTGAGGAGATGGAGCTAAGTGCTTTGTTATCTGAAACGAAACCAGTTATTCCAAATTATTATCGCAATGCCCTGCAGAATTAATGGGAAATAAACACTAATGCTAGCTTATTTTAAGACCGAGCATTGGCGAAAAACGTCTTTAAAAATTATCCACATATATATCATTCCATGCCAAACGGTACGATTTTTGACATCACTAGCTTTGATTGTTTCGAAAGTTTGTGTATGTATACTTCTCTTAAAAATATTTTATACGTATTTCAAGAAAAAAATTAAAAAAAAATTATTCAAAAGTTATGAGCAATTTAAAAATGGCGGAATTTTTATGAAATAATATTATTTTTCTTAATTTAGTCAATATATTACTCGGTGCCAAATTTCAATGATCTAGGGCCACTCCTTATATTTTTTTGCACAAAAATGTATGAAGCCATACCACTGTGCACCGTTCACAACTTGTTTATATTTTTCTTCTTCACAATTTGACATTGCCATTCCACACAAAATCGATTCCCGTGATCCAAAGAAGTCGTTGCTGGGATAACTTTTTCGAAACGTAAACGATTTCTTTAACGGATGCCGTAATTAAGCCCCCGATTTGATGAAAACTTGAAAGGGAATGTGATAACTGTGAAGTAGTTTGCTATAATCAATCGTTTTGCCGATTTGCATTTGATTCATTCAACTTGAATTAGTTCCTTCTGCACATTCATAATTCCAAGTGATCTTGGAATGTTATACAAAGCATGATAATAGATTTTGGTCTATTTAGAGTTTTCTCACTGTGGAGAAGAGCTAAGCTCAAAGGGTTTCCTTCTAAGTGAGGAAGGTATTTGAATAGTCAAGTGAAAAAGAAAACGACCTTGAAACCCAACACCTGCCACTGTATTTTCACTGGTGGTAAAACAGATCTTCGGATGCATTGGTGTTGTTTTGGCCTACGGTTCACTTGTTACAATTTATATTTAAAGATATTTGTTTTTTTCCTATATATATACAGAATGGCCCAAAATTCTTTTCAGTATTTTGTAAAAAAAAAGACGGGGTATTTAAAATAAAACAGTATACAATCGAAAGCCTATAAAATATATATTCTCTATTAAAACTGTACTGTATTTAAAAAAAAATTAATAATTATGTCTTAAATAAAATGTAATAATGAACTCAAACACCTTCGGTCATTTTGCGCCACCCTGTATTGAGGAAATTTTGCCCAAAGTGTTTTGGATAGCTTTTTCTTCAATATTTTTAGAAAAACAAAAAATACTTCTGTATAAACCCATATGTTTATTATATTTTTGCTCAAATGAAAAAAAAGGTTTGTGGTCTTTAAAAGGTTTGTGATCTATTAGTGGGATGGGACCTGTTTATCTATGTATAGTATAGTTGTTTCAGGAAAGTCTTAACAAATCCTATATTAAGTAGCATTCTAATATAATATCTTTAATCCATCAGCGGTTTCAAAGATATTGTAGCGAAAAATCAATTTTTTTTGAGAAAATTTCAATAATTTTTTAATTAAAACCTATTAAAAATAATTAATTTATTTTTATTATTTTGTCGTAAGATCTGATCGATAGCAAATTTGTTATATGGATAGGAAAAAAGGACCTTTTATGTTTTTATGTCAATATTCAACACCTTCCAACTCGGACAGTACTTAACCGATCTCGAAATTTTTTGTCTTAACTTCTTCCGAATAGGAACTTAGCAAGCTTTCCCGATCAGAAGACATCGCTTTAAAAAATTTACTCACTTGACGTGAAATCCCCCATATATAATCTAATTATAATTATACAATGGGCATGGCTAAACGTTACCACAATGAGCACTTCACTTTTTGATTCTAAAAAAATGGAGCGTTTAATGATGTACCCCAAATTCTTAGTAGTCCTTCGCTTTTTCATAGGATTCTAATAAATAAAATTAGTTTGACTAAGATAGTTTTAGGTAGACCATCATTTTATAAAAAATATATTGTACATGGCAGGGACATAAATACTATTACACACATTTTATACAATAACATTAAAATTAATGAATGTTTTTGGACCAAATTTGTTGTATATATTTATTGATATTTTTTGTAAACAAAGATCAAGCATTCATTCGAAATGTCCACCTTTGGCCTTCACACATGCCTTTAGTCGCACTGGCCAATCATCAATAGCCACACGCACCTCGTTCATTGGGAAAGAGTCCAGACCACGAATCAAAGCAGTCTTAATTGATGTTGGTGTATCTTTTGTGGCAGACCGTGTCCTCTAAAACTGTCCACAATTTGTAATCCAGTGGGTTTAGAACAGGGCTTCCATAGGGCTATTCTTCAGATGAAATGAAAGCGGGTAGATTGTTTAGCCTTATGGGCCGGCGCAGAATACTGCTGGAAAGTCCATGCCTGGTTTTGGAATAGAGAATGGTTAAGTGGCTTCACAACAGCTTCCAAAACGGTTGCTTGGTAAACCTTGGCTTATGTTTTGACCCATTGTTCACAGAAATGCAAGTATGTAATCCCTTCGTTAGAGACACCCCACCAAACCATGACTGAAGCTGGATGATGGCCTTTTTCGATCCGTGGGATCAGTTCAGATGCTAGCTTAGACGACCGTGCACAAGTTTTTTCTATGCAAGTTATCAGCGTGCTTTACCAAAAGACGTTTGCATTTTTCTTTCCTATTTTATTTAAAGCAACAGTAAAAAGATGTCCAATACGGCGTTTGAAAGCCCAAGTCCCAAGTCATTTTTAATAATTCGACTCATGGATTTTTTCGTAATATTCATCTCATGGGACAAGATTTTCTGTTGTCGGAGCGGATTTAGCAGAATTCTTGACTTGACGGCTTTAATGACCTGCGGCGTTCGAACAGTACGAGGGCTTCCCGACCGGTGGCGGTCTTTGACATCTCCAGTCTCCTCAAACAGTTTTATACACCGGTAGACAAACATACGACAAATCCCCAGCGGACGGAGCGTTTTGAAAATGTCGATTTTTTATTCCACACTTAAAAAGCGCTATAACAGCGATGCGGTTCTAATTGTCTGACCACTCCATGGTGAAAACTGAAGCTATTTTTAATTCCCGTTACAAACTAACGCTATAGAGGTTAGGTTTCATAATACACTTTTAATTGGGATATGGAAATGTTTAATTTACCATTTACAATCGTAAAATAAATTGTATACACACATTGCCGTTTATTTTTTCTTGTTTGATTTTTATTGTTGCACATTTGTTAATATCTACAAATCTATAATAATACATCAATATCTATAGATATAGAAAAAAATAAAATAACAGAAAAAATAGAACATGGATGAAAGGAAGCAAATTAACACATTTGTTTAATGTATATGAGAAAAATTAATTTTTAATAAAACATAAGTAAAATTTCCATTGTAAGTAAAATACTCGGTTGATGTTTTATAAACGTGTGATTATGTTTTACGGTTAACACTGTGTAAAAGGAATTGTAAAAATTAAAAAATAAGGAATTCAAAGTTAAGCACAAAAGGAAAATTAAGTTTGCTTTATTAAGAACAAAACACAATAGAATAGAATACTTTTTTTATGGAAAGGAATGGGAGTGGGATCATGGGATCGATAAAAAAATTATGTTTGAATGAACCTACACTCGTTTTACAATTATGTTAAGGATCAATACAAATCTAAAGTGATTCTTTTGTTTATCATCTAACAAATCAATATAGTAGATAATATTATTGTTTTCTCTTGTTTGTTTTGTTTCTTTTTAATTAATATTATTTTTCTTTTGTCTTAGTACAATGCAAATTTTATTAAACATTGAATATAGAGTTTTATATTTAACGTCATTTAAATGTTATTTAAAAAAAGAAGCTTAACTACGTTACAATTGTGTTTTGTTTCAATGTTACTTTATTTGTAAATGATTTTTTGTAAGCGAAGGAAATAAACAGAATTACACCTCAGTTTCATTTCATGGTATAAAAAAGGAATTGATAATGCGCGCCTACATCCAAATTCAATACACTCACATTATTATTATTATTTTTTATGCAATATTTGCATTAGCATTCTCTGGAATTGATATTTGTTATTTTTAAATTTGAATATGTATGTATATTGTATGTATTATTCTGTTGTTGTTTGTGGTGTGTGGTTCGAGTGTTGAGAATACATAGTTTTATATACAAGTTACATATGGATGTATGTGTGTGTGTGTGTGTGTTTGTGTACGGATGTATGTACATATTACATGGAAATTATGTCCTTTTATCAGCATAACTTTATTGTAAAGTTAGAGAACATGATAGACGATACTCGTATCTATTGATTTTTCTTTCTCTTTTTCGTAGAGAATTTTTTATTATAAGACTATTTCTGTTTCTTGCCAATTGCACGTTTCTGCTGTATTCGTTCTTTAAGATTTTTAATGAGAGTCTCGACATCATCGATATTGTAAGCGTATATGAGTTTACACTGTTTAGCTTGTATATTGCCATTGTTGAGATTTTTCAGAGCATGTTGAAGACAATAGATATTACCTTCGTCGGTCCGTACCATTGAAATGTAGAGATTTGCACGGCAAAAATCGCATTCACTTTCAATGGATTTATGTGGCGGCTGTTGTTGTTTTTTACCTTTGCCACTCTTTTCGTTGGTGACTTTTTCCGTTGAAGTTACTCCAGTCGCCTGAAAGATTAGTAGAAAAAAGGCAATACGTATATTTTCGATTAAATTCAAACGCTACATTCAGGGTTGTGACGAAACAAAAAAATTCAAATAAAATTCAAACGTTAAATTCAGAGATATGACGAAACAAAAAAAAATTCTCTCTCTCAGTACCCATTTGCTTAAGCAAGGTGCGAAACTGAACGCACATTCCGTACGGAATTGCTTATGTATATTATGGTTGGGCCTTAACAAAGCAGTTGCTCAATGCTCTCCACTTCCCCCTCATTTCCACAGCAGAAGTCAATGGACTCAATTCCCAAACTCCTGCCATGTTCGCCGGTCATGAAATGTACGGTCAGAACTTACAATAACGTAGACAGTCATCCCTCTCTAGTGCGGGCAGATATTTTTAACTTTTTAGGTCGTATTATCCAGGAACCATGGTTGAATGTGTGTAGGCTTGGACGCCAGGGTTTAATCTGCTTTAAGGTACAGGGAATTGAAGACGCAGAGTCTGTATTCTCGCCAAGTACGACCTTTATATATACCTTTTTCTTTTTTTAGTAGTGAAGACGTAGTATCAGCTAGCCTCGAGTTAGAGAACTCTCATGCCCTTCGTTTATATGGCACATGACCTGTGCATTCAAATCACTGGAAGAGGCGGCAAACGAAAAGTACAAAGACTTAATTGTGACTTATGTAGTGATGTCAATGCACATCATGATATGTGGGGTAGTATTGACATCAAAGAAAGGGACGATTTACATATTGAATATACGAGTATTATATGTAGTAACCCTGTGATTTGTAATAGAGAGCATGAACCTACCTTCATTACTAGAAACAGACAGGAGGTGTTTAATGTCACCCTTGTCTCCAAAAATTTAAGTGCATTTCTAATTGGAAACTTTTGGACGCTCCTAGATTTTCCGACCATGGATGCGAGCCTCCTAATACCGTCTTCCTATCCAATATTAAATTGGGAAACATTTAGATGCATATTCCAGCTGAAAAGGGCTCAAAATAAATGCTGGCGTAGAAAGCTCATACGAAGCCTCAAGGTTACGGAAAATTTTAGCCTCAACACCTTGTACTATTGGGTACATCAACAAAGATGATAGTTCTTGGACTACGTCCAGTGCGAAACCGTTGGGAGTGCTCCCGGGTACACATTTCCCGGGAAACACTTAAGATGCATTGAATACTTCAATTGGGGGTTCTCTAGAATTCTAGAATCTAGAATTCTTTGGGCTATCAAAAGCTTTAAACCTTTAAAGTCGGCATGACCAGACAACGTCTCGCCGGCGAAGCTACAGGCAGTGGTTGATACAATTGCTCCCTGGCTCAGAGATATATACATATATATACAGGCCTACATACTAACAAAATGGAGAGAAACCAAGGTTGTTTTCATACCAAAAGCGGGAAAGCCGTCCGCTACTGGAGCTAAGAATTTAGAACCAAAATAGATAACAGGATACTGTCCACTCAACAGCATGCCTACAGCAAGGGCTACTCCACCGAAACCGCCATGCATGCAGGGTCAGCCGGGCGGTTTCGGTAGCTTTCTTAGATATAGAAGCGGCCTTTAATATCATAAATCTAGCCACTATAATTACGGCTTTAGCAACCCTGGGCGTTGATAGCAGTATACGTAGGTTCATTCATAACCTTCTGATTAGGAGACACATTTCAGGTAGCTAAGGGTCAACTGACCTCCATAGATTTGTCAGCAGGGGAACGCGCTCAATGAGGTGTTCTGTTTCCTCTGCTATGGAATCTCTCCATGAACAATATTCTGCTTTCTCTAGAGATGATGGGTGTCAGTGTTATTACTTATGCAGATGATGTGACAATAGCTATTAGAAGGAAGTTTCTTAATATACAACCGCAAGATGTGCTTCCGATAATGGTCTTGGTGTTAAACTGACCAAGAAGAAACTAGTTATTTTCACTAGGAGAAATAAGGTACCAGCTGGTTCTCCTGTCACCTTGGGTGGTATTGAAATTTCCTTCTAAGAAGCGCAAAATACTTAGGTATTTTACTGGACAGGAATTTGCGCTTTAAACCAAACATTTTGGAAAGAGCAAAGTGATAGCACTATATACCTATAAAAGGGGAATATGAAAAACTGGGGTCTAAACCCGCGTATAGTTTGCAGATTGTATACGGCAGTAATCAGACCGATAATGCTGTATGGCATTGTCCTCTGGTGGACAGCTCTGCCTAAGGTGGCAAAATATTAAAAAATTGTGGTGTTTGCCCACATAAATGAAGCTTGAATAAATATGACTTGTAATTATGTTATTACCTTCAGTTGTTCTCGTGCGGCCGATTCTTTTTCGAAAACTTCTTGTAACATAGGTAACATTTGTTGCATTGTGTCGGGCGAGACGCGTTGATCATAGCCCAAAGCAAACAATAATTGTTCCAAGGAAAACATTGCAGGTTCACAGCTATCGTGGATATCCTGAAAAGGCAAAAGCAAAAGTAGTTTAGCAAATGTAATATGCTCCACAAACATTTATGCCAGAAATTTTTAAAGTTATCCAAGAGCCATTCAAAAACAATCACATCTGTTGGTGTTACTTCAGATAACTTTTATGTGAATCGAAAGCGCCAATTGTATAAAAAATAGTATTGGATCTCTTTTACAATTACTGACATTTTTGGCAAATAAATACTTACTCTAAAGTCGTCTTTAGCCAAATCCAACCAAGTGGTTGTCGCAAAATATACACTCTCTGAAACCACATAACCTGTCGCTAAACTTGAAGTGTATGCTCGCGGAAAAACGACAATAAATTCACCGGGTTTCTGTTCGATACGACACAATGATACACCACGATCGGTGAGCATGTGTGGAGGTACCATAACAGTATCACAGGGTAACCAAATGGTTTTGTTTTGACAGTGGGTGGGAATGAGCGAAGTGAGAGCTGCTCTAAAATTGGCACTTTGGTCGTCCGGTATACCATACCACAATTTAGATGCGCCAGTGTGTAAGTACTCAATCCACGAGAGACCATGAGGATCACGATACCAACAGCAGGCTGAGAAGAGCATACCAACGTGTAGAGTGGGCACTGTTACGCCCATGACGGGACCCAGAGAACGCAACACGGAGCCGGGATTGTTGGTTAACACCTTTAAATTCCAGGGATGACGGGCGTAGTTGGATCCTTTTCCCTTAGGTCCGGGACTGGGGAAACCAAAACCCCAGCCGGAGGAATCAATTGAACCGGAATGTACGCACACGTGACTATCTCTAACAGCGACATGACGCCAAAACTCGGCCTCTACCTCATTGACCGTGGGTTCGGTGTTCTTAAACCACAAGGCCATTGTGTTGCGGGCAATGCGATAGAATTGACTTAAAGGCATACTACGGCCCTTGACAATGCACTCCATGGACACACCATCAACTTCTTCCTCCGACTCCTCCTCATCATTTTCCGATGAGACATCATCGTCTTCATTCGAAACACTTTCGGTGTTGACAAAGCGATCAGCGTTCCGGCGAGCACGTGCCTCACGTTTTGCCCAATCGGCTTCCACTTCGTCGAATAACTTCTGCCGCTCTGCTGGCGATAGGGTATCGTATGGCAGCAGATACTTGCAGTAAATATCGTCCAATTTGGTAACACGATCCTGCGCCAGTTTCGGTATGCACATTTCTTCTGCCACACGAGCCCATTTCTTCTTCTCGATAACTTCTTTGAGGCCACCCAGCTCCTGTACGGTGTGGTAGAGACGCGGCAAATCAACCTCCATGCCACCTATCCAGGGTGGATGATTCATGACAATGCTCTGCGTGGCCAAGTACTTTTTGATGGCACTCAGCTCCTTGGCACTAGGCCCCCAACGATGCAACAGCTTGTGTACATATTGATTGTAGGCTGTAAAACGCATCTCATCGGCGATGCGACACTCCGGCTTGAAGGATGCAGGTGGTATGATTTTACATATGCCAAAACGGGCTGCTATGGGTGTTATGCGCTCAATGAACTCTATGGGATCGGCAAACTCCTTTTCTGTGGGCCGGAAAATTGGAGCTTCTACCATTTGTGTGGGATCATCGTGTCGTGGGAATGCCGTATTATTGGACATTTTGATTGGGGCATCATCTTTGAACTTTTTATTTGTCACACCACCACCCGCAGAATTCGAGGCTCCCGCGGCGGCGGCTGCGGCATTACGTGATTTCACGGATCCCGAGAAGAGGGAGGAATTCGAATTGACACGCTGCAAACCTCCACCTGTAATAGCACCACCGCCTGCGGTGGTAGATGTAGATGGACCTCCTGCTGCCGCCGAATCCCCTTTAAAGCGAGGCTGTACGGTACCAATTGGAACATTTTTCAGACTATTTGCAGCCGACGACGAGTTTGTGGCTGCTGCAGCTGCCGCGGCGGCCGATGTCGAAGGTCCGCCGGCGCCACTCGAAGCACCTTTTTTGTCACCCGATGACATTAAATTTTTCACAATATCTGAAACATTCATGGTTTCCGGTATAGGCTTAGTATTTGATCTCATTTGAGCTTTTGTTACTAATGTAGCATGCATTATAACTTTTTGATTGGGACCATCGGGGCCCTCACGGCCCAATTTAACGGCCACACCTTGTATGCCGCCCTCGCCGTCTCCACCACTAGCTACCCCCTGCAAGGGTATATAGAATGTATGTCCATCTCCTGAATCAGAATCATTGTCGTTGTTGAGAGCCGCTTTCTTAAGGGCCTCAGCAGCGGCTTTTTTACCACTTTTGCCTTTGGCCCCGACAGATTTACCAGTTTTGTTGTCCGCATCTAAGCTAACCTTAACCAATTTGTTCTTCTCAGAAGGACTGAGAGTCAGCGATACCGAACTGGTTTGCGAATTGCCTCCAGCTAATTCTTTGTTAGCAATTTCCGCCACAGCGGCAGCATTTCTTTTAGGTTTTGTTGGTGGAGTGCGCTGAGCGGTGGTGGTGGGCGTTGTGGGTATTCCACCATTATCAATATTTGAGTCACGACGATTTTGTCGTCTATAAGTTGTGGGTTTCTCCGCCTTGGTGGGAGGAGCGGCGTCATCGTCATCCTTGTCAAAGGAATAAATGGATTTTTCATTTTCCACCGAGAAAGCAGCATTGCAAGAGGCTGGTGCGGCTGTTGCTCCTCGTTTATGGCTGGTGGTGGCAGATATTTTAGGTTCCGTATTACTGGAGGAATTGTTTTGCTGCTTTGGTGTTTGCTTTTGCTGATAAACTGGAGTTCTTTTGGGCGTGCGATTTGTGACAGAGTGTGTGGGTGTTGCTGCATCATTATCCGTTGCGGACTCTTTGGGTGTTCTGGAGCTCGGTAGCAGCGGTTTATCATCAGAATCCTCAGATATATGTTTCTTACGACCTGGTTTGTTGGCAACAGAGCCAGTAGTAGCCACATTGGCTGTGGTGGTGTTGATTGGCCGCACAGGTGACGAAGATGACGAAACCTTCTTTTGGTTAGCCGATTTTTGGTTTACCGCTTGCTTCTGATTTGTTGCAGGTGATGTTCTAGACGCAGTTGCTGCCGTCGTTGCTACCGTCGTTTCCTTTTCTATTGCCGCCGCCGCCGACGACTTGTTTTGTTTCATTGTTTCAATGCCCGTGGTTTTTACAGTGGGTTTTTCTTCTTTGCTGAGGGGGGACGACTTTTTGGATTGCTGGTCTTGCTTTTTGTCGGATTTCTCAGATTGTGTCTGTTTCTCATCCAAACTACCAGCCGCTGGAGCCGGGGAGTTTAGTTTGTTCGCCGTATTTTTATCGAAAACCATTACAGATGTATTCACGGGTGGGGGTGAGTTTTTCTCAAACTCATCTTCTTGAGGAGGACTTGTGGGTGGATCATTTAATTTGTGCTCTTCCTTGCGATTGTTATTTACAGCACCGCTGCTTGACGCTGCTACTACCGGGGTGGCCTTCAGTGAGGGTCCTTTCGCCGACCATGCACTTTCACTTTTACCCAAATCTCTGGTGGCTTTCGATGAAGAACTAAACGAGGTACTTTCTTTGTCGTCGCGTGTGGGAGGCGGTGTGGAACTGAAGTTGTTGGGCCGTAAATCGGAATCAAAGTCATCATCAAGATCATCTTGTATTTCATCGGGATTCGAAGAACATTCAATAAGCCATTTGTGTATCTGTTCATGGGTCATATTGACTTTAGCCTTGCGTCTCTCCTTACCGGATAATTGATCACCTATATAGCTTTCAGTGGGCACTACTGGTCCCAAGACGGGCTTATGTATGGATCCACATTTACCCAAAGTACATTTCGTATTATCGGGTCCCGAACTTTGGGCTAAGCTTACACTTGCAATGCCAAAAATCTTACCCGACTCCTCCTTACTGGGCATTAGATTGGCTGCCAGAATACTGCCGATTTCGTCTTTCAAAGGATCGTTACTAACTGGACCCACAGCAGAAGTTGAAGGTCCTCCTATGTTATTAGTTAAATAGTTGGTATTTCCTGATAGTAAAGTTTTCGGACTCATCGTCATGTTTGGAGCCGAAAGTGAGGAATTTTTTAGCAAACCACTACTCGAGCCTCCAGACATGTCAAATTTAACGGGTGATGGCGAAGGAAAAGTGTTATTATTTCCTGCATGACCGCCGCCGGGTCTTGAGAGTGTATTGCGATCAAATTTAGGCGTTAAGAAATTTGGATTTATTTTTGGCGAGGGATATGCCTCGATGGGTGGGGGATATGTGGTTGGTGGTGTTTGATATTTCATGGGTGATTGGGGAGGCATTTGCATTGGCGAGGTGGTCATGTGAGTCGCTATCGAAGAAGTGGTGTTTAAAGTAGACGGTGCCACCAATGAAGAAGTCTTTACGGGTGACTGTAAGGGAAATTGTGGAATACTCGATGTGTTAGGTCGTATATGTTGGGGCGGTTGCTGCTGTTGTTGCTGCGGGGGAGGAGGCTGCGATGAATGTGCCGCATGATAATGGGCTGGCGACTGTGGCACGTACATGGGAGACTTGCCAAAACTGTTATTTACTACCATGCCACAATTGCTAATATTTCCCGCAGTTGTAGTAGGCGAGGCTGAAGGAATACCATATGTCGCCGGGACATTCAAAATTTTTGAAGTAGGTACTGGAGATTTCTTTTCAATACTTTTAAAGGGTGACTGTGATGTAGTAGGAGTGACCGGAATCGGTGGTTGTATCGAAAATGTCTGGTAGTTGTTGGGTGGTGGTGAAGGTACTGTACCTGTCATCGTCGTCATCATCGTACTACCTATACCCGTTGAGATGGGTGCCACGATATTGCTGCTGATTGCTGGAGGCGGCGTCGATGGTGTAGTGGTGCTAATGGTGGTGCTGGTGTTGATGGGTTTTGTGGTTGTAAGCGGTAGCATAGATAGAGTTGTTAGTGGAGGAGCAATAGTAGCAGCAGCAATGGGAGGAATCGGCACAATTGGTGTAGGTGCAGGTGCAGGTAATATATTAGGAGCCTGCATTTCCGGATTGCCCGTAGACTTGTGGAGATCTTCCGTATCATTTTCTTCCTTTTCATTTGTTTTCACGTGAGCCTTTATTGCCAAAGGCTCATCATCGGAGTCACTGAAACTTCTTTCCAATTTACGCTTAGTTTCATTGAGTTCTTCGTTCAGTAAGAAATCCTCATCATCTTCGGTGCCAGCTTTTGACGGTTCCGTCTTACTATCTTTAGCTTCGGTTAGGTTTTCTGTTGACTGTGTTAACTTGGCTATGACGCCTTTTTTAACTAGCATTCCTTCGATTTCCCGTTTAGCTGGAGGTGGAGGAGGAGGAGCTGGTTGTTTGGCATGTTTCGGTGGCCGTCCTCTGCGTCCTGTCGTGGGTTTTTCAGCTACACCTGCTGTTGCTGGTTGCGACTGTGTTGGAAGTATCGCAGCGTTCGTAACAGGAGCTGCTAACTGCTGGTCGGGAGGTTTAGTTTGTTTTGGTGTTGGCGAAGTAGTGGCGCCTATTTTGTCCGCAGCAGGAGCGGAACTGCGCTTCAAATCATTTTCGATTTTTTCCATTTCACGCACATTTGGGCGATCAAAGCTACTCAAAGAAACATCATCTTCTTCGTCCTCCCCCAATTGTAAACGATGACCTATTATTCCCATATAAATGGTGGCTGCTTCCTTTGTTTTGCGTGAAGGACGTTGATTGCGTGTGGGACTGGCTGAGTTTTCTTCCACTCCTACGACGTCCGACGCAGCTGTGACTTTTTCTAAATTTTCACCTTTAGTTTTCTTACGACCTTGGCGTGCATTAGCTGCTTTCTTCGGCGACAAAGGCGTCAAATCTTTTTCGACATTATTCAATGATTCCTCATCTTCCTTTTTCCTAGAGTTTTTGGAATTAGCCGTAGAAGTATTGGAACGTTTGCCCTTTATTTTGTTTGACTCCTCTTCTACTTGAGCCGAGGCTTCTTTAGCTATGTTATTGTCTTCTCCAACTTCTTCCTCAACATCTTTGACAATGGTATCTTGTGGAGCTTCCTCCTCATTTGTTGATTTTTTAAGTGTAGCCTTTTTGCCAGAACGTTGATTTACTTTTTTAGGACTTGTCTTTGTTGCTATGGCCTTTTTCAGTTTAATTGTTTTGGCCAAAGGCTGTTCATCATCCGAAGAGAAGTCAAAAACGTTTAGCTGTGTTTTGTTTTTATCATTGTCGGGCAATGTCAGCGATTCCCTAGAATTATTAGTTTTCTGCTCGGCACAAAGAACTTCGTCCTCTTTTGGCAGTTCTTCTGTTTTTACTGTTTCAATTATCGGTGCCTCGGGCTCATGTTGGGTGGTATTTTTGTTAGCTTCAACTTCGACTTCTGCCGGTTTGCCATCTCGTTGGGGAACTTTAACGGGTTCGAAAAATGCTCTCTGTCTTGTCATGCGTCCCGAAGGTTCGGGTGAGGGTATGAAAATGGGCGATTCCTTTTGTCTGGGACGCTTAACGGCTGCCTTTTCTTTGGCTTCAGTTTTTATCGTTTCTTTATCATCAATATCTTTCTTTTTAAGAGTTGAGGATGACCTGCCTTTACGTGACTTTGTTGTGGTCTCACTTTCTTTCGAAGGTGATTCTGACTTTCTGTCCACATGAGAAGGAGTCTTTAAGGATTTTCGTTCCTTTAACTCCACATCAGAATGCACAGTTTTACTGTTTTCATCTAGGACTGAGAAATATTCATCATCTTCTTCATCCGACAGATGATCAAGCATTAGTTTGGAACCTTTGGTGGCTCGATTAGATCGGCGTTTTCCAGTTTCTACTGAACTATTGCACTTTTCGTCCGTATTGCGGTTGCTACGGCGATTTCCGTCTGCTGTAACTTCGGCACGTTTGCGCACTGGAAAAGATGGTACATCTTCTTCTGCGTCAGCCACGGGCTCAACATCTTCCTCCTTTTCTTCTTTAGATATATCGGCTACTACATTGTCTTCGTCTTTACATGCGTCGTTATTAGACTTGTTTGGTGCTACTGTTGATTCTTCCGCAGTTTTTTCATCTTCTAACTTTTGTTTGGCATTCTTTGGTGGTCTGCCCTTTTTGCCTTTCTTTTTAACTATCGTTTTAACCGGTTTCTTTAGCGGCCTCTCGGTTTCTTTCGATTTGCCCTGATTTAGAAAGTCCAAATGTGGCGGCAAATCCGATGTGCCGCGAAAGCAAAGAAATGTGAGAAAATCTTCGGTCTTTGGTCGCTTATTTGGCAATATCTCTGTTGGTGGCTCTCGACTCTCTGACGATGTGCTAGGTCCAGTGTTCGAGGAAGAGGATGCCGCTATAATTGCACTATATGATGATTGTGGTGCACTCTGTCCTTGGGCAAATTTTCGCTGAGCTTGAACTTTTGTCCTGTTTGAAATGAATGAAATAGAAAAAGAATCCGATGTATCGTATGAAAACAAACACAGGCAAAGGAATGCATTAACATAAGCAAAGAACAAATTGCAAAATATGTATGTTTGCTCTTATAAGAATTATTTACAATATGTCGGGTGATTTCGTTTTTATAGTGCGTCGGGATATGTGTGTTTGTGCTCGGTTCAAAGATTTATTCTCTCTTTAATATTTCTAATTTACAATAGTAACTAGATACTAGATGTGTATATGCATATGTATGTTCATATGTGTAGGGTAATTGTTTTTGTCGTCTAAACGAATCACATACAATATTAATAAAGGCGCAATTATCATCGCTTTTAATATTGTCGAAAGACAAGCTATACTGATTTAATACACAACCGTGGGGATAATTCGAATAATGGTAGATAATTCTCCAATAGTAAATACGAACTAAGCAAATAAATAAAAAATTGGTTAGTCCGACTTTCCATGTTCCAAAATGATTATATAGGGCGAAAGATGAAGAATTTCCTCCTATAAAACTAATGTTGAGTATGTCTTACATATAAGCTCGGTGGCATACAATATTTCTATACATATATATCCGAATTTGCATTGTCCCAGAGAACATTCGTCAAAACGATATGTACATAAATACATTGGGACTTATGGTGTTTTCTTTTGTGCCAAAAAATGCTACATTTTTTATGCCTTTCGCCCCAAGTATGCCTTTTTGTTTTCGTTTGTAAAAAAATTCTGAACTTTAATAGAGTTTCGTTTTCTTTTATAAAAATGTCGCATTTTGCACGGTGCAAAAATGGAACATTTCAGCCCTGTATTTAATCGAAGGGGTGGAAGCTGCCCTACAAAATGTTTTTTCAGCGTCAAGCGAATAGCCTAAATACCCGCGTGTGCACGTGCGTGCTTTTTTCTAATGAAGTTTGGACGGATGCTTCAATTAGGCGGTACCGATGCTTCATTTAGGCGGTAAAAATGCAGCAGTACAAGAGGGTGCAGGCGACATTATTAAAATGCTGCTCTCTGACAGGGCAACATCTTTTTTTAGAAAAGAAGGTATCGATATAATATCCTACATCACATTGATATATGAATCCAAATCCTGAACGGCTAACTTAAAACGCGTAGTTATTAATATTAATTCAAAAAACTACTTTCAGATGTTTGGGAAAATTTTTCAAATGTGCGTTGATCTTTCTTGGATCAAGATAGTTCTCAGCGGGAGATGTAAAGGGTCAGTTAAAAAAATTTTTTAATTTAAAAAAAAAAAAAACAGGAGCGTGCCAATAACGCCTACTTTTTTTGCACTATAAATACTATAAAAGCATTACACTGTACAAAATTACAAGTATTTGTATGCATTGGTATTAAAGTTATAAGCTGTTAACTTTTGCTGCAAAATAGTCCATTTGTATGGGACGCCCATTTTCACTGGACTGTAGGCAATATGAAAGCATTACACTGTACAAAGTAGTCCATTTGTGTGGGAGGTACAAAAAGGGGCATTCCAATAACGCCCATCTTTCACTGAACTGTAAGTGCTATAAAAGCATTATACTGTACAAAATATCAAGTATTTGTATCAACTAATAACGGGTGATCCAAGTAGAGATACTTTTTTCAATAGCTTTTTTTTGGTGTGGTTTGTGGACCGGTGGAAACATCGGTCCATATTTCTTCAAAAATGATGCCGGTGAGAAGATAACCGTCAATGGCGACCGTTATCGTGCCATGATAACCGACTATTTGAAGCCTGAAATTGAAGCTCGTGATCTCGGCGACATTTGGTTTCAACAAGACGGCGCCACTTTCCACACATCGCATCAATCAATGGATTTATTGAGAGAACACTTCGGTGAGCAGATAATTTAACGTTTTGGGCCGGTCGATTGGCCACCAAGATCGTGTGATATCACACCGTTAGACTTTTTCCTGTGGGGATATGTAAAGTCTTACGTTTATGCGGACAAACCCGCTTCGATTCAGGCCTTGGAACAAAACATCACGCGTGTCATTCGCCAGTTACCAGTCGAAATGCTCGAAAGAGTCATCGAAAATTGGACTCAACAGATGGACAATCTGAGACGTAGCCGCGGCCAACATTTGATAGACATAACCTTCAAAAAATAAGTGCCAAAGAATGTTCTTTCAAATGATAATAAACATTGCCCATTCAATTTGAATTTTCTACGTTTTTATCTTTAAAAAAGTAGGGAACCTCGAAATGGATCACGCTATATAATTATCAATTTAAATTGCATTTAATAACTTTAATGTACTGGTATTAAAGTTATAAGCTGTTAACTATTGGTGCAAAATGGCCCATTTGTGTGGGACGTACCAAAAGGTGCGTGCCAATAACGCCCACTTTTCTCTGGACTATTAGTACTATAAAAGCATAACACTGAACAAAATTGCAAGTATTTGTATGCACTGGTATTAATATTATAAGCTGTTAACTGTTGGTGCAAAATGGTCCATTTGTGTGGGAGGTACCAAAAGGAGCGTGCCAATACCGCCTGCTTTTCTTTGCACTATACAGGGTGGCTGATATGTAATGCAAAAAAATAAAGCGCTATATTTTTTTAAATTTTATTGTTCAAAAGCAAAAATGTCGGAAATAACATAACATTTTAGAAACAGTGTAGATTTGTTCGAATTGACCACCTTTGGCACGAATTATGGCCTTCAAACGGCCGACAAAGCCATCACACGCTGCACGAAAGTGGCTCTGCGGTATTTTGGCCCATTCCCGGCGAAGCGCCGTCTTGAGATGATCGATACTTTGGTATTTTTTAGTGCGAACCTTACTCTCTAAAATGCCCCAGGCGCAAAAGTCCAACGGATTGAGATCCGGAGATCTTGGTGGCCATTGTGCGGTAAAAATGAAGCGAGGAACCTCCTTTTTAAGCCATTCTTGGTTGACGCGTGCTGAGTGCGATGGTGCTGAGTCCTTCTGGAATGTCCATGGTCTGCGGCCGAAATGTCTGCCCAGGGCTTCAATACTGTCTTTAGGACCTCTTTGGCAAGTAAACCCGATCATTTTGTTTGTTCACAAACTGCTCAATTTGGAATGGCTTCTCATCGGAGAAAACAAAATGCGGTAACTGGCCACTTTCGTGCAAGCGAAGCAACTCCTTGGCTCTTTCCAGTCTAACTTTTTTTTGTGCATCGGTGAGCTCTTGCACTTTTTGGAACTTCAATGGCTTTAGTCCAAGCTCATTTTTTAATATGTGTTGTATCCGTTCTCGCGATATGTTCAGCTCACGAGCAATTTTTCTACCACTGCGGCGTGGATTTCGATCAAATCTGGCCTTCACTTTTCGGTTCATTTCTGGTGTTGTTACCGTTTTTTTCGTCCACTTTTTGGACGCGATGCAACACTGCCAGTATCACGGTAACGAGCAATGGTACGAGAAACAAAATATTTATTCACATTTAAATGCTGGAGGGCTCTAACGATAGCCACTTGTGTTTTTCCACCCAAAAAAAGCAATCACACTATCACGCTTGAATTCCATCACGAATAACTTTTTTTCTGAATGCAATAGGACAAAATGCTTTTGTAAGCTTGTAAACAATAAAATGAACTGTCACTGAAATAAATCTGTCAGCTATCAGACTAGCGGTTTAGAAATTATAGCAACCTGAAGTTGGTTGCAATACATATCAGCCACCCTGTAAATACTATAAAAGCATTACACTGTACAAAATCACAAGTATTTGTATGCACTGGTATTAAAGTTATAAGCTGTTAACTTTTGGTGCAAAATAGTCCATTTGTGTGGGAGGTACCAAAAGGGGCATTCCAATGACGCCCATCTTTCACTGAACTGTAAGTACTATAAAAGCATACTGTACAACATTTCAAGTACTTTTTGGTGCAAAATGATCCATTTGTGTGGGAGGTACCAAAAGGGGAGTGGCAACTTCACCAATTTTTATCGAGGTGATAGCGACTAATAAACTAATACTTAGACAGACGGACGGACGGACATTGCTCAAATGACTTAAAATGTCCTAAAACGGATTTCCGCCGAACATACTTGGCGGAAATCCGCCAGGTATGGCGGAAGGGCGCCAGACATTTCCATTGGAAAGTTTGACATTTTTTAGCATAAACGTACTCAGAGCGTTTTGACGTACGACCATCATTTGTGTTGTTTACAGTGACTTGAAAAAATCAATTTGGCAAAAAAATGGAAATTAACTCGGGAACATTTTCGTGCGATCATTGTTCACAACTTTAGACGTGGAATATCACGACAAGATTGCATCGATTAACTTAAATCTTTGTATGGCGATGAAGCACCATCCTATAGCACTGTGAAAAACTGGTTTAATGAATTCAATCGTGGCCGACGCTCTTAGACGAAGGTCGTCCAAAAACAGCCGTTGTGCCAGAGAATACTGATGCCGTGCGTGAACTGATAATGCAAGATCGTCATGTGACATACCGTGAGATAGAGGCATCCTTGGGCATTTCTTCCACCAGCATACATTCGATATTGCATGAACACCTGGCCGTAAAAAGGGTTTGTTCTCGTTGGATCCCGCACAATTTGACAATCGCTCAAAAAAAGGCTCGTGTCGATTGGTACAAAGAAATTTTGATCGCGGTGCTTCAAAAGACGTTTATAAGATCGTCACAGGTGACGAATCTTGGATCTATGCGTATGAGCCCGAAACCAAACAGCAATCGACCGTGTGGGGCTTTGAAGACGAGCCAAATCCAACGAAAGTTGTTTGTGGAAGAAGCACTTCGAAGCAAATGGTCGCCTGTTTCTTCGGCAAAACTGGTCATGTGGCGACCTTTCCGCTTGAACAACGTAGGACGGTCAATTCTGAGTACACCACAATTTGTTTGCCTGAAGTCTTCGGAGAAATTCGAAAATGAACAAGAGAAGACGAATCATTGTGCACCATGACAATGCGAGCTCTCATACATCTCACAACCATCGCCTTTTTGACCGGCCAAAACGTCGAATTGATGGGTCATCCGCCGTAAAGCCCTGATTTGACACTCAATGACTTCTTCTTATTCACTCACATCAAGAAAAAACTGCTTGTTTTGCAGGTGAATTTTCAACACACTGTAACCAAAACAATTCGCGCTCAAATGACAAAACGGTCTGAGTGAAGTTATGCTAAAAAAACACCAGCATTGCCAGGACCAAAATATAAATAGCAACTCTCGTATAAAGATTGGACTAAACTACAGTTTTAATAGCGCTTTGATACTAAATAGACGGGAACATATATACGTAAGAATATATGTTCCCGAATATCGCGTTTCGGCCGAAGCCGAACATTCGGCTCTAAAAAATATACATACTAAACATATACGATATATGTATGTGGGGGGCTTTATCTATATCTGAACCGATTTTTCCCGAATTTGGCAGTGCAGTGCTCATCTAATAAGAGACCTCTTTCTGCCGACTTTCGTACTGATCGGATATAAAACACAGTTTCTACAGCGCTTACATTTCAAATCGGGTGTAGGTTTAGGTTAGGGTGGCAGCCGTATTTTTTATACAAGCTTACATAGACCAGTTTAGGTCCCTAGTGTTACCACGGGCTGAAATGCCCCTCATCGAAACCAACCTGTTTGATATACAAATTTGTCGATAGTACGAATATCGGTACTGGAAAGATCTGTTAGGCTGCCTAGAAAAGCCGACCCCAGTATGTCCAGTCGTCGTTTACTCAGAGCGGGGCAGTCACACAGCAAGTGCTCAATGCTCTCCACTTCTTCCTCATCCCCACAGCTTCTGTAGAAGTCATTAGAGTCAATACCCAATCTTTTGGCGTGTTCGCCGATCAAGCAGTGTCCCGTCAGAACTGATACTAACGTAGATAATCTTTTCCTTTCCAGTGCGAGGAGATATTTTGACCTTCTCAGGTCATACCTTGGCCACATTTGTCTAGCTACCCCACAGGTGCCGATTTGTGTCTATCTGTCGTTGGACTGCCTGATAGCCTCTAGCCTAAGCCAAAGCTTGCACGTGGATAGTGGCGCACCAATATATGCAAATTCTTCGAGAATTTGTAATGTCGTCCCTTTCCTAGCAAGTTCATCGGCTTTGCAGTTCCCCGGGATATCCCTATGCCCAGGCACCCATATGAGGTGTATATTAAACTGCTCAGCCATCTCGTTAAGAGATCTGCGGCAGTCGAGGGCTGTTTGCGCCTTTCTAAGCTCCTTCTTATAGATCTTGAGTTGCTCTTTATAGACATCCCAAACATTAGCGACCCCTGTAGATTTAGCCTTGTTGAATAGCTTGTTGTAAGTCTTTTTCATAGCCGTTAGCTCAGAAGTCCTCCATTGGGGTTTAGTTTTACCCTTGTACCTTGTTTTTGGGCTTCTTCAAGGGAACTATTGAATGATGTGGTGATATGCTCGACCAGAATATCCAGACCGGCTTTGTCATTCTGTTCGTACAGAAGTTTGGAGTTGAGGACTTTCTTCAAATTCTTTTCATACAGGTGCCACTTTGTCTTTCTCACATTTCTGTGGACAGGTTCAGGCGCTTTTTCAGCGAGTTTGAACTCAATATAATGGTGATCTGAGAATGAGTGGTCGTCCAGTACATTCCACCCAATAATTTTGTCTGACAGCCAGTCAGTAGCAAACGTTACGTCTAGTACTTCTTGTCTGTCTTTAATTGTAAAGGTCGGTTTATTACCTATGTTACAGATACTTAGGTTGGTAGTTAGAATAAAGCCAAGAAGCGAATCACCCCTATTGTTTATATCCGTACTACCCCAGATAGTATGATGAGCGTTCGTGTCTGCGCCAACAATCAGCTCGACCTCGTCAGACGTTGCTTCTTCTACTACTTCCCTGAATAGAGCAGTCGGTACTACAGCTTCATAAGGCAAGTAACTGGAGATCACCCAATATATGCGATTACCGATCTTCAGACTAGCTGATGTTTGGTCTTTACCACTTAAATTAGCCAGGAGAAAGATACTTAGATCTTTCCTGCCCAAAATGCAGGTTCTTGGAGTGCCTTCACAGTTGGCTACAAGCAGTTTAAAGTTGGGTGTCCTGATACCGCACACCCTTCCTCCCACTGCAAAGGGCTCCTGTATCAGGACGATGTCTACTGCACCTGTGGACAGGCGCAGCAATAAAGCCGCTGAGGCTGCTTTAGCGTGATGGAGGTTAATCTGTAAAATTCTTACCATCATTGGTAATTGACAGATTAACATCCACCCCGACAAGGGTGTTATCGAACTCTTCGTCCGTAT
The DNA here is from genome assembly GCA_963930755.1 of Eudasyphora cyanicolor. NCBI lineage: Eukaryota > Metazoa > Arthropoda > Insecta > Diptera > Muscidae > Eudasyphora > Eudasyphora cyanicolor. Next base: position 216,954,346 of record OZ005735.1, on the reverse strand, counting down.
CATCGAGAAGCGTGTACCCGCCACATGCGTCAAAATGTCCAGAGACTCCCCTCAGCCCCTCTGTGTCAGAAGTAGAGCTTTCGTCCTCAGAGTAGGACGTTACAGATCTTCTGTTAGAGTTGGAGTCACCAGAAATAATGGGCGTGGATACCTCCGCACTTCTAGAAAGCTTTGTGGACGGCTCACCTTCCGCAGTGGGAACTACATATTCCAAAATACATATATTTGTTAGCTATATGTAAATCTGAAACGATTTTAAACTAATAGGGATCGTCCTTGGGCCAAAAGAAAGATATGTGAAGTTTTTTTTTTTAAAAAAAAGTTTCGTTGACATCGGGCCATAATTGCGACGTGTATTTTGATTACAATAAGAGACGGACATAGCTAAATCAACTCAGAAATTGATTCCAAGTCGATCGGTATAATGAACGATGTGTCTATTCCTTCTCCTTTGGGTGTTACAAACAAATGCACAAAGTCATAAAAACCTTTACCACAATGTGGTGTAGGGTATAAAAAGTATATCGATCACGTTTTACGGTATTTTCATTGTTGCTCGGAAAAAACATTTGGCGATCTCATCTTCAATGTTAGCTTTCAACTCATGCAAGTTTTCTGATTAGTTTAAAGGAGTTTTTTTGTTTGCCCAATTTCGTACAGATCGGATGAAAAATGTGGTTTCTATATCGTTTAGACGGCAAACCAGAGTATGGAATGTATATCTTAATTCCAACCGATTTCCACTCATTTCAATACCGATCACCCTTGACCCAATAAAGAGAGGTATGCATAAATACAACTTGAATTTTGATTACAATAATACATCTACAGACATACGGATAGATTCAAGTCGATAGGTATAAGAAATCTCTTCTGCTTTTGGTTGTTGAAAACAAATACACAAATTCATAATACCAAAGTGTGATGTAGGGTACACAAATAAAAATAAACAATCAAATTGTGCCAACATTGATTTTCTTGTTTAGGGCACAGAATTTCTTCAGAGAAATGCCCGGACTGGATGGGAAAAATAGTGTTTGCCAGTGTAATAAATTATAAACAAATGTAATAATATTGCATCAATTTGTATTGTGATGACAAAGCAAAGACTGACGAACTGATGAAGTCTTATTTAAATCGTAATGTCATCATATCATCATCTCCATTCGCCGACATGTTTTTTGTTACATTCCTGCATACATTTTGTTTTGTCATATAGGAAAGTCTGCTTTTCATATAATTGCCGGGTAAAAACCTAGACCAGGAAGATTTAATTCCCAAAATAAATATAATAACGCATAATACATTTCGATGCAAATTGTTCTTTAACAATATAATATTGTTTTGTATTTAGTATTCAATGAATATGCAATTTCCTTCCATAAGTGCTAATAGTAAGCCATCTTAATGTCTATAGACAAAATAAATCGACCCCATTCATTATACTTAATCATTTGTTTTAATTTTAATACGTACTATTTTATTTATTTATCAATAAAATTTATTTTATCAATAAAACACTACACTCAAACAAAAAATCATCGACGTCATCCACACACATCTAATAATCATAAAACGCTGTAGAAATAATAATAACAAATTGTAAATATGTTCTGGTACTCGAAAAACTTATCCATCTTCATTTCTCATGTCCCACCAATTGTATTACTCTCGCGCTGCTACTGGGGCAGAGATTACAGATCATACGAGAGTCGTTTGATCAGTGGATGGACTTCATATGGTACGCAGACCTACACCACAATTTTGTACAGATACTTAGTGCATTCGTTTGTAAGACCCAAAAGGGGAAGCCTGAAGTCGAAAATAGACGTAAGGACAGCGTCTCCAAGCAGATGCAACAACAACATGAACATGAATAATTTTTGACCATCACCTACCGGATACTAATATATGTAGCTGTATTCCTTACTCTCGGCTAGACAAGAATTCTGTGCGAATCACGCACAACAATTTCACATACAAATTGTCTCAAAATATCTATACTCGTTTGTGCTTAGCATTGTGTAAACCCAAGGAGGCGGTTAGATTTGAAGATTATTCAAAGACAATTTCAGAAAAAAAATTCATTTTTTGGCTTACCCTACATACCGCACTTTCAGTTTATCCTGTGTTGGTTGCTATTTGAAGACCGATTGTAACGGTATGCATATCGTTGATCAAGTTTTGAAAAGGGTCATATTTCGTCCACTTGAAATTTTTGACTCCGAGATCAAATTTGATTAGTGACCTCTGTCATATCGTGTTCTACCACCCTAATTCTGACTTATTTTGAAACAAACGATTTTTTTGACCTTATGTAATGTACATATTCGTAGGCTATCATAACAAGGCATTTTTTACGAAGACTACACTTATCACGCTTTACACCTATGCCTCTGTAATGTGGTGGACATCAATGGCCAATATGTGCATCGTAATAGCTTTGTGATTGGAGTGATTAAATAGTAGTTTTTTGAAACTAAACAAGAGCGAGATTAGTAAGATGATAAGTGTTCTAGCGGGACACTCAAGCTTACAATCATCACATCTTCATCGAATAGGTCTAGCAGAAAACGGCGAATGCAGGGAAACATCGAAACGATGAAACATTTTCTGTAACACTGCTTTCACACATACAAGATCTCCATATTTTTGGTCCGACACATTACCAGACTTGACTCATCTCAGAGGATATAATTGGAAGATACTGAGAAAATTTGTCTCTAGTACCGATTTTCTGTAACCCATATGGTGTTAAAAAGATAAGGGTCACACAACAGGCCGAAACACCGGCTTAAGTGTATGTCCATGGACATGAGAAGTTGAGACGACTCCTCTCTTCAACCTAACCTAACCTAGGGCTACACGCCTTCAAATTTTCTTAAGAAATAAAGATCCCGTATGTTAGCCATAGAACGAGACGTCATAATAAAGTTAACTGTGCGATAAACGCGAAAGATAATTTTTACATTAATCGATATTATTTTTAAGAAATAAAATACTTCCACAATTTTAGTTTTGATATATGATAACTTTCGATGAATGATAAAGTCGAAACGCTGATTTCGCGCAATATTTGTGGAATAAATATTTCAAATACGTGGTGAAAAACTAAAATGGTTAACAAGAATTGGGCGTACAAGAAAAATGCGGGCGAACAAGAATTGGTAATACATTTCGGAACGCTAGAGCGGATCGGTTTGCTGGGAAAAGAATTATTCACTATCCTACATTTTGATAAAAAGGCGATTCCAATTCCAATTTCGGTTCTGTTCCCAAAACTCTGGGCTTTTGGGACAATTGGAATACCTTTTTTGATTGTCGTGTCTCCCTTAATGTTTATGGTAACTGTCATCACAGTATTATCCTTTGACAAATTGGAAATTCAAATTGGAATTTTTCTGATTAATTTCTAATTCATTTTCTGATTATCGTACCGACTTATATCCTTTGGGAAGGAAATTATGGTAGGTAATATACCCGACTCATATTTTCTGGGAGTTCAGAAATTATAATAAGTTTTCCGGGATTTTTCAGTAGCCAAAATAATAATACCCAATTGTGTTGTACATACCATAAACTCAAACATTTCTTTGTTTTTCTTTAGACTATTTAGGAAATTCTGATTTTATAGGGACCTGAAGTGTAATACATCAAAGAAGTAACTTAAGGTCCTGCATACTACATATTTGAGACTATACTCTATGGTCTGTGTTTATACGTCTCCCCGTCTTTCTGGTTGTTTTTTTCCTTTCCGTAAACTAAGGCATTTACTCCCTTGAATATTGCTGTTGTGATCATTTTACGGATATTAATGTATGTAGGTTAGGTTATGTTAGTTAGAAGAGAGGAGACACTATAGCCAGTGGTGCTCCTTATTTATGATATTTTTAAATCTCACGAGTTACAGTGTCGGTACTGGTCATATCCTCTAGATGAGTCAAATCTGGCAATATGTCGGATCCGAAATATTGGGATCTTGCATGTGTGGAAGCCGGGCATTGTCATAGAAAATGTTCCATCGTTTCGATGTTTTCTCTGCATGCCCCGCCTTCGTTCTTATCTCCTATTCCTATGCTTTTAAGCTTCAGTGTCCCGTTAGAACACTCATCATCTTACTAATCTCTATCTTGTTTAGTTTCAGAAAACTACTCATTTTCTTCTCATTCGGATTACCCCACAGTATCTCTGCTGTTTCTCAAACTGTTTCGCTATCCCACACCAATTTATGAGCCATCACTACCCAGAGCATCAACTCATACTTCGTTGCTTCGAAAGGTTTCCATTTTTTTATGTTAAGGCCAACCTGTTGGCCTGTGCAATTGCACGAACTTCTGCTTGAAATATAGCACTATGATCTGGGCGGAAGTAAAGTTCGACTTCTTCGACCACACTACCGAGGCGTAGGTTGTTATTGGTCTAATCACGCACATGTGAATCCAGTGTATGATATTTGGACGTAGTCCCCATTTTGAAACTATAGCTCTTCAGCAAAACGACCAACATATGTGGGCCTTGGTAAGTCTTTCTTCTAGATGATCTTTCTAACTCAGTTTCTGATCCAAGACTACACCCAAGTATTTTACCTTTTGTCTTATCGAGGCTCGACTTCGTTTTTCTTGTAAATAGAAATATTATAATATATGTTTTGTCCGGATTAACATTTAACAACCTTGGTTGTGCTTAGTTATATGCAATGTTAACTGCCTCCTCCCTCAGCTGTTCTGCATAATTGAAGAAATTATTACAAGATCGTCTGCATAACAGACTGGTTTAAGTCCTTAATTGGCGAGAGCTTTTAGGGACTGTGTACAGTAGTAACCCATACCACGGCATACCTTGTCTCCGATTTCTACGTCATATAACCCACAAATAATCCACCTGTTTCTTAGCATATTGTTGAACGAGTTTTCCAGGTCAACTTATGTGGTGCACCACCTCATGAAAATTTGTGTCCACTGATCTTCTTGTTTGAATTGATGTATGCATCAATTGAGAGATTTTATGTTTTGAACGAATGACTTTAAATTACATTAATACAGGGTTTTCCAACAAGAGGTGTTTTTTTGAATCACCCGGTATTTCGGTAGCTGTCACTTTTGAAGCTTCTATTCTTTGACATTTGAAACCGCGGGGCGCTAGAGAAACCCAGTTCATTAATAACACGACACGTTGTTTACGGAATGCACAACACAATTGGAAATTACTATTTTTGTTGCTGGAAAATTCCGTGAAACTTATGGCGAATTTTCTGCAAAAAAGTGCAACATTTTCATTGCCATTTTTCCGAAAACGGCACTTTTGTGATACTTTTTTGAAATTTGGTAATTAAGTTACACAAATTTAGCACAACTAAAATTTCAAAAAAGCGATATAATAGTGCTGTTTTCGGTAAAAGGGCAATGCTAGTGTTGCACTTTTTCGCAGAAAAGAATTCACCATTAGTCACAAACTGAATGTTCAGCAGATTAACGGCGTTTTGTAGGATAGAGAGGCAGTCGGCAAGAGGGGGGAAAAACTCTCCCTGGACGTTTTGAGTTCTTCGTGCAAGTTCAAAAGAGAATTTGATGAAAAGCTGCTGGAAAAACTTGCCTAGTGTAAATCTGGACTTATTATAATTTCCGATCTCCCAGAAAATAGAGTTTGGTATATTACCTACCAGAATTTCCTTCCAAAAGCTGATAAGTCGTAGGATAATCAGAAAATTAATTAGAAAAATTCTAATTTGAATTGTAAATTATTCAAAGAATAATATTGTGATTAACCCCAAAGATCCAAAGATGTTTATTGACAGAACAAGACATAGGTACATACATAAATAATAAAACAAACTTCCACAATATTATTTTTGTTAGGACGTACATATGTACGTAAGCTAGAAGAAAAGAATAAAAAAAGTGGAGCCGCTTGTACTGAACTAGACTTTGTTTTGTATTCGATTGTGTTCCTTGTGTTCCCATATGACCATCTAAATATGAAATATATTGTATAAATCTGTTTTTATGTGTCCTCACATTTATCCCAACACAAAAAATCGCAATTTTATAGATTTTTATTTTTATGCACAACATTTAGCACACAACCCTCGTGCAGTTGCTGCAGTGCATGGCAGCAATCACCTCAACTGCACGAAACAATTAAAATATACACACAACATTAAATGAGAAAAAGAGCAGCAAAATTATCGGGGGGAAATTAAAAAATAGAAGAATAAATTAAATGGAATTGTAAAATAAAGTACACACATATCACATACACTACAACAACAAAAAATCCATACCTTTTGGGCATTTCTGGCGATGACTCTACTGCAGTAGATGATTGTTGTTGTTGTGGTGTTGGTGGTGGAGGAGATGACTCCTTACGCTTACGCTTGTCTTTTGAGACCACCATAATGATGGCGAAGTAGTAAAACTCGGTGAACTTTTTTTTTATATTTATCTGTTTTGTGTAATGCTCTTAAACTCTTTCTTGCTATTTTATTTATTTAACCATATAGTTTTTTTGTTTTTCCATAGAGAACAATAGCAAAATAAATTTGCTTTTCCGTTTGCTGCGCTGTGTTTCTAAGAACACGTCAAAAGAAATCGGGAAGAAAAAACTCTTCAATTACACACAAAACCACCACTTAATTTTCTTCATTCGCAAAAAAATTTCGGTTCGCGTTGCAATCGTTGATCTTTTCTTCATATTTCAAGCCTTAGACGTTAATTAATCAATTAATATATATTGCACCCCGAAAATACACCGTTTATATTTGGTTTTAGTGCATTTTCACAGAATTTGTTGTATATTTTAATGGAAAATAGGAAAATACGCGATTTTAGAGATTTTTTCTCAATACGACAGCGAAACTTGAATACCAGAGATGGAACGACGCGGAAAATACAACGCTGCGAAAGAGATGAAAGAGAAACGTCAAAAATGGTGATGTGAACCGTACGTTCGCTGGCCGAAACAGGACGGGGAAATTCAATTAATGCAATATTTTAACCCTAAAACCAAAAAAAAAAATTAAAGCAATAGCGATTAGACGCAAAAACAATATAATTGAAGAAGACATTCCTTCCTGTTGCGAGTAATTGTCAGTTACGAACGAATAGGAATTTGATTCCAACGAGTGAGGCAATGACAATTGAATACTATAGACGTCGCATGGATTGCGATTTGTCTGGCTAAACTGTAAAGAGAGCCTTCTGCAAATAGAGGATAGATACTTTTATTTACTCTGTAAAGAGAGAAACCATTTTCATCATTAATTTTATTATATTCCAACTTCATTTCCATTTCCATTTCATTTTCACAAATACTTTCAAATATGATGTATGTATCAGATGTACCGTGTAAATCCCGCATTAGCTTAACTGGTAACAATGGCCAAACAAATTCGGGGGGTTTACATCTAAATGATCTGTCAAGTGACTTTCGAGTGAGATTTTTCATTGTATCCTCTCCCGATTTTTTCAAAATCGCAAGTAAAACCGTTAGTTCTGCTTTACACTCGCCAATTTTTTCAAAGCAAGTGTCAAAGTTCGTTGGAGAGAGAGGCAGGCGGAAAGAGCTCTCTCCCACTTAGTCCTGATACACAAGAGGCAATTTTTGCCAAGAAAATGTCAAAGTTTGTAGGAGAGACACTTTGACACTTGCTTGAAAAAAATTACCTCTTGTGAATCAGGACAAACTTTGACACTTGCTTGGAGAAAATTGCCGAGTGTGTTCGACGTCTGTCATAGCACAATTAATGTAAACGAGGCCTAAAGGCTAGTACACACGATGGTCATACCTTAAAATGTTGCCAGCAAAAATACAACCATGTTAACTTAAAATTTTGGTCTTCAAAAGTAATTGTTAGTACATTTTAAGATTTGCGAAGTTTATGCTTTTGACAGTTGCGCCATTGTCAGAGAAACATTTTATTGTTAACACTGTATATAAAATATTTTTATTGGCAACCTTGCCTATAAATATTTCCAAATATATTTTAAAAATATGAAATTATGTTTTCTTGGATTCTTCTGTTATTGTCAGTGACAGAGTTGATAACATTGTAAGATCTTACAACCGTGTTCAAAAAATTATCGAACGATTAATCTTAAAGTGTGAAAGACTAGTGTAAATTCCCCCACGAAATACATTTTTTTCACTCTATTACAATATTCAGAGATGTACTTTCTGGGTATAGTACTTTGTAATTGCTAATTTAAAGTACAACCCTGAATCTTTAATATTATTGTGATATTGCAATTTTTAATTCGGAAAGCGGAGAATCTGCATTCGATTCCCGATTTGCAATTAAAGTTGAACGTTATTCTCATTCTCAAAGAAGACTATGGAAGGCGCTGGTAATTGGTGTTTGATTGAGAGTGATCCAGGTGTGTTCACAGAGCTGATCAAGGAATTTGGTATGTATAAACGACCCGGCTTTTCGGTCTTGCATTACTAATTTCTTTTATGCGTTTTGCTTGCTAATAGGTGTTGAGGGCGTCCAAGTGGAAGAGATTTGGTCGCTGGACGCAGAGTCATTTAGAAATTTGGAACCCATCCATGGCCTAATATTTCTTTTCAAATGGGTGCAGGATGATGAACCGACCAGTAATGTGGTGAAAGACAATCGTCTGGAGAAAATTTTCTTTGCAAAACAGGTTATAAACAATGCCTGTGCCACACAGGCGATAATTAATTGCATGCTTAACTCCAAACATGAGGACATTAAACTGGGTGAGACTTTGACAAATTTCAAAGAATTCTGTCAATTTTTCGACCCGTACAATAAGGGGTTAACTCTAAGCAATGCATCACAGATTAGAACAGTTCACAATAGCTTTGCCCGCCAAACTCTTTTCGAATTAGACTCGAAAAATCAAAATAAAGATGAGGATGTGTATCATTTTATTGCTTATGTGCCAATAGAAGGACGTCTCTATGAATTGGATGGCCTGAAAGAGGGACCCATCGATTTGGGAGCTATTGGCACGGATCAGAATTGGATAGATGTGGTACGTCCTATTATTGAGAAACGCATGAATAAGTACAGTGAAGGCGAGATTCACTTCAATCTTATGGCCATTGTTTCGGATCGTCAGAAAATTTATCAGCAGCAAATCGACAAATTGCTTAGTGGCGGTGAGGCTGCTGGCGAGGCCATGGAAACCGATGACGACCGGGAAACGGAAATAGCCAAACTACGTTCGTTGATTGACAATGAGACAGATAAGCGGAAGCGTTATCGCATAGAGAATATCAGGCGGAAACACAATTACTTACCCTTCATAGTGGAATTATTGAAAATGCTTGGAGAACGTGGCCAATTAATGCCCATCTACGAGAAGGCCAAGCAGAGAGCATTGGACCGTGAAACTGCGGCAACTAAAAGCAAATCTTAAAATATTTGCTATTATAATCTTAACTCATGGCCGAGTGTCGATGTCGTCTAGTTATCCCTGTTTAAAAGGGGTTCAAAATTTCTCTTCATAGTGTTTTTTTATTTAATGTCAATCATTTATAACGTGATGATCCAATGCATTTGTCTAAGCCGAATTTTCCCAATTAAATGGAAAATTGATAATTTATTCTGATTATATATATATCGCATGAACTGCCTCTGTAAAATGTTGTATGTACAAATTTGTTTTCTTTTTGAATTTGTTACTGCATTTTTGGCCAATTACTGTATGACTCCTTTTTTACTTACTATCGTTAAATAAAATATTACAAAATAAACATTGAAATTCTAAATAGCAGAACTTGTAATTATAAATAGAAGATATGACGGATTTTCCAATAAGTGTGGAGCGATATTGACCGTTTTTTTTTGCGACGCCTGTCAAATCTGGGGTTTATTATTTCAGTCATTGATGCCAACTAATGTTGGTCATAAAATAATTATTAAAAGTAAGCCCAACAAATCAACCTAACCTAACAACCTAAGCCCAACAAATAGTGATAATACAGACTCGTGCTTTTAGCTGTACGACGCTTAGTTAACGAGATGATTCCCTTTTGAGTTTTGCTACGGAAATTCAAAACAAGTAAGAAGGTTCAGTCGGGTAAACCGACTAATAATCACCTCACCTTGAGTCTCAAAAATATTAGTGAATTTATTTTTTTTTTGTTTTATTTAAATTATCCACTTAAATTGCATTTAATAACTTTGAAGTATGTACTGGTATTAAAGTTAAGAGCTGTTATCTTTTGGTACAAAAAGGTCCATTTGTGTGGGAGGTACCAAAAGGGGCGGGCCAATAACACCCATTTTCTCTGGACTCTAGGTACTATAAAAGCATTACACTGTACAAAATTTCAAATATTTGTATGTACTTGTATTAAAGTTATTAGCTGGTAACTATTGGTACAAAATGGTCCTTTTGTGTGGGAGGTACCAAAGGAAGCGTGGTACTGGAAGTAGTGGACCAATATGGCCCATCTTCGAACCTAGCCGGAGATAGAAGAGAGTATTACCACATACCAAATTTGAAGTCAATCGGTTACTCCTTTCGAGAGTTATCGTGCGCACCAGCCAGCAGACAGACGGACGGACATGGCTCATTCGACTTAACATGACCTAAAACGGATATCCGCCGAACATACTTCGGGTCTTAGGTCACTCCTTCGCTGTGTTACACTTTTGGTTCGTAGCAAATGATATATGTATACCCTCCTCTCTAAGGTGAGGGGATAATGAATCAAAGTTTTGTCAAAAAATAAGTTATAACAAAATTTTGTACTTTTCCTTCTACGGGCCTTATTTAACGAGAAATTTGCATTTTAACTTTTGCTAAGTTTTGGCCCCTTTTCCTTCTACGGGGCTTATTTAACATTAACATATTTACATTTAATGTTTTGCTAAATTTTGGCCAAAATATTAGTGATAACATTTTCTTTTGCGGTGCTTATCTAACGAAATATTTACATTTTAAGTTTTGCTAAGGAAATTCAAAATTTTGGCCAAAAATTAGTGATAACAAAATTCCGTCCCTTTCATTCTACGGGGCCTATATAATAAGATATTTACATTTTAAGTTTTGCTAAGGAAATTCAAAATTTTGCCCAAAAATGAGTTATCCCTCATTTAACGAGATATTAATATTTTATGTTTTGCTTAGGGAATTAAAAATTTTGGCCAAAAATCAGTGATAACAAAATTTCGTCCTTCTCCTTCTACAGGGCTTATTTAACGAGATATTTACATTTTATGTTTTGCTTAATTTTGGCCCAAAAATTAGTGATAAGGAAAATCAAAATTTATCAAAATGTTGCCCAAAAAACTTTGCATTTAGCAAAACTTAAAATGCAAATATCTCGTTAAATTAGCCCCGTAGAAGGAAAAGGGCGAAATTTTGTTATCACTAATTTTTTGGCCAAAATTTTGAATTTCCATAGCGAAACTTAAAATGCAAATATCTCGTTAAATAAGCCCCGTAGAAGGAAAAGTGCGAAATTTTGTTATCACTAATTTTTTGGCCAAAATTTAGCAAAACTTAAAATGCAAATATCTCGTTAAATAAGCCCCGTAGAAGGAAAAGGGCGAAATTTTGTTATCACTAATTTTTTGGCCAAAATTTAGCAAAACTTAAAATGCAAATATCTCGTTAAATAAGCTCCGTAGAAGGAAAAGGGCGAAATTTTGTTATCACTAATTTTTTGGCCAAAATTTTGAATTTCCTTAACAAAACTTAAAATGCAAATATCTCGTTAAATAAGCCGCGTAGAAGCAAAAGGGCGAAATTTTGTTATCACTAATTTTTTGGCCAAAATTTAGCAAAACTTAAAATGCAAATATCTCGTTAAATAAGCCCCGTAGAAGGAAAAGGGTGAAATTTTGTTATCAATAATTTTTTGGCCAAAATTTAGCAAAACTTAAAATGAAAATATCTCGTTAAATAAGCCCCGTAGAAGGAAAAGGGCGAAATTTTGTTATCACTAATTTTTTTGGCCAAAATTTTGAATTTCCTTAGCAAAATTTAAAATGCAAATATCTCGTTAAATAAGCCCCGTAGAAGGAAAATGGCGAAATTTTGTTATCACTAATCTTGTGGCCAAAATTTTAAATTTCCTTAGCAAAACATAAAATGCAAATATCTCGTTAAATAAGCCCCGTAGAAAGAAAAGGGCGAAATTTTGTTATCACTAATTTGTTGGCCAAAATTTTGAATTTCCTTAGCAAAACTTAAAATGCAAATATCTCGTTAAATAAGCCCCGTAGAAGGAAAAGGGCGAAATTTTGTTATCACTTATTTTTTGGCCAAAATTTTGAATTTCCTTAGTAAAACTTAAAATGCAAATATCTCGTTAAATAAGCCCCGTAGAAGGAAAGGGGCGAAATTTTGTTATCACTATTTTTTTGGCTAAAATTTGGAATTTCCTTAGCAAAACTGAAAATGCAAATATCTTGTTTAATAAGCCCCTTAGAAGGAAGAGGACGAAATTTTGTTATCAATTATTTTTTGGGCAACATTTTGAATTTCCTTAGCAAAACTTAAAATGGTTATATCTCGTTAATTAAGCGTCCACATAATATTTCTCCCATTAACTTAGTTTTAAATAAATTCGATTAAAACACTTTTGAATTTAGTTTAGTTTTCAGAAATTATATTTGATTTATTTTCTTGGTGATTGTTTATTTTTTGTTAATTTTCTTTTTGTTTTCTCATGTTTGTTTGTTGTTTTTTTGAATATATATTTTTATATATATACTGTATGTATGAATAAGGAATATATGAATGTATGTAGGTATGTATGTATATAATATTGTATGCAATATGTATGTATGTAGTAGTTGTATTAGTATTATACTTGTTTTATTTTTTTGTATATGTATTAATATTAATATACTTTTTTTGAAATATATGTAAGTATGTAATTGTTTTACTTTTTTTATTTTATGTACTCGTACTATGTATGTATGTATGTATGTCCTAATAATTTGTGTTTAGTTAGGTTTTAGGTTAGTATTTTCTCGGTCTCATTTAAGGATCTTAATTCATATTACAATATTTTGGAAGTGTTTGTCATTCATTTATCCTTGTTGTTGTTGGCGTCTATTTCATTTATATATATATATTTAATAATATATAGGTGTATGTATGTATCTAGTTTGGTTGCTTTTTCTTTAATTTATCATTTAATACCTAAAAAGATACGGTTTTTTTGTTAATAATAATAATTTTCTTTCTGCCAGTATTGTGTATATAGGAATATTATGTTAATCATTTGGTTGTTAGGTTTACTTGGTTATTTATTCTTATACTTGTTGTTGTCTTCTTAGTTTTACTATATTTTTGCTTCTTGTGTTCGTTTATTACTTATATATGCATTAATATTAATGGAACTAGTTGGGGGGAGGACTTGATTTGTTTTGATTACATTAGGCTATGCGAGACAATAACAAGGATTTGATCAACCCAGAACTACTCATGAATTTTTCTGATCCACTAGCTGGGTCATCTGGACAGGAAATCCGACATTGATAACATTTCTATGAAATTTCCATGTTCACAAGCCGGATGAGTTTACAGATTTACATATAGAAAATCATTAGAATATAATTAAGTTACGAACCAAAATCCAAGGTCCGATGTCAAAAGACCTAGAAAAATAAATGAATATTGATGGCTAACAAAATACAATCATACGATTATTGACACTAGAATTGTTTATTTAAATTCCAGTTCTAGCTCCGACTCTTTTTGGGTGGTTGTTACATTATCAGCTATCTTGTTCCTTGCTTGCTTTTATTCGGTTTACAAATCTTTGTGATTCTAACTAGGATACTCTCCCGGCTTCAAGACCATTTTGTTTCTATATTATTATAGAAACAAGTATTTTATACATGGCGGTGTATAAATATGTATTACAAATTGGCAGCACACATTCTGGATCATGATTTCTGAGCCGTGACACTCGTTATCAACAGTTCTGCTGCAGTTGTATGGGAGATACTGAGCTCTATATGGTTGATTTCTACACACAAGCGAATGAGAAATCTTTGTGAAACCACACTTCTCCAAAATCTTCCAAAAACAACTGTCAGATAAAAACATTAAGGGAAATGGGTTCTGGATGAACAAATACAACATCTACACCACGTTCAGCCTTTATTGAATAATTTCCTATCCCATCAATGGCCATATTTGCCAAAGATAATATTCTAATTTTCCAAACAATTATAGTGACATATATTTGAGTTGTGTAGTTCGTTAACGAACTAGTTCAATTGAAAGGGATACTTACTGAACTCAGCTCAGTAGTACACCATGTCTTTTTTCTTCGACCATTTCATTTCGTTCTCACTTCTCAGCTAAATAAACGCGTTTGTATATTCAACTCGTTCCATTCATGCTCCAATCAGATTCCGGCTGATTTGAACTGGTGATCTACTGAACGAAATGAGCGGATGAACTAAAGAGCTGTGGAAAGTGAGCTGAACTAAAGAACTGTTTTAATAAGAGGTCACGCTAAGAGCTAATGAATTAAAGAGTTGTTGAACTAAATTGTGCTGGTGATCTAAAGTGAGCTGGTTTACTAAATTAACGAACTAGTCCCCTCTATTGAACTGAACTGAAATAAGCGATCACTTAAAAGAACTAAAGTGTCCACCGCTAACATCTATTGTTCAACTATACTTTCGCATGTGCTCAGTCTTTATGAGTTCTACGATTTTGACATCAGACCGTGGTTTTAGTTCATTCCTTTGCTAGCAAAATTAGAATTTAGATTTTCCTGTTTTTTCTACCCAACTAAAGCAGAAAAATCCACGTTTAAATTAAATGTGAAAACTTTTGCATCGCATAGTGTTTTTTCGATCCAGTGGTGTTCTCGATCGATTTTATCTTAGTACCGGTTCGTTTTTTTTATCAAATGTTATAATTTTGAATTTGTTTTTCTTTGTTTGCAACTAAGGTAACTCTGTGATTTCCGTCACTAAGTGATGATCGACAAATTTTGGAAATTATAAATAAAAGTTGAACAAAAAATTATGAATATTTAAAAATAAATGCCTTGTTAAAGTAAATACAAACATAACATGAAACCAAAAAAGGGTATTTTTTCGGGTGAGAAATAAATTTAAAATAGTAATAAATTTATTTTTCTTATCTTATTTTGAATCAACTTGCAACATTCGGAAGATAATAAATCATATTTTCAATGTTTGGACCTTAGTAAGCATTTTAAATTTTAACAATAAAGGAAAGGAAATTGCAAAAATGCAATTATTACAATGCTATTATTTTTTTGATGAAAAATACTCAAAATTAAACTTTATTTAGAATTAAGATATTCTAAACAAAAAGAATTGATACAATTTCCAGAAATGGCGTCGTAACGTTAACATAACATTTTAAATTTTGAATTTCTTCTTAAATTTAATTTTAATTTTTCATTCCCTTGAGTATAGGATACTTTTTCAATAACTTCCGATAGTCTACATATAATAATGTAATAATATCAAGAAAAAAAAACAAGTCAGCAAATTTCAGTCGAGTATACCCTGACTTTGTGAGAAATGTGATATGGAATTTGGTAATTGCTGTGAGAGATGCGAAAAAATTTTATTCATTGTTTCTTGGAAAAGTTGTCTAAAATACCAAATATGCAGGTATTTAGATGATTACTGCAGAAACTATGGCGAAATTACTTTCGTATGATGAAACTAGTCAATGTGTGAAATTTCAGAAATTACATTGAGGGATTCAATATTTCAGAAAATGTTGTGGTGAGGTACCAAAAATAGTGGACCAATATGGCTCATCTTCGAACTTTGTCTGAGATGGTTAGGTTAGGTTATGTTGAACAGAGGAGACGTTTAAGCGTCTCACGTCCATGGACAAACACTTAAGTCAGTGGTTCGGCCTCTTGTGCGCTCCTAGCTTGAGATAGGAGATAGTATTATCACATACAAAATTTTAAGTCAATCAGTCAAACCTTTCCAGATTTATCGTGCACTGCAACCATACAGATGGACACAGATCAAATTACTTATTGTCGCATTTTTTTGTAACAATTGATATACACTATTTTTCGCTTAGCTGCATTGCACTTAAGTGCCTTTTGTCCTTACAAAATTTAAAATATTTTTCAGGTTGGTTCGCTTTTATAAGAAAATATTATATTTACGTGCATTTTGTTTAAATGCACAATTCAGTTAATAGCATTATTTTTTAAGTGACTTACGGGCAATTTTCGTACAACATATTACGTTTAGCTGCTTCTCAGAAAAACAAATTCTCTCTTTGTTTGTTTTCAAAGTTCAGGGAGAACATAGGAGAAAATCAAAAGTTGTCAAAAATCAGCATCAAAATTTCGCTTAAGTGCACATAATCCAGGTATGTGAAGCGGATATATGCACATTTGTGCAGGTAAGTGAATATCGCATTAGAACACTGTTTCATTTAAGTAATGCAAAATCGAGGCAGCTAACCACAAAAATACTGTATACCCTCTTGCTTTTAAGCGAGGGAATAATAATAAATTATATTCATTGATTTAAATGCAAAATTCAGTTAATAGCATTATGTTTTCAGTCACTTACGGGCATTGTTCGTACAAAATATTACTTAGAAAAACAAATTCTCTCTTTGTTTGTTTTCAAAGTTCAGGGAGAACATCAAAAGTTGTCAACAAAAATCAAATTTTCGCTTAAGTGCACATAAGCTAGGTATGTGAATCTGATATGTGCACATTTGTGCATGTAAGTGAATATCGCATTAGAACACTGTTTCATTTAAGTAATGCAAATTCGAGGCAGCTAAGAACAAAAATACTGTATACCCTTCTGCACTTAAGTGATAGAATAATAAATAAATTATATTCATTGATACAAAATAGATTTATGAAATATATCGAGCGTATATTACATAAACTGAACAAGTCCATTAATAAATATAAATATTTTCTCTCGACATTTCATTTTGAATTGTTATATCCAGGGTATCGAATACAGAATAAACGAACCAAGTCCATACGTTCATCGTTTCCTCGGGCCTATCATATTTGGGTGGGTCTAAGGCCCCTGGACTGGCACGAAATGGATTTGCTACAGATTAAAGAAGACTACCATACTTTCGTTTGATAAAATGGACAGAAATGGGTTTGACAGACGACTTGAAACCAGACTGGAAGACTGCATTCAATCGGTCGCACCATTTGGGTGTTATGATGTACTACAGCCAGACAGACAGACGGGTATTTACGACTCTATGGAAGAGTAGATTACGACTCTATGGAAGAGTCAATTCCTCTAATGAGGTCAGAATGTGAATGACTTACGAAGCTTCATCATAACGCATCATACGGGAAAAAATGGCGTCTTCGACAGACTTTACAACAGAAGACCCTGGCCGTTCAGACAGAGTTTAAAACTGATTGGAAGACTACATACCCCCGCATTTCGCGACTTTATGGAAGATACCATTCCTTCTAAGTATGTGCTCTTGATATGGATGACTTCGGATGCTCCCGCTTTAATTTTATAGGGGAAAAGAAGCATCTTCGACGAACTTTACAGAACAGAAGTCCTTGGTCGTTACTCGACTCTCTAAGCTGAAATCTGCAACATGGCAGAACAATACAATACAATGACATTTATTAGACAAAAAGGAGCAGCTGGGTTAACAGCCAGAGGACTGATAAATGCGAACGTCGACTTAATATCGGACGAAACGGTAACAGTTCAAGTCGCGGTCAGCGTTCAGGAGCCTGGACCTCCTGACAGGACCGGAGAAGTTACTTTTGACGACTTTGTTGACAGTAAAAACTTCGAACTGGACGACTTGAGTCCTATCATTTGGTAACGGAATCACCGCGGTTGCTACTGATGCGGACAATTTGGCGTGATGTTGGTTTTGTTACTCCTCAAGATCAAAGCAATAATGTTCGAAAGGGTCAAATGCAGGACAGTATTATGAAAATGATTACTCTTACAATGCCCAACTTTTGCAAATACAAGCTCCCGATTCTTCAGGTCCGACACATTACCAGGTCTGACTCTTCTCAGAGGATTTGACTAGAAGTTCGTGTCTAGTACAGATTTTCTAGAACTGTTGAGGGTTAAAAAGATCATAAATTAGGAACGCAAAACTGACATCTGCCTGTTAAAACGTCTCCTATCTTCAACATAACCTAACCTATCTTCTATAAATATTTAGCGTCTTCGACGGACTTTACCGCGAACAGAAGGCCCTGGCCGTTACAACACTCTGAAGGCTGAAATCCGCCAAGTGGATGGAATTATCCAGGGATAGATCGCTTAATTCTAGCGATCCCATTGGTCTGCCTATTTGCAGACCATTCGAATATGTACATAAGAAGACATTCAGACGAGTAAATGGTGCAGCAGGGTTATTAACCAGAGAGCCGATTTATGGAATGATAATCATGAACATCGATTCTATATGGGACGATCCAGGAAACGCACAACTTCTCACGATCAGCGGCCTGGACTTTCTGGCTGGTCTGGAGACGTTACTATTGACGACTTTGTTGTCAGTATTTTACTGCCACCGAACTAAACGACTTGACGCCTATCGTCATCGCGGACGCTACTAACCGGTATGTGTGGATAATCTGGCGTGATGTTGATTTTGTACTTCTCCATAAGTTGGAGACGCCTTGAGAGGGAAACCTAACCGCAGATTTGATATGATCGGCGAACATACCAGGAGGTTGGGAATTTCAGTTAATGACTTCTACAAGTATAGAAGTGGAAAAATTAAGACGGGAATCCGGACTTCGTTCTGAAGAGTACTTGAATTATGATTTGTATTTTCGTGTCTGTAATCATAAAGTATTTCTTAAACTTGATATACTTCACAGGGACCGTGAAGGACTCTCTAAATATTCCTATTCCAAATTCCAGTGCTGATCCCAAGCAAAGCAATATCCCTTCTTTAGTTTTTTGGCAAAATTCCAAAGCACATCATGTTGTGCAGATTAGGAGACGCAACAGAAGATGTACAAGTACTTGTTGATAGCCAATTCAGGCTTTGGAAGAAAACGGAATCTTCCCGTGAACAGCGATAAGGGGCCTGGACCTTCTGCCCGGACTAGAGACGTTACTTTTGAACCCTGTCGTAACATTTGGGGACGGACTCACCGCGGCGTGGGGATGATCTGGCGTGATGCAGGTGTTGTTATCTCCCATGAAGTTGGAGACGCCTTGAGAGGAAAACCAAACCTCAGATCTGCTGGAGTGGAAGGAATACCGGACATCGTACTGAAGAGGACAGGAATTAGACGTTCGTGTCTACCTCAGATCTGCTGGAGTGGAAGGAATACCGGACATCGTACTGAAGAGGACAGGAATTAGACTATCGTGTCTATAATTATAAATCATTGCTTAAACTTGGTATAATTCCCCGGGGAATAACAGGCTGTCCAATGAGAAATTGAGGGCTGTAGGGGGTTAGACAAATCTGTACACCATACGACTTGAAAAGGTCAAAATATCTCCAAACACTAGAGATAAAAAAATGTATAAGTAGTGTCAGTTCTGATGGGACACTGCCTGATTGGCGAACACGACAGAAAGTTTGGAATTTAATCCAGTGACTTCTACAGAAGACGTGAAGAGTATTAATCACCTTTGCTACTATTTCGCATTGAGTAAACGATAAACGATGTCTGGATATTTTGGAGTCGGCCTTTCTAGGAATTCAGAGTGCATAACTGCTGTAGTGGGGAGAATATCGTACATCGTACTGAAGAGGACTGGAATTACGATTTAGACTTTCATGTCTATAATCATAAATCATTGCTTAAACTTGGTATACTTCACCGGAACTGGGAAGGAATCTTTTACGATTCCTTTTCTAAAACCCAGTGCTGATGCCGAGCAAAGCAGCAGCTACCGACCGATATCCTTCTTCGGCCTTCGGTAAACTTCTCTAGCACTTCCTCTTGCGCAGAATAAGGGACACGACAAAAGAAGTGCAAATACTTGATGATAACCAATTCGGGTTTTGCAAGGGACATGCAACATCACAGCACCGACTGTGGTCCCGGAACATGTGAAAAGGACTCTGAACAAAATACCATATCAGTGAGCTTTGATTTTTCTAAGGCATTCGACACTGCATGCCACGCTGGAATTTTGTTGGAGTCAACACCTGTAGAATGGTTGTTAGCTTCCTAATAAATCGCACCTTTCGAGTGAAGGTCGGTAACAACCTCCGGGAAAGTAAGACAGTAGCGGCTGGAGGTGCAGCAGGACTCTCTTCTCGGTCCAGTGTTCTACACTATATTATTATGAAACAGTCTGCAACCACTTTTGGATGACTTGTTTCCTTATTGCCTCTTGGGAGTCCATTGCTTAAACTGTCAACTCCAAGATTAACACATATCTATTACTTTGATCCATGGCTTTAAATTTCGATAACAAAATTTATCGAAAATTTACAGATTATGTTAATATTCCGACGATAGATTAAAAGAAACCTAGATGATGTCCTCTTCTTAAAACTAAAAGAAAACTATGTTATACTAGTACAACCAGATTTACTGAGTAAATCTTGGCAATAAATTTTGATAAAAATATCGAAAATGGACTTTCGATACATTTTATATAGAAATTTCAGATTGAATTTTTATAGCATTTTTGATTAATTTATTGTAGAGATCCTTCTCCATAATTTGAATTCAATCGATGTAATGATATGACACGATTTGTTGTGAAAATCGTGGCTTTTAATTGGTGATATCAAAATTTATCGAGATTTTTTTTGAAAATTTTTTGCAGCATGTTATCGATAATTATTACAATGACTTTTTTTAAGCCATTAATTGTAATGTTTGTGTGTTTCATATATCGATATAATTTCCACTTTATCCTAAAGAATCAACATCAAAAAGACTTAACTGGTTAATTTCTGGTTTTGTATAACGTCACATGTAGATGGCGCCTACATCATTTCCCCAATATATTACGATTTGTTTGGGTTAGTTAAATAAATTATGCTTTCTTAAGTAATAAATTAAATAAATAATAAAAAATAATAATAAACTAAATAAATATTGTAAAAATAATAATAAATTAAATAAATAATAGTGATACTAATAAATTAAATAAATTATAACAAAAAATTATAATAAATAAAACAAATATATTATTACAATAATCTTCAGTATGCAAACAATGTGATTTTTTTGTGGAGTGGTTTGTTTGTGTTTCTTCTTATATATCTAAGATTTTTGAAATCCTCTTGTTTTTGCATTTTTCGCTGCGATTCTATACGAGTATAATTTCCCTTAAATTTTGATTCATTCTTCTAATATGTTAATTTAGCACTTGTTTGATTAATTTGGAGTTTTGAATTTACATTAGATTTATGTTTTGCTTTGTGATTTTTCTTACTTAGTTTCTCATTTGTTTTCTTCTATTTTAAATACTTAGAGTTTTTGTTTTTTATTTTTTTTCATTTTGCTTCATCTTTTCAAGACACAACAGTTACTGGTCCAGTTCCGGGAAGTTTGCTTCAAACTGGGGGGGAATTCATTCAAATAACAATGAGACTTTTAATAATTAAACATTTAAATAAATTATTTAAAAATGAACACCAACGTTAAGTTTTATATGTATCCTGTTGATAGACGGGCATTAATGCCGGTTTTGGTAATGCTGTCGAGGTCGACGTTTCCGCCGCTGCTGCTCCTGCCGTTGCCGTCTTTGTCACGACTGATGTTGGTAGTGCGGGAGTAGGAACTTCAGGATTACATTCTTTATGAACTGGAAAAAATATGAATTTTTAGTTTAAAATCTCTAATTAAAGGATCGAATATTCTTCTTCTACAAATTGGAATAAGCAGAATTAAAAATTAAATCTCCTCAAAAAAAATTCGATTTGGCATTCATTTGCTTGGTGCTATCGATATGGATATTTAAGGTATGGGCTTCAAAATATCACCCAAAAAAATTACGCAAAAACTGGCGGCAAAAATAGCTCAAATTATTTAATAAATCATTGCCCAAAAAATTAAAAAAATAGAACAAATACAATATGAAAAATTACCCAAAATCATATTTAAATTGAAATTTGTATGGCTCTGTCTTAAAAAGTCCAAATTGCATCTATGTATAGTCTTCGGCCTGACCAAAAGACTTTGTCAATAAACATAGGCAGAGTTTATAGACTTTTTCCTATGGACATATTCAAAATCAGGAATATTAAGGAAACTGTTTCTGCATTGCAGATTTTTAAGATGTGCTCTTCTGGGACATGCCTTAAATGTCTTCTACTTGAAGACTAAAATAAAACTAATGAAATGATAAGATTACATTTTAAATATAATATATATATATATTTAAATTCATTAATTAATTTTAATTTTTATAAGTTAACATTGAACAGTTTTACATTTACGAGAGATCCCAGATATGATAGGTTAGGTTAGAGTAGCGGCCGGAGTTAGGTTTAGGTTAGGGTGGCAGCCAGTTTTGCCAGCTCACATAAACCAATGTAGGTCCCGGGCTTAGATGACCCTCATCGAAACCATCAAAGTTATCAATAGTAATAGAATATCGATACCGGAAAGACCTGTCTGACTTTCTATAAATTCTGACCCCAGTGTATCCAGACGAAGTTTTCTTAATGAGGCCAGCTTGGATGACATATATTAGAGATAATAAAAGATTCCAATCTTGGTCTGCCGACCCGTAATTGGAGAATTAGCAAGGTGTTTGAGGCGGATGGTTAAAAACGCCAGGTCAATTTGATCCTTAACGCTGAATCCACCTCCAATATACAAAGTGCAGGTGCAACCCTGCAATATGGTTTCGAGACTATAGTCTTGAAGGTATACAAGCAGGATATATGTAGCTCCCACTGCGGAAGGCGAGACGTCGACCGTGGTTGATACAAGGCTTTCTGGAAGTGCGGAGGTCCACACGACCATTACTTCTGGTGACTCTAACTCTAACAGAAGATCTGTAACGTCATTCTATGAGGATGAAAACACTACTTCGGATACTGAGGGGCTGAGGGAAGTCTCCGGACTCTTTGACGCATCTGGCGGGGACATGCTCCCCGATGATACGGACGAAGAGTTCGATAACACCCTTGTCGGGGTGGATGTCAATCTTTCGATTAGCAATAATGGTAAGAATTCTACAGATTAACCTCCATCAACTGACAAACTAACCATCACAAACCTGATATCAAGGGTTCAGAGAACTGCCTGCCTGTGCATAAGCAGAGCGTTAAGGACTACAGCGACTGAGTCTCTACAAGCCCTTCTCCATATACTGCCGATTAATGTTGTGGCGAGAGAAGTTGCAACCAAAGCGGCACTAAGATTAAAATTCCTATCAATGTGGTGGTACAAGAACTACGGTCACATGAGGATATCAAAGTGTAGTGCAAAGGTGCGCACCTTTGAGAGGAACTACATCACTATGATACCAGCCAGGGATGAATGGGATGGCAGAATACCCGTAAATAGAAACCATCTCCACTTCTATACGGATGGTTCGAAGCTTGATGAAAAGGTTGGCTTCGGAGTACACTGTGAAGAACTTAATTTGGATATAGCTCACAGACTACCAGATACCTGCAGTGTCTATCAAGCCGAAATAATGGCAATATGGGAAGTCGCCAAGTGGCTGAGTCGGAACATAGTAACCAACACTGGCGTTGTCATTTACTCGGACAGCCAGGCTGCCATCAATTCTATGGAGGCCACATCCCTAAATTCGCAAATAACCCTCGACTGTCGCAGATATCTTAACGAGATGGCTGAGCTGTTAAATATATACACCTCATATGGGTGCCTGCACGCTGAAAAAAAATCGCTTCTGTAGTATATTGTCCCAAACATATTCTGCTGGAAACATACATATGTTTAGAACACACTTCAAATATATAATATTTGACACGCATAAATATTAAATGTTTGGGAGGTTGTTGTTCCAAACAAAAGTATGTTTCATTCGCATATTTTGTTATTTGGAACTAATATTGTCGAAACAATGATTTATTTGTATTTAAGTATCAAGGCCGTAATTTAAAGGCAAGTTTTCTGTTTTTCGGAAGTTCAAAGATCATTTTTTTAGAAATGTCATATGTTTGTAAAATTAGATTAAAATTTAAATCGTATACTCTTTTTAACTATTAATTGCTTTGATGTATTGACAAAAAGTGATGAATTGGAATATTTATAAAATAAAAATTAGTGCTGCAAAACCAAATATAAAGCTGCTTATGACATTTTTAACTATAAGTATAAAATATACCACGAACAAATTTAAACTATAATTTGAAAAAGACAGCAAAGTTTTAAAAATCTTTTTTAAATAAAATATATTTGGGAAACTTCTTAAACAATAACTTTGTTTGTGTGTAAACACATATTTTAATTGTGATAGTTCGCAAATATATTTTGTTCTAATATATTAATATATGCGTTCCAAATAAAATTTCTTGATTTCCAAATATAATTTATTTCTTCACAAATATATAATATTTAAAAAAATTGTTTCCAATTATATATTCTTTCGATTCAAACATATCAAAAATGGTGATTTCCCCCCGTGTGGGCATAGGGATATCCCGGGGAACTGCAAAGCCGATGAACTTGCTAGGAAAGGGACGACTTTACAAATTCTCGAAGAATTTGCATATATTGGTGCGCCACTATCCACGTGCAAGCTTTGGCTTAGGCAAGAGGCAATCAGGCAGTCCAACGAAAGATGGACACAAATCGGCACCTGTATGGTAGCTAGACAAATCTGGCCAAGGTACACGCTGAAAAAAAATCGCTTCTGTAGTATATTGTCCCAAACATATTCGGCTTGAAACATATAAATGTTTAGGGTACGCTCTAAATATAAAATATTTGGTACACACAAAGGTTATATATTTGGGAAGATTTTGTTCTAAACAAATATTTGTTTACTCCCAATTTTTTTTTGTTTGTGACTATTATTTTTCGAAACAAGTTAAAATTTTTTTTTTTAAAAAATTTTAATGTTCCTAAAAATAATAAATAATAATTGAAATCCTATAATTTTGGATCAAAATAAATTTTTCGGTGGATTGACAACTAATGATGGCTTGGAATACTTAGAAATTTGAAATGATTGATTTGAAACAAGCGTCAATGCTGCATAAGGTACCATAACTGGGAGGTTGATACAATTAGGAACCAAAAAAAATTAAAAATGAAATTCGAAAAAGTCAGCACAAGATTTGAAATTATTTTTTAAATAAAATATATTTGGAGAAATTCCTAAACAATAATTTTATTTGTACTTAAACAAATAAAATATTTGAGAAATTTAGTTTGCAAATATATTTTGTTGTAATATATTAATACATTCGTTCCAAATATATTTTATTGATTTTCAAATTGAATTTATTTGCTCAGAAATATAAAATATTTAAAAAATTGTGTTCCAAATATATTTTCATTCGATTCAAACATATCAAAAAAGACGATTTTGCCCCGTGTATGACCTGAGAAGGTCAAAATATCTCCTCGCACTAGAAAGGAAAAGATTGTCTACGTTAGTATCAGTTCTGACGGGACACTGCCTGATCGGCGAACACGCCAGAAGATTGGGTTTTAACTCCAATGACTTCTGCAGAAGCTGTGGAGATGAGGAAGAAGAGGAGAGCATTGAGCACTTGCTATGCGACTGTACCGCTTTGAGTAAACGACGACTGGACCTACTGGGGTCGGTCTTTCTAGGCGGCCTAAAAGATCTTTCCAGTAACAACATTCGTGATATCGATACATTTGTATATCAAACAGGTTGGTTTCGATAAAGGGCATTTTAGCCCGTGGTACCACTGGGGACCTAAACTGGTCTATGTGAGCTGAATAAATAAAAAAGAAAACGGCTGCCACCCTAACCTAAACCATGCGATAATTTTTTTATCTATCTCCGGCTAAGTTCGAAGATTGGCTATATTGGTCCACTCCTTCTCCACCACAAAGGGGGAGTGAACTATTGATTCTTTAATAAAATCTAAATTACTTATTTGAATCTTCTGAAATATCACACATAGTATTAGTTTATTAGTCGCTACAACCTCGAGAAAAATGGGCGAAGTTGCCACACCCCATTTGGTGTCTCCCACACAAATGGACAATTTTCCACCAAAGTAACCAGCGTATAACATTTACACCAGTGCATAAAAATACTTGCAATTTTGTCCAGTGTAATGCTTTCATGGTACCTACAGTCCAGTGAAAAATGGGCGTTATTGCCACGCCCCTATTGGTACCTCCCACACAAAGGTACCATTTTGCACTAAAAGTTAAAAGCTTATAGCGTGAGTACCAATGCACGAAAATACAAAAGAATGTGCACAGTGTAACGCTTTTAAAGTACCTATAGTCCTGTGAAAAATGGGCGTTACCACCATGCCCCTTTTTGTACCTCCCACACAAAATGTTCAAATTATACCAAAATTGAATAGCTCTTAGCGTTAATATACTAGTGCGTAAACGCTTATAATTCGCCACAGTGCAATGGATTTAAAGTTTCTACTGTTCAGCGAAAAATAAATGTATTTAATAAACCCCTTCTGGTACCTCCCACACAAATTGACAGATTAATTCGTGTAATATTCCACATTACATTACTCACAAGGTGAGGGTATACCTAAGTCGGTTTACCCGACTGAAACTTTCATACTTATTATTTTTCGTTTAATACATTGGAGAAGAAAACACACAGAAAAATTTGTCTGCTATGCCAAAAAACCTTTCTCTACCTAGCAGATTTAGAACCTACCCAGAGAAAAAAATATTGATTATAGATTTTAGGTTCAGGTTAGGGTGTAGGTCCCAAGTGATACCACGGGCACAGATGTCCCTAATCAAAAATCAACCTGTTTGATAAGGTTGATTTTACGAATATCGCTACCGGAAGATCTGTCAGTATATCCAGACGTCGTTTACTTAATGAGGGACATTAGCAAAGCAAGATCGCCACAGCAGATAAGTCAATGGACTCTATACCTAACCTTCTGGCGTGTTCGCCGATGAGGCAGTCAGAACTGACACTTACCTAGACAGATATTTGCTCTTTAGTGTAAGGAGACATTTTGACATTCTCGGCCAAATTTGATTGATTGCCTCTTGCCTACGCCAAAGTTTGCATTTGGACAGTGATGCACCAGTTCATCAGCAAGTTCATCAGCCCCGCGATATCTATATGCCCAGGTACCCATTTAAGGTGTATATTAAACCAAACAGCCATCTCGTTAAGAGATCTGCGGCAGTTGAGGGTTGTTTATTAATTTAGGGATGAGCCTCCAAAGAATTGATGGCAGCTTGACTGTAAGATCAAATGAAAACGCTAGTATTGGTCACTATGTTGCAACTCAGTCACTTGGTGACTTTACTTATTATCATTAATAACCACAATGAGCAGTAGATGGACTAGGACTTGTAGAGACTTAGTCGCAGGCAGTTCTCTGTACTTTTTGATAATTGGTTGGTAATGGATCGTTTGATTGTAGATACAGCAGGACATTTTTCATTGCATTCCGGATTTTGAATCTATTCATAGGATTGTGCAAAAAAAGCTTTGCTTTGGTAGTCAATTTTGGACAATGTAGGAACACTTTCCTTTCATTTCCATTATGTTTAGTAAATGCTTTTGGACCATATTTCATTTGGGCTCTTTTGCATTAGTTGTTGAGCTACGCTTTGCTAAGTATTTTGGGTAATTTTTCATTTCATTTCAGGCAAATTTTATTGTAATTTTTTTGTGTGCGATTTTTCATACCGACTTTCTAGTATAACAAAACTTGTATATAATAAAATAAAAAAGATAACTCACCTGCTGCTGCTGTCATCCTATTATACAAATTCTTTTTCTTCTTCTTCAATATAGCATCTAAATTGTAGCCTTCTAAAGCCATTCTGAAATTAAAATAATTGCATTAAATTTATTACAAATTTATATAGAATTTTTTGATAACAATTTTATATAGAATTTTTTGATAACAATAGGTTTTAGAATTTGTATACCCTCCACCATAAGAGGTATGTGTACTCAAGTTTATCATTTCGTTTGAAAACCCCTGAAATATGCATGTGATATACGAGTATATGAGAGATCTTACACGCTGAAAAAAAAATTGTCTCTGTAGTATATTGTCCCAAACATATTCTGCTTGAAACATATATATTTTTAGGGTGCACTCCAAATATATAACATTTGACACATACAAATATTATATGTTTGGAAGGATGTTGTTCTAGACAAAACTATGTTTACTTTCTAATATTTTTTATTTGCATATAGTATTTCCCAAACAAAGATCTATTTGCGTGAATATATATCTATTCATTAATTGTTTTAAATTTTCAGCAATTGAAAGGTAATTTTTAGAAATTTTTAATGTTAGTAAAATTTCTTTATAATTGAAAATAATGACAGGGAATAGTTAGAGAATAAAAATAAGTGGTTTCAAATATAAGTTAATGCTAAGTATGTATGTCATTTTTAATAGGAAAGCATAATTCGAAAACATGGAAAAAATGAAAACTAAAGTTCGAAAAATTCAGCAAAGTTTTGAAAATCTTTTTTTTTTTTAATAAAATATATTTGGAAATATTCATGAACAATAATTTTATTTGTATTTAAACACATATTTTATTTGAGAAAATTAGTTCGCAAATATATTTTATTCTAATATATTAACATATGCGTTCTAAATACATTTTATTGATTTTCAAATAAAATGTATTTGCTCGAAAATATATAATATTTAAAAATTTGTGTTCCAAGTATATTTTCTTTCGATTCAAACAAATCAAAAAAGGCGATTTTGCCCCGTGTGATGTTTTGCTCCAAGGCCTGAATCGAAGCGGGTTTGTCCGCATAAACTTTAGACTTTGCGTATCCCCACAGGAAAAAGTCTAACGGTGTGATATCACACGATCTTGGTGGCCAATCGACCGGCCCAAAACGTGAAATTATCTGCTCACCGAAGTTTTCTTTCAATAAATCCATTGATTGATGCGAGGTGTGGGAAGTGACGCCGTCTTGTTAAAACCAAATGTCGCCGAGATCACGAGCTTCAATTTCAGGCATCAAATAGTCGGTTATCATGGCACGATAACGGTCGCCATTGACGGTTACGTTCTCACCGGCATCATTTTTGAAGAAATATGGACCGATGACTCCGGTACGTCGGATCGGGAATCGGTCAATGGCAAAAAGATAGCTCTTAACGAGAGCTAAAATATTCCTCTTGTGTGTCAAGGTCGTGGGTCGACTGAAAAGTGTTTTTTTTTTGGATTTAAAAAAAATTGACTTAGCGCAATTGGCGAACGATTATTTTGATAATAAAACTGAATAATTTGTAAACGTTGTTCAGGCGTAAGTCTTTCCATGATGAAATGCCAAACAATACATAACAAAAATAACATGACACCATGACACGACTCACACGTGATCTGTCAAAAGGCTATTGAAAAACGTATATCTACTTAGATCACCCTATACATATGGGAAAAGTCAACATTTTTTAATTTTCTAGTAAATTTTTTTCGAAAAAAAATTTGCGAGCATTAACATATGGAATTTATTTTTGCCTAAAAAGTTTATAAAATGTTGCTAGATGGAAAATCAAGATATACGAATATATCATTTATTTAAAAAAACAAAATTTTTTGGGGTTTTGATATTTTAAAAAAGTTGAGAAAAATAAATGTTTGGTTTTTACAAATTTTGTAATTGCTATTGAACGGTTGAACCGATTTTTACAAAGTTAACGACGTAAACTATGTAAAAATCAACCGTTCAAGAACAATTAAAAATTTCGTAAAAACCAAAAATATCTTTTTTTATTTTAAAATCCCCATAAAGTTTTGGGAAAGGTTTTTTTCTTTAAAAATTTAATGGTAGCGAGATCGTATTTTACCATTTAGAAACTTTTCAAAAAAAAAAAAATTAAATTCCTAGGTTAATATTAAAAATTTTGACCCTCATCCTGAGAAATTGTTAGCGGCCTACTATCGAAAATGACCAATTTATTATTGGAATTCAAAAGGGCCTAAACAGAAATTATTTCTTTTTACATAGTTGATAATATCTATTTCACACAATTTGCAAAAAGAAGTTATAAATATTGTTTGTGTGAATTTATATAGGCATCAATGTTTGTGTATTATCCTGAAAACCCCGTTTTTCTAGCAACAAAATGTTTCATTATATTTAGTTTTTTGCTTCTCCTGTAAAATTTAAAAACAAGTAATGATTGACCACCATTGACCATTTTGATGACGATATTCTTTATAGAATCACAGATCAATATTCGAGGGTGTTGTAATTCTGTCCGACAAACTTTGTATAACGGTGGAGGATAAAAAATAGTTTACCATAAAATTTTGTTTTTATTATTTTTGAGATATAAGTTTTATTTTTTTATGTACTGAAAAGATTTATTTTTTTAAGTACTGAAAATAAAGCTATTACAGACATTTCCTGTTTGGCAGACTGATTTGCAACTACAGCAAATCCATTCTGCTATTTTTACTGTAAAATTTTCCGCTTATCTTATCAAAACTTATTTATAAAAGCAAACATAATTTTCAAACTTACTTTTCTATTCTGCTTAAGCCTAATATATCCTTGAAGACCAAATAGATTTTGTTTAATGTCAAATTGGGTAATCCCTGTCCCAGATACCGTATGAACTTAAGCTGTTCGGATTTTGGTAAACCGCTCTCCGATAAATCCAAAAAGGGTCGATGATCGGCCACCTTATATTCCTAGAGACAATAAATAAACAAATTTACATTATATACAATTCCTTCAAGATGGAGAGAAAACTAAAAAATGATTTGAAAAAAAAAATTGCATATGTCTTGACTTGACACTTGGCCTGGGGTTTTTTTGCTCACATTGCAAAATCTGTTGAAATTTTCGATGAGTATATACTTTTCATAATACGTTACAGTCTGATTTGTTTGAATACCGAACTGTTTTAGTAATTCCTGTTTCTTGGGTGGTAACCTGGATAATTGTGTACAAATCCCATCCTCTATGCGATGTGTTTCGTGTACATCGAAATTGTCGAAAATCATGAGATTTTCCAAAGGCCTCGATGACGGAGAGGCCGTAGCTGCAGCACCCATAATCGGCTGCCCTACAGCTGTCGGTACCGTCGTGGATGTTGGAGGCATCATGGCCGTATTGGAGTGATTATAGTCCATGAGCATAGGATTCATTACAGATGCCGCCGAAGATTGTAGCTGATGCTGCTGTTGTTGCGTTGGAATTAAAGGCGGTGGCAAAGTGGTCAAGGAATTGTTGTTGGTGTTGTTCAGATTCACAGATGATGATGCTGCTGCTATAGCCGTCGGGGCTGCGCCGGTAGTACTGGATGCATTTGTTGGTGTTGTTGTCGCCAGAAAATCCATGCCATCATTTGATTGCTGATTTAGTATGTTTTTAAGATCTAAAATGAGAAGGTTGAAAAGAATTCTCAAAACAAAGTACTACGAAATGTGATAAGTAATAATATCTCATTGATCTTTTAATGCCGTCGCTTAATAATATATATGCTAGAAAAATATCAAGGGAAAGTCATGTGCGCTATGATCGTCCCTTCATTTATCAATATGTCTGGCTGTTACGCACGATAACTCTCGAAAAAAGTGATCAAATGACTTTTATTGCATTATGCCACAGTAATTTTGTCCAAGGGAAGTGATTAGTATTTTGCGTTTTTTGGTATTCTGAGCTCCAAAAAAATATTTAATTTAACATTTTCTTCGAATATACCTTTATTATTTTGATGATAATTTCAGAAAGAGACGTTCAATGTACTCCTGTAATTACGCTGAGTACATTGATCAGAATCTTTCTTCGTTAAATGTTGTATTATAGGCTAGACTAGGCTTTACTTGTTTGAGATTGAAGATATCCCTATTAACGATTATAATCGGCGTTGCTAGTTCATCTTTCTTTCGTTGCTTTTCCACCTAGTCTCCTATGACCTGGGATCCAGATCAGAACTACCTCGGATAAACAGCCTAACTTAGCAGCCTAACGACACATAACTTATTACATGCCCAGTGCATCCACTTTAAATACACGCAAAGAAAAAATGTTTGGGCGTCGTTTATCGAAAACATTTTTCTTTGTCTCAAACACTCTACTTTTCCCGTAACGGGTGAAATATTTGCGGTGAATGCAAAAGATTATCGTAAACGTAGTTTCTCTTGCTGTAAACGAACACTCTTTCATTCTAAAATGTTCGTAATTTACTTTTATGGTAAACGAAAAACGTTTACGGAACCATATTGTATTTAAACATGATTGAATATATTAGAGTTGAGAGAACAAAGAGCTAAACTTGTTTTCATTTTGTGAGAGTGCGGACCTGGAAGCTTTTGAATCGTCACTTGACTAAAAAGTTTGATATATGGTAAGATAACATCTTGCTTTGATCTATACAATAGACTACTACATTTTTAATATGTTCTAACATACATGCTTTCTTATTTACAGTTTGTCTACAACTCAATTAGAAGATAGTAGCCAAATAATAGCAGAGGTGTTTGTCGGGGAGCTCCGGGGTACATTTTACTAAAAATTGTGACATTTTTGATTATAAACATAACTTTATAAAACATATTAAATATCATAATTCAGTCAAATTATTCTTTTGCGACAATCGTTTTTTCATTTATTGCTAAACTGACATTGCTTGTGACAGACGCAACGACCGTTTGCAATAAACGTTTTACAGGGGTTGGGATAAACAGGCATTGCTTGTGGCAAACACAATAACCGTTTACACCAAACGTTTCACAGGGTTTGTAATAAATATAAATCATTTACGATAAGTACACTAACCGTTTGCTATAAACGTTTCTTTGGGTTTTGGGATAAACATAAATCGTTTGCGACAAACATACACCACAAACGAAATTCGTTTGTCTAATTTTCGTCTGGGAGTAACGAATTTTTTCTTTGCGTGTACGCTGCAATACTCATGAAGTTTGAAGGAGAGTGTTCCATCAACGGATTTTCATCAATGATGCAACGGGCTCAGATGCCCCTCATCGAAAACAATATGTTTCATATAAAAAGTTATCAATAATACGAATATCTGTGCCGGAAAGATCTGTCAGACTTCCTAGATATACCCACCCGAGTATATCCAGACGTCGTTTATTTAATGCGAGGAGACATTTTGACCTTCTCTAGCTACCCCACAGGTCTACCTGTCTATCTACCCTACAGGTGCCGATTTCTGACCATCTTTCATTGGACTGCCTAGGAAATTCCCAAGGATATCCCGCATAGGTGTATGTTCAAGATCCGTTTATGTATAGGCAGACAGTTCTCTGAACTTTTGATAATGGATTTGTAATGCATCGTTTATCACATGTCGTACAACGGTATTGGGCGAACTACAGCTATATACAAGGTGGCGCAAAAGTAACCTTTCGATGTTTTTGTGCCAAAGTCACCGACCGATTATTGGTCAAATAAATAGTCAGCAATATTCCGCGTTCTGGAGCAGTGTAGCGTAACATTGTTTATTAACGTGTATTTCGCATGTGTTTACTACACAAATGTCAACATTAGGCATTAGGGGCCAATCGCAAAATTTATAGCATTTTCTGATAGGAGGATTACTTTTGCGCCACCTTGCGCCACCTTGCGCCACCTTGCGCCACATATATGTATATTCAATGGACAAGTTTGGGGGAGAACCCCCAACGCGACCCTACTGCTTTCCTGCAGGAATATAAGGCGTCCCACAGTGGGATGTTTGTGCAAAAAAAAAATAAGGCGTGGTCCTGGATCATTGAAAGTTGGCGCCGAGTAATATGTTGACTAAATTAAGAAAAAATGGTATTTCAACCAAATCGGCAGTGCCTACTGCCCACCGCAATCCTACCCGATTTTTTCTCATAAAATGTTTCCTATTAAAGCAAAAGTCTTCAAATTTGAAACTCGCATTTCCTAGAATAAACAAAATATGCATGCCATGTTTCATCGAAGTCGGCCTCGCCCCCTGCCCACAGCCCATACAAAAAAAATCTCATAAAATTGAATTGCCAAATAACTTTTTTTTTGAAAACATCGCGCAAAGCATCGAGTGTAGCTTCAGCTGTGTGGCACGTAGCTCCGTCCTGTTGAAACCAAATGTTGCCAACATCCTCCTCTTAAATTTTTGTGAACAAAAATTAGTTCAACATGGCCCGATAACGATCGCCATTGACTGTAACCGCCACTCCTTGCTCATGGCCCAATTATGCCTCTGGACCAAAATCCGCACCAAACAGTGACTCGTTTTGGGTGTATCGGCCCCAAATGGGACAATTTTGCTTGTTTACATACCCGCCAAGATCAAAATGAGCTTCATCTGAAAAGATGATTTTTTTTGGCAAAATCGGCATCTTCTGTTCAAGCGTATACACAACCATATTCGTTCAGCGGAAGGATAAAACTAATTATCTGTCAAATCAGACATGAGCTAAGTGTTACCATTCACGAAATAAGCACTAGTTGAAAAAAAACGTTAGATGGTGGACCCTTTATAGCTTTGTTCAGCGAACGGTGAAAGACGGTGGATTTTTTTGCATAAATTTAAAGAATAGTCCTTCATTTCGTTGCAGTCAGAAAACCGAGCTCGACAGAGCCAACTTTTTTTATTCCAAGGAAAACTGCAAACGCTGAATTTAACATACCTATTTTATTTCTTCCTATCTACTTAACTATACATGCAATCCAAATAACTTTTTTTAAATTAAAAAGAAGGTCCTGTATTTCAATAATAACGACATTTAAATTTTAGCAGTTAAAATATTTTACATGCATAAACTACTGAGATTCATGCAAATTTTCATAAGTTTTCATTTTACAATATTTAGGTGACTTCACTGGAGTTTTTCTATGACAAAATACTATTTTTTACAAAAACAAATTATAGAATTTTCTCATTTTAACACTTCTCTATGGATCTTCACCATTCGATTTTTGAAAAGTTATTGTCGAAAAATTGTTTTTTGCATCCAAAATACCTCTGTGCGACGTTGGCTTTGCTTACACGTTCCAGTACATTAAGTCTGAATGACAATTTCTTATCTAGAATTATTATTAGATATTTTGTACTTTCAGAAAAAACTCTCATCTCTTCTGTTTATCCGAGG
The DNA here is from genome assembly GCA_963930755.1 of Eudasyphora cyanicolor. Taxonomy (NCBI): domain Eukaryota; kingdom Metazoa; phylum Arthropoda; class Insecta; order Diptera; family Muscidae; genus Eudasyphora; species Eudasyphora cyanicolor. The sequence goes on along the minus strand of OZ005735.1, from coordinate 216,919,222 downwards.
AGGATCTACATGTTGTTCCTTATTCTTCTAGATAAAGATAACCAATTCAGGTTTGTCTAGGTTAACGCCCAAACCGCTGCTTGCCCATCTAGCCAATTTGTTCAGAGCCACTGTTATTGTGATTGTCACGTGGTCCGCATATGCCACGTCTTTGCAGCCACTATATGATTCCATTTGCCGCTAGGTGCCAAATTAGTGTAGTGGGGTACTGTACTCCTCATTGTGTGGTCCCTCTGTTTACAAACATTTTTAGAGTTCTGGCTCAAGACTTGCGGTTATGCGGCTTCTGTTTAGTAGCCTTTGAATTAGTTTAATCAAGCTAGAGTTCAACCTTAGATGTGACTCGGAGAACCATAATACCATAACATTTATTTCATCAGACATTTCGTTTTGTTTTCGTATTTTCGTAACGCAACATCAAAACCCTTTCTCCGTTTTTGACAAATGTTTTATACGATTTAAAAAAATATTAAAATTTTCATACAAAAATAATTTTAAGCAAAATAATGCAACAAATGAACGCTTTTTGAAAAATACAAGGTTCGATTCTACTACCAAAGGGTAGTATAACCTTATACTCGATTTGGCGAAATTAGTGACCAATTTTTTTATGAGCTTCCAAAGTTTCTGAATATCAGTGGGCCCCTCGAAAAAGGTGTCATCAGCTTTTGTCCAACAACTAATTTCGACTTGGTGATACCGCTTAACTATATTTGGCAATAATGTAGCTAAGAATATGCTGAATAAAGTTTTTTAACATTTTATGCGAACAATATTTAATTTTTTTTTCGAGCGCCCCAGTAGGTGAGTTGGTAGCGTTCTCGCCTATGAGTTTGGGGGTCGTGGGTTCGATTCCCACCACAGGCTCTGGTCTGTCGCTGCAAAAATTTAGCCATATGGTCTTTGTAACCCGGCCTTTCCCTGGACCTTATAATTAGAATATAAATTTACTTTGTATTGTAATTCATATAAATAAATAAATAATAATTTTTTTCCATACTTTTTTTTTGAAAAAGTAAAGGAAAAACAATTTTTTTTCAGCATAACTTTCAGGGACTCGTAATTTTTCACTAACAATATTTGACAAAATTTTAGCCAACGTGAAAGTAAAACTTTTGTGAAAGTATAAATATAGGGTGATCCTAGTAGAGATACTTTTTTCAATAGCCTTTTTTTTGACAGATCACGTGTGAGTCGTGCCATGCTGTCATGTTATTTTTGTTAAGTATTGTTTGGCATTTAATCATGGAAAGACTTACGTTTACAAATTATTCAATTTTATTATCAAAATAATCGTTCGCCAACTGCGCTAAGTTCATTTTTTTAAATCCAAACGATTTGACACCCATGAGCAACATTTGAGCTCTCGTTAAGAGCTATCTTTTTGCCATTGACCGATTCCCGATCCGACGTACCGGAATCATCGGTCCATATTTCTTCAAAAATGATGCCGGTGAGAACTTAACCGTCAATGGCGCCATGATAACCGACTATTTGATGCCTGAAATTGAAGCTCGTGATCTCAGCGACATGTGGTTTCAACAAGACGGCACCACTTCCCACAGATCGCATCAATCAATGGAATTATTGAGCAAACACTTCGGTGAGCAGATAATTTCACGTTTTGGGCCGGTCGATTGGCCACCAAGATCGTGTGATATCACACGGTTAGACTTTTCCCTGTGGGGATATGTAAAGTTTATGCGGACAAACCCGCTTCGATTCAGGCCTTGGAGCAAAACATCACGCGTGTCATTCGCCAGTTACCAGTCGAAATGTTCGAAGGAGTCATCGAAAATTGGACTCAACGGATGGACCATCTGAGACGTAGCCGCGGCCAACATTTGATAGTCATAATCTTCAAAAAATAAATGCCAAAGAATGTTCTTTCAAATGATAATACACATTCCCCATTCAATTTGAATTTTCTGTGTTTTTTTTCTTTAAAAATGTAGGGAACCTCGAAATGGATCACCCTATACAATCTGAAAGTGTCTAGGCACCCTATATAACTCAAAAAACCACCTTGTACCTCAAAAATTTTAGTTTTTTACGATTATGAACCAAAAATATTAGTTTTTGGTGTAGGGTATGTTCAGCAACTTCATGGAAAATATTAAGGCCAATATTATTGTGGAACATATTAACCCTCTAGCTCCCCAACATAACCCTATTTTAAAAAATCGTAAAAAACACCCCTTAAAATGGGGAGGGCGGGGATCAAATGTTCTACAAAAATGTTGGTCATAAAATTCTACTATATGTGTCAGAACACACCAAAGCTACCGAAACACGGGTGATTAAAAATAACACCTCTTGTTGGAAAACCCTGTACAAGATTGAATATATAGTCGAGTATGGTCGTAACAAACTTCCGGTTCGATATAAACATTGTAAATAATTAAATTTCTTTAGGTCAGCGGCCAAATCACGGTATTCGATATCGAGAACTTTTCGATCGAAAAACCATTTTAATTTTTGTTAATAAGAAAAAGTGAATATTGGAATTAATTAAAGGCTATCCAGACAAGCTATATAAGAAATACATTCTTATATAGCTTATCTCTACTCGAATTCGACAGAAGTTATACTCTTTTAATGATAATAAAAAACACATCTCGATCGTAGAGTACTCGATATCGAATGCCGTGATTTGGACCCTTGATTGAGTCAACAAAACATCTGTCAATATCTTTAAAATTTAAAACATGTTTCAATTTTAATATATTTACAATTACCTTTAGATGCTTTTGCATTTGTTTACAAATTTAAAAATATTTTAGTATAGAGTTCGTCATAACCGTAAAAAAAGAAAAAAATTAATCAAATTAAAAAATAATAAAATGGAATATGAGACAAGTAATATGGTCTATTATAACAAAAGTTCGTTATAACAAATATATGCAACTTTTAGGCAAAACCGTAAGGAACAGACATTTTATTCGCTACAAATCATTATATCCGGTGTTATTTATAAATTTCCTTAAAATGTTTAATCGTTGAACCACAAAAGCCATGTCTTTCAACCTTTCCAAAATGAAAGAAAAGTTTGAGTTTTCAGTCATACTCGACTGTCTCTCTTTCAAAACTAACACTATGCAACAAAAAAAGGTTTTTTTGTGTCCTAGAACAAAAAATACTTTTTTGTACAGATTGTGGCATACTGTTATATAAAATCAAAACCAAAAATTTTCTTATGGATAATTTTTTCTTTTTAAAATGTTTATTATAAAGGGTGTTTTTTTTACAGCTTTGTTTTTCGAATAGAGATAAAACTGGCATTTTGTGGTCAAATCTGGCAACTCTAATGTCATTTATGTTCAGTTTGGTTTGCCATTTCATCATGAACAGGTTGACAAAAGAACAACGCTTGCAAATCGTGCAAATTTATTTCGAAAATAATGGTTCAGTTCGCGAAGTTTACCGCAAGCTCCGTCCATTTTATGGTCGACATAATCGTCCATCAGAGCAATTAATTCGGTTAACCATGGATCGTTTTCGCACTACGTTTACTCTATGTGATAATACGCATCCGCAGAGACGTCGAACAGTGCGCACCGAAGAAACAATTGCCGCTGTAGAGCAAAGTGTTGAAGAGGACCCGAATGAATCGATTCGCCACCGTGCACAGCAATTGGAGCTGTGGAGAGCTAATGGAGACCGGTATAGAGCCATGATAACCGACTATTTTGTTCCCGAATTGGATGGCATGAATGTGGATGAGTTGTGGTTCCAACAAGACGGCGCTACATGCCACACAGCGCACGTCACAATCGATTTATTGAAGGAAACATTCGATGAGCGCATAATTTTGCGGAATGGACCTGTCAATTGGCCACGAAGATCGTGTGATTTGACACCATTGGATTATTTTCTTTGGGGATATGTGAAGTCGCTCGTCTACGCCAACAAACCAGAAACGTTAGGGGAATTGGAAGCCAACATTCGTGGCGTTATTGCCGACATACGGCCCCATATGCTCGAAAAAGTGGTTGAAAATTGGACCTGTAGAATTGGCTTTATTCGAGCCAGCCGCGGCGACCACATGCCCGAAATCATATTTAAACATTAATGGCATAAAATTATCCTTCCAATAAAGCCAAATTGATGGACCTTAAAACGATTTTCTTGTGTTTTATTTCAATTCGAAGTTCTATACCCCTAAAAAAAACACGCGATACATACTATTATCGTCGAAGGTACCCTTAGTATTTGCACTATAATTTTTGGAGTATATGCCCGATCAGGTCGACTCATACGTTAAATTGAATAAATATAGTACTAGCAATAAAAAGTATATTGCCGATAGACGTTGTTGGAATACATAAAGCGAAAAATAAGTTGGAAGAATACATACATATGTGTTATATACATAAATATAAAAAAATATATTTCTAACCAATATTTTCATAATTTTTTAACAAATCATTAATCATTGTTTCATACTGCGGGCTTTTATTGGATCCAAGAAAATTTTAAACTACAAGCTTAAACGACCTCCATGCTGCAATTTCATCCGACGTCAAATATGATTCGAAATTCGCATCGTTCATCAGTTTCCTTATTTTAGGCCCATCAAAAACTCCTTCTTCGATTTTTTGAAAAGAAAGACTTTTAAATAAACTTTTTAAATATGAGAGTAAATTGCCATATTTTATTTCCTTATGACTTTTACAAAATTTTGAAAGAGCCCCAACTTAATATAAATATCGGCTATCCCAGAGGCATAACATACCAACTACTTTTAAATCGCAACAAATTTTCCAGTCATGTTCATATTTTATGTATTTGATCAATTTAGCCATTGTATCGTATGATTCCTTGTTAACAGCATGAGCAATGGGAATCGACGGTTTCTGATTTCCGTTGTGTAAAACTACTGCTTTCAAACTTTCTTTACTGCTGTCAACAAATAACAGTCATTCCTATGAATCGTATGTTTGATTAAGTTCCTCGAACAATCCGGAAATGTCCTCGCAAAAGCATCTGTTATCCACAGTTGAAAATTGTTTGTAAGGTATATCACGGACTCTATAATATGATATGTTAACATCTGGGGCCAAAATATTGTACTGTTTCATCCGAGATGCAAGTAGTTCTGCCTTATCTTTGGTCAGTTCCAAATCTCTCAGTATATCAATGAGTTGAAACTGAGGTAAAAGCGATGACTTCTGATTCCGCATTATTCCACTAGTCCATCGAGTAAGATTTACATGGCACGAATTACACAAAATACTAGGTGTCCACGGTTCGTTCATATTTTTAACTCGTATACCAAAATATTGCACATATATTTCTTCTATTATTTTACTAAACGCACGTCGATTTGTTTAATTACATATTTTCCGCACATGTAGCAGAAATTGTCGGGATCATTTACGCATTGAAATGTTTTTGCCTTTTACTCATACTTCGAAATAAAACTTTGTGACATTTTTCAGAAAATCGACTTATCTCTTTAAGGCGCTGAATTGCACTAATTTATTAATAAGAAATTCCATTCATAAATTCCGGGTTTAAGGTTCATATGTTGCAGTACCTGGAGCTGACATATAGTTAGCTTCGAAAGTAGACACCCAATATTTCCAAGACTGCCGCGTACTACTTTGTATTGCGTACATATAATTTTACTACCTGTATATACGACTGGGATGTCCATGCCCCTAAAAGCCGTAACTGAATGGAAACCTCATAAATAAAAAACCACAAAACCACATGACGCTCTATCTGAGCGGATCTCATCCAATATAGCTCTCACATTGCATATGGGTGATTCCACGTAAGCTGACCCCATCACACATAAAAAATTAAATCAGATTTTTGCAAAAAAAATAAAAAAGGGATAGCACGATCAATTGAGTTTTAGAAATTCATAAAGAGTTGATGAAATTTAGGAATAGTTTCTTTCCTAGCAATTAGTTTTCTATAGGTTATTATAAAATTGTTGGATGCAGTAATTTTACTGTTGAACTGACATGAGCTATTTTTCGACATATTTTTTTTCTGAAATTTTTCTTTTGACTACAAGAAAGTACACATCCTAAAGTGTCCGCAAACGGTTTTGTATCTTGGAGTGTTTTGTTTGTCACACCCGATACCGAAAATATACAAAAAGTTAAATTTAATACATTTTATGTAGATATGCATATATGTATCATCTTTTGTGTAAGTTATATAGTATAAAGTGAATCAAAATGTTTTAGTATCATTGCAATATTTACGGTAGAATTTGCATTATAATATTTGTCACACCCGTTACGCAAAGACCGTAAATAATTTTTATTCGATTTAAAAATATTGTATGTTTAATAATTTTATGTCAAGTATGAAATTATGTAAATAATAGAAAGCAGAAATTTCGGTATAAATTGAAAAAATAAATATGTAGATGGTATAGGGGCAATCACAAAGAGAAGGATGTGTGCGGCAGTGAAGGTCAATAAGGTCATTTTAAATCAGCCCATTCAATGATACAAGGTTTTGATTGGTTCTGGAATAAAAGGCATAAGAATACTTCTCAAATAGAGTTAAAAAATATCAATATATTTAAGAAAATAGGTGGAAAACTAAAAAAATCAAGAATAACCGACATAAAAATTATTTTTGAGAATATTTCTGCTTATAATATTCTAGCAGGAGACACAGCGTATTCTAATTCAGAAACTTATTCTTTCTAGAAAATGAAAAAATAGCATTGTCATGAACATTGATACAAAAGAAAAATAGTTTTTAAGATGTGAAAACTTATTTTTGGCAACGAATTTTGTACTTGTAAGTTTTTACTCTATTTGATAAAGAAAGTCGGCAATATAAATAAATATGATTTAGTGAATAAAACGACTTCGATTTTGTTTTTCGCAGAAAAAACTTGTTTAATAGATGGATGTTGGCTAATAAATCCTGGACAATATTTCGATCTACGTATTACTCCTCCAGATTGAGACTATGTCACACCCGTTACATTGGCTTGTCACACCCGTTACATATTAAAATATTTACTACAAATGGAATAATAATTTAAATTATTTGGAATGAAGTCTAGAAAATACACTATACTCTCGAGATACTAAAAAAAAATTTTTTTGTTGGCAGTACATAGAAAAATTTTACAGTATGCAATGGAGAAGGTGGCTGATAAAGATATTATCAAAACCTAAGGTCACACCCGTTACGGTAATATATCAACCATATTTTTTTATAAAAATATTATTTAATTTCCTTGCATGTCAATAGGTAACACATATGAATATCTACATAAACAACCCATTGTGAGTTGTCGTTATAAATTATATAGATCAAATCAGGAAAATACTCAGTAACAATGTCACACCCGTTCCGTTGGAATCACCCATATCATGTTTTATGGAGGGTTACGAAACCTCGTCCTCTCTATAATTTTATTGTCTGACATCAATCCTCATAAAATAAAATGCAAGTGCAATGTCTCTTATAAAGGGTCCGCCAAATACCTTTTTTTTGAAAATGCTATAAAAAAAACTACTGAATATTTTCTCAAATTTCTTTTTTTATTTGAAAGTACAATCCTTCCGGTTAATAATGGAAAATAATTTCATTCAAACGTCTGTAGTAGTAGCCTACACGATCGGTCCAATTTTTAAGCACATATCGATTGTGTGCAGCTGTATTTCACCAATGGCTTCACGAATATTGTCCTTTAAAGCGTCAATTGTCTCTGGCTTGTCGGCGTAACACTTATCTTTGAGGGCACCCCACAAATAATAGTCCAACGGTGTCAAATCGCAGCTCCGAGGTGGCCAAACGACATCAGCTCTGCGGCTGATAATGCGATCTTCAAAAACAGGGCGCAAAACATCGAGTGTCGCTTCGGCTGTGTGGCACGTAGCGCCGTCCTGTTGAAACCAAATGTTGCCAATATCCTCCTCTTCAATTTTTATGAACAAAAATTCGTTCAACATGGCCCGATAACGATCGCCATTGACTGTAACGGCCACTCCTTGCCCATTTTCGAAGAAAAATGGCCCAATTATGCCTCTGGACCAAAATCCGCACCAAACAGTGACTCGTTTTGGGAGTATCGGCTTTTCATTGTATGCGTGCAGGTTTGCTGTGCCCCAAATGCGACAATTTTGCTTGTTTACATACCCGCCAAGATCAAAATAAAAAAATCAAAATCAAATGAAAATCAAAAATTAAAAAAAAATTGAAAATCATCATTTTCAAAGTAATGTCGCAATATTTCCCAGCGTTGTTCAAGCGTATACACAACCATAATCGTTCAGCGGAAGGATAAGGATAAAACATGAGCTAAGTGTTACCATTCACGAAATAAGCACAAGAAAAAAAAACGTTAGATGGCGGACCCTTTATGTCTCTCTCGCATATGGCGAATTCAATATAAGCAAAAACATTATTTAAAAACGAAAAAATACGAAACGAGATTTTTTTGAATTTCCCTAACATTTATAAAATGGCTCATAACTTTTACATCTATCCATAGATTTTTTTCAAACAGACAGTATAGATATTTAAAAATGTGATAAAATAATATTTTCGATTTTTTTTATAATTTTTATGGTTTTTTTTTGTACCAGGAAAGTGTTTTAAAAAAAAAAAACATTTTTTTTTCTCATATTTTTGACGACTGTTACTAAACCAAAGAATCTACGTGAAAGCGATATTTGCAGCATATGTAGCCCTCACAATTCCCTTTAATTTGAGGAATAACACAGCTCAATCAGACGTATACTTGTGGTCCAAATACTGAATGTACTTTCCATGAAAACTGGGATTTTAAAGAAAAATAAAAAAAAAAAATTTACCATAAACAATTTTTTTAATATTTTTTTCGTGTTTGTGACACCTAATTGCACCAGAAACTGTCATCTACATCCCTTGGACAAAAATTTTGTTGCATAGTGTAATTAGTTTGGTTCATATTACCAATTTCGTCGCCCACTTTAAAACATAAAACGTAAAAGCTTACCACTCACAAAAGCCAATTTTTGTTAAATAAAAAAACAACAATTTTTTTGATAATTTTTTGATCAAAAATAATATTTCTTTTTAATAATAATTTTGAAAATATTTTCATATATGCGATGTGTATATATATATATATAGAAAACAATTTTGAATTTTGTATGTAAAAAACTTACAATTGTCATCAGTAATAGATAATATAATATAATAAATACAAAACTGATATAATGATAGTCATAGTCAATTCATAGCAAAGCATTGTTTGTTGTTCTTGTTCTCATCGTGTGCTTTTTTTATTCCATTTAAAATAATTTAAAAAGAAATTATAAATTAATTAAAATTATAAATGTAGAGTTTTTTCTTTTGTTTTTTTTATATACTTAGTAGATGTTGTTTTTTTAAATTGTTTTTAATTGTAGGGCGATTGTATAATCTCAATTTGGGGTGCGTGTGTGTGTGTGTTGTAATAATTTTCAAATTATTTTTAAAATAATCTCACTTTATAAGGAATAACATTGCATTAATCAATTTCAATATATTTGTTTTTGTTTGTTTTGTTTTTCATTTGTTCTTTTAAACATTTTTGGGGCTAGTTTTGTTGTTTCTTGTTTTTGTGTATGTTCTAAACTATGTTCTAAATGATGATAAATGTGTTAAATTATGCAATTATGCAAAATATATATATATGTGTAGTGAGTGAGTGTATGTACTCTCTTATTTATGTAATTTTGTGTTTAGTTTTGTAAAATACAACACAACATAGATAGATGTGATGCGCAGGCAGGCACTACATGTACATACATAGTGTATGTACATATGTATGTACTTATGTACATATATGTATGTATGTATTTATGTAGATTATGAAAGCTCGGCGCATACATTCAAAACGAACAACATAAATTAATTTAAAACAAAAATCTATGATAAACATTTGCAAAATATATTTTTCAAATATTGTTAAAATTTAATAATAATAATAATAATAATAATATGTAATGTAATAGTCATAGGCAAATACAAATTATAAATAATAAAACACATTAATTTAATAACACATAAATATGTATGTATGTATGTATGTCTGCATGTATTTATTTAGTAGTATGTATATTATATATGTATATAAAAATAAAAATGCAGAGTTTTCTCTCAGTGCATAGGATTTTCTTTTTTTTTTTTTGTGTTGTATAGTAGGAGTATTCTGTGTGTGGTTTAGGTCTATATGTAGGTATGTATGTAAAATAGGATGAGTTGCACTAAATAGGAGCAGTAATACAGCAGTACAATTCATATCACTTCTCATCGGAGGGGAAGAAAATGCAGTGGTAAAATATAGTTTGATAAAATAAATCTTAATTTCTCTTTTTTTGGTCACAGCAAAGCAACAGTCCTTTTGGGATGGAATATTTTTTGGCCTCCCACGGTCATGGGGTGTAGCAAAACAGGCAACGGTCTACAACAGAGATTATGCTGGGTCAAAGTCGGCGATAGAAAATTTGTCCTATTAATTTAGAATCCCACAACCGGGATATATTTCTTTTTTTTTTAAATTAAAATTGTGTCTATATGATAAAACGTCAAAAAAAAAAAAGGAATCAATTTGGGAATATAGGATAGTTCTTACAGTTCCTGAAAAGAAGAGCCAAATATAAAAATATTCTAAAATATTTTTGTTATATATTGTTTTTTTCACATTAGGAATACGAGTATATGTATCAAAAATGGGTCAGAATATTTCAGATCGTATTGAAAAAATATGTTAAATGTTCATTTCATAAAATGGCCTTTATGATAGGGCTTCCCAACTGTGGAGCTATTTTGATACTTTAGGAAGCTGAAAAGAGTTGAAGAATAACTAACAAAAACAGTGTTAAGTTCGGTAAGATAAATATTGTGTACCCTTCACCATATATCGCATTCCACATTGAAAAAGCGCAAATAGGAAACTATGCAGTTCAAACAACTCAAAAAATTACCACCTTCAATTTTCACAAGATTTAGCACAATAACCCGTTAGGGGTTTTCCAACAAGAGGTGTTATTTAGAATCACCCGGTATTCCGGTAGCTGTCACTTTTGAAGCTTTTATTCTTTGACATTTGACAAGTAGAAACTACGCCATTACTAAAAATGGAACGATACACGATTCAACAACGCATTGAAATTATTAAAATTCGAAAATCATCGAAAAATCATCTTGACTGATGAGGCCCATTTCCACCCCGGTGCCTACGTCAACAAGCAAAATTGTCGCATCTGGGGCTCGGAAAACCCAAGAGTTATTGTTGAGAAGCCTCTCCATCCTCAACGTGTGACTGTTTGGTGCGGTTTATGGTCCGGCGGGGTCATTGGACCTTACTTTTTCGAAAATGAGGTTGGATCAACAGTTAGGGAGATTCGATTGCGCTATCGAGAGATGATTAAGGATTTATCATCTCTCGATATCATTCAACAAGACGGCGCTACATGCCACACAAGCAACGAAACCATTGCTCTGTTAGGGAAAAGTTTCCGGACCGTGTTATCTCTCGAAGAGGTGATCACAATTGGCCACCAAGATCTTGTGATTTAACACCTTGCGACTTCTTCCTTTGGGGCCACGTAAAAGATAAGGTCTACGCCAACAGCCCAGCGTCGATTCAAGACCTCAAAGATATAATTCGTGAGGCTATCGAGGACATAGGGCCACTTTGCGATTTGGTTATGGAAAATTTCACGAAAAGGATATGGTCCTGTAAGCGTGGTGGCCATTTGGCTGATGTTGTTTTTCATTATTAACGGCATACCTTCCTCTTTATTATGAAATAAACATCCGATCATTTATCTCAAAAAATGGCATTTTTCTTTGAATACCAAAATAACACCTCTTGTTGGAAAAGTCTTTATATAAAATATTCAAATAATGAATGATATGAGTAATTAATTCCAAAGCAGTTCGACCAACTCAAAAAATAACCCGCTTCAATTTAGCACAGTAATTTTTCAAAAATAATTTTTTAATTCAGATATAGTATTGAAAAACACATAAAATAATATAAATAAAGAAATACTTAAAAATAATATTAATTAATTTTAACTCAAAACAAAGATTGTTAACATCGTTTTGGAAGATTCAGTAGAAATCATCTTTCTGTTCTGCTTAACGACATGAAGTAAAAATTGTTTTTCCTGCTCATTGTTAGTGAGTATCGTATTGTAATCTTCACACGCGAATTTTTTATGCAACTTTTGCCTTGGAGGTAATCAGCATTGTCATCCCAAGTCTCAGAAGGTAATTGCAAGAAAGAGTCCATGATTTCTAGAACTGAGAGCATTTTCGGCATTCTTTGCGATGCAACGGCTTCTAATGTAGATAATTTGGCAGAGTTACTTCTTACTAAACGAGAACTGCCGTCAACATTCATTCGTTGAACAATAGCCATTTTCTCGTCATAAGACAGCTTGTCGGAAAACAAGGCATATACAAATAGCTCACCACAAGTGACGCTCTAAGACAACCCTTGCTGCTGCACTGATTTCGGGATAAATGACTTTGTATAATTTGAATTTCTTCCAAAGTTGGAGGTCATTAATAGTTGCATCTGCTGCCAAAGGCGCTTCGATTAAAATCTTCGTATATATGAGTGCACCGAAACTAACAAATCGAACAATTTTTTTCTTCTCTTTTGGCTTAGCTTAAATGCTTCAGAATTATTTCGAAAGGAAAAAATCTTCATAGCATACAGCAGTTTTGCCATACATCGAGTATGATGTATTGGTCCCGGAGTACGCCAACTAATCCTTGCAGGTGGTTTGTTCAGAACAATCATTGTGAGCTCTATTAACTCGTTGTAATCACCACGAACTTGTTTTTTTCTATCTGTATCAGTCGCAAGACTCTCAACAGTATTTTCGGCAAACTGTTTCGCGCTAGTATTGAAGTCAAGTTAATCGTAGTGATCTTTTGGTAATGTATCCCAAACGTTACTGAATCTTTTGAAAAATGGAATCTTAGGAGATTTTGATGGACCAAAGTGTACGAGTAAATATTTTTGAAAACATTATTTCAAACACGTGATGACAACAAGCAAACCATAAAAGATCACGTCCCGTCTTTGCTTCGAGATAAGTGCACGCTTCTTGTTTGGCACCAGTGTTAGAGGCAGTAGTATCAAAACTCATAGCTCTGACTTTATTTGTGAAATTCCACTGTTCCATTGTCTCAAAAACAGCATCAGGCGTGTTTTTCCCCGTTCCTGCAGTAAATCTGGGTACGCCTAACAGTTTTTCGCAAGAATGGGAAGGCGTTCTACTTTCCTATTTCCTTTTATATCAGACAATATTTTCCCATCCCAATGTATTACAAGGGCATACTTCGGGTCGAATAGTTCTTTTATATTCGCATTGAATTCTGTCCTTGCTTTTATTCTTGCACGTCGAATTGTACTTCGAGAGATTGGGAGTGCAGCAGGATTACAACAAAGTGCGGCAGACAATGGAATAATCAGTCGCGCTGCTTCTCTTTCGGGTATTTTGTTACGATCCAGAGCGTTAGTAGCATGTTAGGTACATATGGTACATGTGGTATAGTGGTATATTCTACTTGTAGCGACCTGTGTCTTTTTTTGGGAAAGTAACCACAAAATCATCTTCTTGTTTATCCTTCAAATTGGTAGTTGCACTCGAAGTGCTACTGCACCTTAAAAAAAAGTTATATTTCTTGACTTGACACTACTGAAATTTAAGCATTATGTTTAGCGAAATTTTTTCTTAATTCTTCAGATCTTTGTTTTCGTTTGAGAGAACGTTCTTTGGTCTTTTCTTGCTTCTTGTCAATCGATGTGGTAATCATCTTACTCTCACTTCTTTGATCCATGAGAAACGCTCTATCGTCCGCAGTTTTGATTGAATTCATTTAATGTGTGGTGATAACGAAGTAGAACTTGCCGAAGAGTTGGAAGTTGATTTTCGGGAATAGGCCAATTAAAATGTTGCACTTTTTTGCAGAAACGAATTCGCCATCAATCGGCCAAGCTGTTTTATACCCTCCACCATAGGGTGGGGGGTATATTCATTTTGCCACTCCGTTTGTAACACCACTAAATATTGATCTGAGACCCCATAAAGTATATATATTATGACAAAATTCTAAGACGATTTAGCCATGTCCGCCCGTCCGTCTGTTGTGATCACGCTACAATCTATAATACATGAGCTAGGTGGCTTAAATTTAATACATATACTTCTTATATCTGCAGGTATGTTGGGATTGAAAACGGGCAATATCGGTCCATTTACTAGTCCAGCGGACGAATCTAAAATTATATATAAAAATTTACAACAATATTGACTCAATAAAATTGCTATATCTTTTTAGTCCATCAAGGTTCCATTTTGAGTTTTTCATAGTCAGTTCATAATAGTTTGACTCTTTAGTACCACAAAAATCAAGGATATTAGTTGATACTATTTCTGGATATTCAAGGATAAAGGATATTTTCCATATTTAAACCTCGTTCCACCAAAAGGAGATAAATAGTTCTTTCCGCAACATTGAAGAGGAGCAGCAGAGTTTTTCATTGGTATCAATATCTTCAAAATACGTAAAGCGATTAAGAAGATATGGCTAATTTAACAACTAGTAATTTTAAGAAAAATCCTTGAGATAGATAACTTTGGAGCTCTGTACCACAAAAACTTCAATTAATTTTGATAAACTAAAAACGCCATAAAATTCGTGCACATTTGTATAAAACAGTACCGTATTTTACCCAATGAAAATACAACCCCATTATTTGTATGAATATTGGGCGTAGCGTCATGTAGCCCAAAATCATGTATGTCATATCGCCCTAAAAGCGACATATCGCCCAATTTGGATACCTGAAAATGTCATATCGCCCAAACGCTATGCTATAAAGCCCAACATTTATTATTGGGCGATATGGCATATCAATAAAGTACTGTAATAATACCCTTCATCAGGTAGCGGTGACACCTACTGATTTGTCTCTCCGCTTGTAGCGCACTTCCTAATATTTGGGTAGTTGTAGTCACCGGTGACTGTTTTGGGAAAAAAACTGTCGTCTCAAAAATAGTAGAGCAATAGTAATAAATATTCGAAACGCATTATTGGAGAGTGGTTGATTAGATTTGATTTTTTTGGGCGATATGATATAAATGATTTTGGGCGATATGACGCTACGCCTGAATATTGGCCCCAAAAAGTTACATGTCACACAACAACTTTTTGGGGACTAATTCATATTTTGACTGCTTTTCGGGGCTCATTTTCATCTATGGATTTATAAACGGCAGAATCTACGCGTAAAAGCTTTACTCCGCGTAGCCAACTTTGGATCCTGTCCAAAGACTTAAGGGGGCGGAGTTAAGTTTTTTCTTTGGTTTTTTTTAATTTAATTTTTGAAAGGAGAACCTCTTAAAAATGTTGTGTGAATCGAGATGAATTGGAGCAAAACTAACGAAGTTACAGCAGTCTAAGCAACGGCGCCTCATACATGCCTCAGTACCAGTTATGTCAAACGGGAAATCCAGATCCCGAATCGCGGGATTTTTTAAAATGAATCCCGGTATATTGTAATAATAATAAATATATGAAGCTGTCTCTTATAAAATACTCGTATTAAGTGATAGACTGATACAAAAGAGTATATATAGAAGAAGAGTAACCACGGCGAAAATCATTTGCAGAGGTGAGTTTTTCTATCGAAGTGGTGGACATAAAAGGAAATTTAAATTGATTAAAAACAAGAGTTTCTTTCTGCGTTTTCTTTATTTCAACTCACGTATAAGAATTTTATTTTGTGTATTTATTGACATGCATGTGAAAAAGTGCAAGAAACGAACGCAAAATACACGATTTTCAAATGAAATTTTTCATGAACTCAACTTCTGCACATGAGGTGGAATTCACATTTTCCGTGTGGTGAATAAAATTGATAATGAAGCAATTGTTAACATAAAAAAATATTGACATAATCCGGTGGTCTTTAAATCATTATTAATTTGTTACTAGGATATTATTCTGGCTCTAGACCATCTTTATACCCTCCACCATAGGATGGGGGATATATTCATTTTGTCACTCCGTTTGTAGCATCTCTAAATATTGATCTGAGACCCCATACAGTATATATATTCTTAATCGTCGTAAAATTCCAAGACGATTTAGCCATGTTCGTCTGGGCGATATCGGTCCATATTTAGATATAGCTCCCATATATAGCATCCAACTTGTTGTTATTCCTACTGTTCTCATTTACTATATTTTTTGTGTTTTTCGGCTTGAGTTATTTTGTGAGGTCACATGCTATCCATGGTGGAGGCTATATAAGATTCGGCATGGCCGAACTTACCGCTTTTACTCGTTTCCATTGCAATGGTAAACTTCTCAACTACTATTGAAAGTTTTGCAGATATGAGTCATTTTCTTTTATACAAATTATCGATAAAGACTCGACGTTGCCGCGAGAGTTTTAGTGAATATGAAATTAGTATCGAAGTGATGCAAAGACATTTGGAATAAGGCCAAATAATTTTACTACTACATTTTAAATATGAAAACGCATGGGAGAGCTGGTTGATACAAAAGTCATTTCTTCCATTGCAAATCAATATAAATACATAATTTATCATTAGACGACATCTTTTACATTTAAACATTTTATAAAACTAAGACTAAAATTAATTTATAAGCAAAAATAAAAGACTACAAGAAATATATATATAGGTACATTTTGTAAATAGACAGACAGTCAGTCAACTTTATAGAAACAATCAATACTTGTATTATCTTTATGAGTTTGAGAGAAAAAATAGTAAACAAAACGAACACTGTATAAATGGACATCATAAGACCTAGACCTAGAAGAGACACCTTATTAGAGATAACAGTTAAAATAGCATAGAATAGTTCAAAAATAGTCATCCTTTGTATACATACAAACGGCCGAGAATTTATAGTTTTTGCCAATTTGCAAAAAGCTTGACCAAATGATTAGGGTGTCTATACCTTCGATTGTCTTTGGAAATACTTGTTCAGGGATTATACACAAAACAACAGTACCTCCTTTATTTTCTAAAAATCCAACCGTTATTTGTTATAGAATTTGAAACTATTCTAATATTTTTTCATTTTAAAAAATGCACATCCAATAATGCTATCTCAAGAATTTCTTGCTAGTTAAAATATGTACGTAAAGGGTTGAGATATTTTCGTTAAATTAGAAAGGGACACCTCCATAGCTTGGCGCAGCACATATCTGTCACAAACAACCCTAAATACTTTGCCATCGAGAGCGCCGGTCAGTGCCATATACAAATTTTGAACCACCAAAAATGCAAATTTCAAAAGTTGAAACTTTGCTATAAGCCTCAGGGAAATGCGATATGAATTAAAATATTTATGAATGTGATTGAGAGCGTGTGTGTGTACATCGGCAATAATAATAACAACAACTGCAATACAGCAATATAATGACGTCGTTGCCGTTCTAAATAAAACCATATATATGTACAAAAAGAGCCTGGCGTCGTCGCGTAGTCACCATCATTAGCATCGTCTGTATATACCTTATATCAAATATGAATTTAAAATATGCCCTTCCTCCGTTTTCTCCAAAATGGTCGACAACTTCAGTGAAGCAATTTATAAAAATTTCTGTAAATGGTCATTTGCTGTTTCTGTTTCCGTTTCCATAGCTATATATGAGTAAGTCTGGTTAGCTTTTACTATTTCTCTGTTCTGCAGTTAACAGTGCCGATGTTACCCCTTTTTGGTGGCATTTCCATTCCTAAGCAAATATTGTGCTAAACAAATGAAAGGATAGATCTGTTTGATTATGAGACTACGCCTCTAGTTGGCCCGCCTCACCGTCGGATCCTTAATTTCTTTAATGAAAATAATTCTAAGCAACAAAAATTAATCATGGTAATTATAATACAGTATAATCTCTATTTACCCATCTATATAATATCAGCCCCCATTGTTAAATCGAAAATATCAGATGAACTACGTTTCGACCTACATCTACAGGACAATGTCAGCTGATATTAAAATACGTCTCATAATAAGAATGAATTTCATAAAATAAAATGTCTTTATGAATATCAATATTTTCGCTTTGGAGGACTAGTCCGACTACTGATGAGTAGAACTCTATTGAAACATTCTGAAAACTATGGATTTCGATGAACATTCAGAATACTTTATCATATGAACGATTTATTTACAATTATTTATCATTTAAATAGCAAAAACATCAATCTTACGACTTGGTACATCGTTATATAGAATGAGCATTAAACCGAGATTCTACTACATTTGGAAAATCGGACTTCTGATGGAAATTCGGGTCTCTGAAGGAAATTCGGACTTCTGATGGAAATTCGGGTCTCCGATGTAAAGCGATTTAAATGACATCGTTTTTTTAACATTTTCGGATTTAATTTAATTTAATTTGTTAATAAATAATCTCTAGTTTTTCACTTTTAAAGAGGAGAATACAAATTCGACTTTCTATGATTTTTTTTAATTTCATAAGTTTTTTCATAAAAAAAAAGAAATATAAAAATTTAAAAAAATTGGTTTTAATAGAGATATAAAAATAAAATAATATTATATCACGGAAATCGGTTTCCATCAGGTATTTCACTGACTATTTTAGGAAATTTGGGTCTCCGATGTAAAGCGTTTTAAATGACATCGTTTTTATAACATTTTCGGATTTAATTTTATTTAATTTGTTAATAAATAATCTCAAGTTTCTCACTTTTAAAGAGGAGAATACAAATTCGACTTTCTATGATTTTTTTTATTTCATACGTTTTTTTTATAAAAAAAAAAGAAATATAAAAATTAAAAAAAAATGGTTTTAATAGAGATATAAAAATAAAAATAATTTATTATAACTGAAATCGTTTTCCATCAGGTATTTCACTGACTATGTTTAGGTCCATGACGAAAATATAGGTCTTGATTGATTAAGATTTTTTTTAATATTGTTGGATATTGTAATTAATCCCATTTAAAAAAAGACAACAACTATACCATAAAGTAAAAATTGAGGTTATTTAAAATAAGGCAATGAAATATAGATACAGTTATCCCTCTATTTTCGTCGCCTCGATTACCGTCGTTGGAAAAAGTGTTAGCTTTTTATTTTATTTACGTCCTTTCTATATATCTGCAATATAAATATAATAGGGGCTACCTTTTTTGAGAAATGCTCTCAGAGACCATTTCTAATTAAGGTAAAGTGATCAGGGAACAAATTGGTCTAAGGAAAAGTTAACAGAGAAAACCTTTCCTAAGAAAATGTTTTCAGAGACATCCTTTAACGAAGAAAAAGTCATCCTTTTCCAAAGGAAAAGTTGTCAGAGCCGGCTGAGACAACCATTTTATAAGGACCAGAGACCAACTTTTCCTAAGGAAATGTTATCAAAGACCACATTTTCCAAAGGAAAAATTGTCAATAACATCTATTTCATAAGGAAAAGTTGTCAGAGATCACCTCTTTACAAGGAAGAGTTGTCAAAGAGCAACTTTTCATAAGGAAAAGTTATAAGAGACAACCTTTTCCTAAGCAAATGTTCAGAGACAACCTTTTTCTAAGAAAAATGAAAGTTATCCATTATTCTTAAGAAAATGTTACCAGATCTGTCACTGACCTCCTTTTTCTGATGTCAGAGACCACATTTTTCTAAGGAAAAGTTATCAGCGACTGACTCTTCCTAAGGAAACAGTTTCAGAGTTGACAAAGTTGTCAGGAATTACTATTTCCTTCAAAAAAGTTGTCAAGACCCACCATTTCATAAAGAATGGTTGTCTGAGATCACCTTTTCATAAGGAAAAGTTATCACAGACAACATTTTCCTAAGGAAAAGTTATCAGAAACAACATTTTCCTAAGGAAAAGTTGTCAGAGACAACATTTTCCTAAAGAAAAGTTGTCAGAGACCACATCTCTATAACGAAAAGTTGTCAAAAGCCATATTTTCCTAAGGAAAAGTTGGCAGAGACCACATTTTCATAAGGAAGAGTTGTCAGAGAGCAACTTTTCATAAGGAAGAGTTGTCAGAGAGCAAATTTCCATAAGGAAAAGTTATCAGAGACAACTTTTTTCTAGGAAAAAGATGTCAGGGACCACATTTTCCTAAAAAAAAGTTGCGAAAATTTACTTTTTCCTAAGGGCACCTTGTCATAAGCCACTTTTTACATCGACTTAGGGAGGGAGAATTTTTCACACGCATTCTTTTCAGAGACCACATTTTCCTAGGAAAAAGTCGTCAGATACTACTTTTAACTAAAGAAAAGTTGACAAAAACAACCTAATCCTAAGTAAAAGTTGTCAAAGATAGGCGATCTTAAAAGTTGTGAAAAACCACTTTATTTGAAGGAAAAGTTTTCAAAGACTATATTTTCCTTAGAAAAAGTTGTCAGAGACCACATTTTCGTAAGAGAGAGTTGTCAGAAAGCAACTTTTCACTAGGAAGAGTTTTCAGAAAGCAAATTTTCGTAAGGAAGAGTTGTCAGGGATGAACTTTTCGTAAGAAAAAGTTATCAGAGACTACCTATTCCTAAGAAAAAATAATCAGAGACCACCCACCCCAGGAAGAGTTGCCAAAGGCCACCTTATCTTAAGGAAAAGTTGTCAAAGACCACCATATGCTAATGAAAAGCTGCTAAAGACCACCTTATGCTAAAGAAAATTTGTCAAAGATCACCTAATCTTAAAGAAAAGTTGTTAAAAATCACCTTATCTTAAGGAACAGTTTTCAAAGACTATATTTTCATAAGGAAAAGTTTACCTAGCCCATCTTTTCATAAGGAAGAGTTGTTACCTTTTCCTAAGAAAGAAATGCCAAAGACCACATTATCCTAAAAAAAGGCGTGAAATGTGATTTTTTCCTAAGGACAAGGTGTCTATTTTTTAGAAGCCCTCTCTTCAGAGACCACATTTTTCTAAAAAAAAAAGTTGTCAGTGACCATTTTTCTAAGCAAAAGTTGCCAAGATCATAAACATAAACAGAGACCAGAATACAATTTTTTCAGAAATACAATTTTCCTAAGGACAAGGTGTCATAAGCCATTCTCGCATCGACCCAGGATTTTTTTTCTATTTTTTAGAAGCCTTCTCTTCAGAGACCAAATTTTTCTAAGAAAAAGTTGTCAGTGACCATTTTCCTAAGTAAAAGTTGCCGATATCATAAACATAAATGATCAGAGACCAGAATACAATTTTTTCAGAAATACAATTTTCCTAAAAAAAAAGTTGCCAAAGACTTTTCTCATCGACCCAATGAATATGTTTTACTGAAAATTTATCAGGGACCACATTTTCCCAAGGAATAGTTGTCAAAACTGTCTAAAGAAAAGTGGTCGAGACCACATTTACTAAGAAGAAAAGATCAGAGACCAACTATTCCTAGGAAAAAGGTGTCAGAAACCAAATGTCCCTTAAAAATAAAGTTGCTGAAGACTAAAATTTCCTCCGGGCATGTTGTCATAAGGCACTTTTTCGACACATCGACTTATTGGAAATTTTTTCCAAAGAGAAAATTTCCGACACAATCTCTCATAACTAAAGTTGTCGTTGTCTATCATTAATAATACCATACCAATTGTTTACTTTTTGCCAAAAACGTCTTTTTCCTAAGGACAAGTTGGCCAAAGCCAGTTTTTCCCCATCGACTGAAGGGAATTTTTTTATGGATAAGTTTTCAGATGCCATCTCTTTAGGGACCAAATTTTTCTAAGAAAAAGTTGCCAGATACTAATTTTAACTTAGAAAAAATAATCAGAGACAACTTATTCTTAAGGAAAAATTTTCAGAGACCACCCATTCCCTTCCTGAAGTAAAGTTGTCCAAGTCTATCATTAATAATACCATACAATTTTTTTGTTTTCATTTATAAAAATTGACATTCTAAAGCGTAAATGGAAAATCTGATTTACATCATTTTGATTTACATCGTCATATTCCGCAAACAATTACAACGTAAATCGAGGGAATACTGTGTTAAATTCTAAATACATGACGAGTGTTTTTTCCCGGGGCGCCAGGGGTAGGTTGAGTAGTAATACTAAATATTAGCCTAAAGAAATACTAAAATCAAATAGCATACAATTTTGCTCTAACAGCAAACAAAATTAAAACAACAACAAATTAGAACGCGGGCGCTCAAAAAATACAATTACAACAACAAAAAGGGTTGGCGGGAGGTGAGAAAATGCGGTGGGCGGAGAAGCTAAATGATAATAAACAAAAATTTCCCGAAAAATTTGCACATGACGAAATTTTGAAATGAGTCAAAAATTTGTTAGAACGGAGGATACCTTTTTGCGTAACGCAAAATTGTTGTTGTTGTGGTGGTGGTTATGGTGGGGATTGTGGACCTGGTTTTTGGGGGATGCTGTTAGCTTAGTGGGGAGGATTTTGAGCTGCTATATGATGCAAAGGATGTTGCTGCTGTTGTTGTTGCTGCTGCTGGGCATGAATAAGGGGTAGATGCTGCTTGGGGATTTGTTGTTGCTGTTGCAGCAGATAGGTGGCGCCGTTAGCTCCACCACTGACTGAAGGAGGATGGGAAACATGCTGCGTTAGGTGGTGATGGTTGGGTGGTATTTGTGACGGATGATGTGGTAAATGATTTGGCTGCTGTTGCATGTGCGGATGCTGTAGCTGCTGCTGCTGATGGAGATGATGAAGATGATTATTGGTAACCTGGACTACTGCCGTCTGGGCTGCTGCAGCATTAGGTGGCAAAGGTGAACCCATCATTGCTACGGTTGGCGTCACATTAGCGGTGCTCACCACCATCATGGGACTCATAGGCATAGCCGAGCGATGTGCATGATGAAGATGCGGCGTTGTTGGCAGTTGTTGTTGCTGCTGCTGCAGGGTATTGGGTGTATGTGGTCTGCCCGGTGCACTGTGGGCCTGATGACTCACCAAATGTTGCTGGGGTGGATGTGCTGGCAAAGGGGTGTTTTGGGCTTGTTGTTGTTGCTGCAGCGGAAGATGTTGCATCTGTGGAGTCCGGGGAGTAGATGGCACATTGGCAGGCTGTTGTTTAGTGGGTGTATGTGTAGTAATACCATCATTACTAATCGCTTGGACATGACCATTTAAATTGCCTTTGGCAATGGCATTTCCATTGCTGCCATTACAAACGGCGGCAGCAACAACACCGCCGTTGGTTACAGCCGCTGTTGGCTGTGTAGCGGCGGCCGCCGGTATATCAGTGGATGTTGTTGTAGTGTTGCTGGTGGAGGTGGTTGTAGTGGTAGTGTTGTTGCATGAGGTGCTATTGTTTGAGGAATCAGAGGTGGTGGTGGTGCTGGTGGTGGTGTTGTTGTTTGTGGTATTTGCAGTGGAGGAATTTGTATTACTGGAACTAGCCGCTGTCGAGTTGGACGTGGAGGATGATGTATTGGTGGTGGTGGTGGTAGGGGTAGTTCTGTTATCAGTACCTAAAACATAATGTCAATGCCAATTATTTTAGAAAAAAATGTTAAAATAAAAATAAGAATAAATAAAATAAAACGTTAACAAAAGAAAACTCATAAATTTTCCTTAATAATCAAATGAACCGTGGATCTGAAATGAACCAAAAAAACATCTCGAAGAAAACATGATGTGCCTTTGGAATTGTTTCACCCCCGCCCAATAAAAGGCATACATTCGCCTACTTCCCTATAACTTAATCATGAATCCTCCTTCACACAGATTTATAGAAGCAATTTTATCGGGAGCTGGGATAATAACCCACTCATTCTTAATTTTCAACATTATTTTTGCTTGTCATTCATTGTCGCCCTCTATGTCATTTCATTTGGGGTTTATTTTATATTTTGTTTTATTTTTTTCTTTTCGCCCACTCATCAACACTTACCCGCTGCTGTATTTGCTAGGAAGGTCTTTGTTTTCTCTAAAATATTAGGCAAATTATAGCCATCCTTTGTGTAGCTGAAAAGAAAAAAGATGAAAACAACATTAATAAAATAAAATAAATATGTTAATGTAAATAAAATAGACGTAATTCTTTATTGATCGTTTTTTATACCCTACACCACACTGTGGTACAGGGTATTATAAGTTTGTTTCACGGCAGATGTTTGTAACACCTGAAAATAACACAGCTAGACCCACCTTAAATCGACTCAGACGCACTAGCTGAGTCGATTTAACGATGTCTGTCCGTCCGTCCGTCCGTCTGTCCATGTAAAGTTGTTCGTCGACTACAGGTCGCAATTTCACTCCGATCGTTCTGAAATTTTGCAGTTTAGAGTATTTCGCGGCTGTTAAGATCGCTATTGAATTTGGTTGAAATCGGTTCAGATTTAGATATAGCTCCCATATATATCTTTCGTCCGATTTGGCCCTTTAGTCCTATAGAAGCTGTATTTTACATCCGATCGTTTTGAAATTTAGAATGGTAGAGTTTCTTGATCCATGAACCAACACTGCCGAATTTGAAGAAAATCGGTTAAGATTTAGCTATAGCTCCCATATATATGTTTCGTCCGATTTTGCTCTTTAGTCCTGTAGAAGCTGTATTTTAATCCAATCATTTTGAAATTTAGAATGGTAGAGTTTCTTGATCCATGAACCAACACTACCGAATTTGAAGAAAATCGGTTCAGATTTAGCTATAGCTCCCATATATATGTTTCGTCCGATCTGGCCATTTAGTCCTATAAAAGCTGTATTTTACATCCAATCGTTTTGAAATTTAGAATGGTAGAGTTTCTTGATCCATGAACCAACATTGCCGAATTTGAAGAAAATCGGTTAAGATTTAGCTATAGCTCCCATATATATGTTTCGTCCGATTTTGCTCTTTAGTCCTGAAGAAGCTGTATTTTACATCCAATCATTTTGAAATTTAGAATGGTAGAGTTTCTTGATCCATGAACCAACACTACCGAATTTGAAGAAAATCGGTTAAGATTTAGCTATAGCTCCCATATATATGTTTCATCCGATTTGGCTCTTTAGATCCAATCGTTTTTATACCCTACACCACACTGTGGTACAGGGTATTATTTAAGTAAAATATACATGAATTACATAATTTATACATCAGAGTTATTCAATATTACGAGAGTGGTGTAGGGTATTATATAGTCGGCACCGCCCGACTTTAGCCTTTCCTTACTGGTTTTTATATGAAAATAAAAACAAAGAGGAACAATAAGAGCTGTGCCATTTGAATCAGCTGATTGAAAATGTGAATTTTTATCTCATCCACATTTAGCAAAGACAATTGCTAATAAGGGTGTCATGGTGAAAAGGCACGAAAACGTGGTCTATCCAAATATGAGGTCAGATCGAGGAGAATCGGATATAATAGCCTTGCCAAAAAAATTTAATTTCCATTTTACTCCAAAACCACCCTAATCTTTACTAGAAGGAAATTATATACCTAATATGTGCAAGAAAATTTCCTTAATATTAAGGACATTTTCTTAATTCTATGTATAAACTGTCGTTATTTTAAAGATTAGAACGTCTATGGAGCAAAATCATTAAAATTAAGTAACTCTGTTTCAGTGTAGTTTTTTGCACTATTTTGACATTATTGAACAACAATTATTATATTTTATCATTAAAAAGAAAAAAAATCGATTTTTTCTATTTTTTTTTAATTTTAAAAAGAAAGAAATTTTAAAAATATTTGAAATACTGTATCATTCTGTCTTAGGTAAAATTGCGTCTTTCTTTTCGCATGGCAATTGAGCCCATTTCTCCCGAGCTCATGGGATAAGGAATGCTATTACTGTGGATGAAATTACATACGATTTTGGTAAGATTTAACATTTAAGTACCAGGAGGAGATAGGACAAAATACAAAATTTGAAGTCAATCGGCAATGCCTTCCGAGAGATATCGTCTGTCAGAGATACAGACGGACGGACTTGGCTTAAAATGTCCCGCCATACATACATAAGTATGAATGTATATAGGGTCTTGGGTCACTCCTACCCTCCTCTAATGAAATGAGAGTAACCAAAATGTCTTATCGGCACTTTTTCTACTATTCCCGTTTTTTGGCGAGTCAGCATATTAGAGTATTGGCACCTTATTCATTAAATTTTTATGAATAAGGCACTTAAAGTATTAATTTGTATATTTATTTGTAATAGTTTGACCCATTAATACACAGATGGACAGAGATATGAAGTTATAAAAATTTTAGTTGAAAATATCTACAGTTCAAGTATTATTAATATTTAAAATAAATCTGTATTACTCGCGTATACGCACTATTGATACAACAAAGAAAAATATAACCCATACGCTATGACTGATATTAAACCGGCATGGATAGCGTATACGCAATATTGATGTAACAATTCATGTAACCTACGAGGTTTGCTATATATATTTCTGGCCTAGGCAACACTAAGTGTTTCCTGGCGCCACCTTACATTTCCATTGGAAAGTTTGACATTTTTTAGCATCTGGCTACTGTTGAAATGGGTCATATTAGTTCATATTTTTGATATATGTAGCTCCCATAATATAATGGTGTCTGCAGATTAGATATCTTGAAGGTTTGGAGAATACATTTTGTGACAAATCTAGCTGAAATTTAAGAATTCATATTTTATATTACATATAATCGTTCCTAGTAAACGTTGGTCAATGTCGCAAGGTCATTGTTTTAATAAAACACTTAATATAAGGTTTGACTTCCGATGTGACTTCCTAAACTTTCTAGATTCCACATTTTAAAGCCTATCTTGCTGATATTTAGGAAATTAATCTTTTTTGGATACAATAATTTGTAAAAAAGGCATATCAATTTACCTACATATATTTTTATACCCTATGCAGGAAAAAAAATTGTACACCCTTTTTTCAATAACATTGGTAAAAAAAACTAACTTAAAAAACAAAAAACTTTTTGGGAATCTTTGACTTCTTTTGTACACGGAACTCTTCTGCAGTATTCCTCCTACTATCAGCAATATAAAACTCCTGACATTGTAATGAAAAAAAGTCAGATAACACGTAAATCTCATCATCCATGATTCACCAATACTTTGACAGAAAATTCCTTTTCAATTTTTGAACTCTACGTATTGATTCATCATTTTGAATTTCTACCTTGCACAATTTGCACTTGTGCGTCTTTTTTCACCAAAGTCTCTGAGCAATTTGCATATATATATACATACATAATTTCTTTTCGGAACGTTAGGCTACTTTCTCAAAATGTGTTTTATTTTCATAACCTGTCTGGGGTCTGAAACCCCCCTTTTTCTGTTACTCTCAGGTTTCTCATTAATGGTTAAGAATTCCTTAAGTCTCCTTGTGACTCTATAAACATAAAGCGGGACATCACCGCCTTCCTAGCAATTGTTTTTTGCGATGAACATTAATTTTCTTGACAATTTTTGATAATATATAATATATATTTAAATATTCGTGCGCAGTCCTTTAACCAAGCGCATAATAGGTTCAATGAGACTAGGTATCGGTTTACAGACTGTTCTTTTACATGAAAATAAAGCGTACATTTAATATGGCTTTGTCTTTGTTGGATGCGAATTGCTTCCTTCGACATATCGAAGTAAATACTAGTCTAGAAGAATGCCTATAATACTGGACTCTTTAATGTCAGACACAGCATAACTAACATTTGAAACCATGTTTGTTATTTAATGGCTGAACTTCAAAACAATAATTTCCAACTAGTCGTATACTAAGGAGCAGATAACCCAACTGGTCCTATACATACGATTAGATAACCCAACTGGTCGTTTACTAAGGCCGTGTTATTAGTACTCTGGTCCCCTAATAAGGGATAGATAACCAACTACGATAATCCTGCTGGATGTCTACTAAGCAGGAGATAAACCCACTGCTGCTTTATTGATTAGCAGATAACACAACTGGTCATCTACTAGGCAATAGATAACAAGACATGCCTTGTAATAAGAAGTAGATAAACCAACTGGTATTTTATTAAGTAGTATATAACCCAACTGGTCCTCTATAATGGAGTAGATAACGTAGTTAGTCCTCTACTAGGGAATAGATAACCAACTTTTCGTCTACTATAGATAAGATAACCCAGCTGGTCCTCCACAAACGATTAGATAACCCAACTGGTCGTCTACTATGGATGTGTTCTTAGTACTCTGGTCCTCTAATGTAGAATAGATAACCAAACTTGTCGTCTACAAAGGAGTACATAATCCATTAGGATGGCCACAAAGCAGTAGATATATCAAGTGGTAGTCTATTAAGTTGTAGATAATCCAACTGGTCGTCTACTAGGGAGTAGATAACCAGATATGTCGTATACTAAGCAAAAAATGAACCAACTGGTATTTTATTAAGTAGTTGATAACCCAACTTGTTCTCTAATATGGGATTGATAACCCAACATATCGAATACTAGCGAGTAGATAACCAATTTGTCGTCTACTAAAGAGAAGATAACCCAACCGGCCGTCTACTAAAGAGGAGATAACCCAACTGGTCCTCTACAAACTATTAGATAACCCATCTACTATGGACGTGTTCTTAGTGTTCTTGTCCTCTAATATGAGATAGATAACCAAACTACTAATTAATCCAGTTGGATGGCTATAATGCAGTAGATACATCAACTGGTAGTTTATTAAGTTGTAGATAACCCAACTGGTCGTCTACTACGGAGTAGATAAACAGATGTGTCGTATACTAAGCATTAGATAAACTAACTGGAATTTTATTAAGTTGTAGATAACCCAACTGGTCGTCTACTAGGGAGTAGATAAAGATATATGTCGTATACTAAGCATTAGATAAACTAACTGGTATTTTATTAAGTAGTAGATAATAGGGGTACGAAAGTGACTTTAGCGAAAGCGAATATTGAAATATATTTCTTGCGAATGCGAAAGCGAATAGTAAAATAGATATATTTTAAAGCGAATGCGAATAATAGTTTGACCCTTTAGTACCAACAAATTTAAGGAACTGAATTGATACTTTTCCAGGATATTCAAGTATTAAGAATGTTTTCCATATTTTAACATAGTTTTTCAACTGTTTTGAAGAGAAGTGGCAGAGGTTTTCATTGGTATTAATATCCTCAAATTGTGTGAAGGGAATAAGGAGTTTTAACAAATGGAAGCGAATACTGAAATATATTTTTGCGAAAGCGAATAATCCAAAGATGGTTTTTGCGAAAGCGACGTGTCGTCTACCAAGAAGTCAATAATCCAGCTGGATGTCTAGTAAGGAACACATAATCCAGCTGTATGTCTACTAAACAGTGGATAATCCAACTATTAATTTATTGTGTTGTAGTTGGTCGTCCACATAATCCAGCTGGATGTCTACTGAGCTGTAGATCTCGTCGGGGTCACCAATAAAAATGCTACCGTTGACGGCGAAGACTTCTCTAGGAATCAGCTGTTGTTTTCTCCTCCTCTGGTTCGTTACAACGTTGCCAGATTGTTTGTCATTCAAACACGGCGATGTTGGTGCTGCCACAAGTGCCTGTGGCGTCTTCGACGTCAGCGGTAGCATTTTTAGTAATACTTCGTAAGATTTTGTGAACTAGTTTTAGTAATAATAAATAGAGTAAGATAGTTGTTATATGTAAATACGAACGTCTTATTACTACATCGGCAACTATATTTAGAAAAACCAACTGGTATTTTATTACGTAGAAGATAACCCAACTTGTTCTCTAATAAGGAGTAGATAACCCAACTGGCCCTCTACTAGGAAGTAGATAACCAGACATGTGTAATACTAAGGAGTAGATAACCCAACTGGTACTCTAATATGGGATAGATAACCCAACATATAGTATACTAGGGAGTATATAACCCAACCTGTGGTTTACTAAGTAGTAGATTCAGTAATAGGCCCCAATTTAACCAGTTGTGGTATCAGTAGACTCAGGAATATAAACACTTCATTTCCCGCATGGTATGTATACCATATTTCCATGCTGGCTTTACCTTTGTATGATCAACTCACTTAATTTCGATTGTGGAGCTCTTGAAGGAAATAACGCATCAAGGGTACAGTGAAAAAGTGTTCTAGTGAAATTTCATACTTATACTTAAAACAATTTACTTAATAATAATTAAATCATCTTCTACTTAAGTACAAAATAATATTTTTAACTAAAGTTCATTTTACCAATTATTTTTTATAGTAATTTAAATTAGAATACTTTTACATTTTTATTGAAATTGAATCATTTACTACTTTCAAATTTATAGATGATGTCCTCATCTATATAAATTCAAAGAAAACACCGTAATGATAACGCGATTTTCCATGAAAACACGGCTTTAAATTTCGATAACAAAATTTATCGCAAATTGTCTAAATTTATACATTATACCAACGATATACAAAACTATTTATAACGTGTTGGAAATTTATCATTTTTCATTTTACATTTTTCCACTGTTGTTCATCTCTACTTTTCCTTCATTTTCATGTGAACAAAATTAAAATAATTTAAACTGTGTGTGCACTATCATCAATCACCAGACGAGCGAGCACTTTTAAATAAAAAAAAAACGTTTAGCAAGTAATTGTAAAGTATTTTCCCTTGTCTCCGTCGTTTGGCTTTCTACAATTACATTTAACTACAATTTGCGTCTAATCTCTAATCAAAAATAATTAAAAAAACTAAAGTTGTTTTTAAGTGTTATATGTATATAAGTGTATACTTACTTTTCGGTACGTTTTGAGCAAAATAAATTTTTAAAATTACTATAAATGCAAAACAATGTAAATGTTGGTAAACCTTGTCCAAGATAACGGGCAAATTTTATTTGAGCAGGTTTATTTAGGCCACTTTGATTGAGTGATAGAAACGGTCGATGATCTTGTATATCATATTCCTGGAAAGAAACCAAAAAGAAGAAGAAAAAATTCAAATTAGTAATCAAATTGTTCATTATACACTGTTGTGAAACTAAAGCTAGTTGCATAGCACAGAAAAAATACACAAATTACTTAAAAACCAGACTATAAATAATTTATGCTTTATACTCTACGAGTGTACAACATAGTCTGGAAGAGTCAGAGACATGGAGTCATGAAAAATATCACATTAAAATAGAAAAAACCTGTTTCTGTCGCAATTTTATGGGGAAATTATTAAGTTATGGCTCTGGAATAGTTGTGAATTTGTACATTCGTATGTGTGTGTAGGGGGAATGCCAACGACATTTATTATTGACAATAACAATTTCGTTTTATATTAGTCAAATAATGATATATATACATACATAGGTGGTTAGGTTTACAAATTGGGTGTTTGGCTGAAATTAACTTCGAATATTGTTTACCTACTTGTAAGGAAAACTATTTTATTTGTTTGTAAAAATGGGCTATATTATAGCCAGTGTAGATACAATATACCACCTTGTTATATATTATTTATTGCAATTGCTATATGGAGCGTAGGGCCTCAAACCCACCTTATTAGGGTAGAAAGGTCCGTAACGATTACTATAGTACATATATAAACTACTCCATATAAATTGTCATAAAGAACTCTTGGAAATGGTGCTTGCTTATATGGTTAAGGATCCTAGTGATTTTTCGTTCTTGGATTAAAAAATCCGCCTATAAATTTTATTTTAGACTAAAAAGTTTATAAAAAAAAGTTGCTGAATGCTAAAATAATTTCTCGCTATAATTTATTTAAAAAAAATCTACAATTTTAAAGGGGTTTTAAATTTCAAAAATTAAAAAAACATTGGGTTTTACGTGTTTTTAATTGCTCTTGAACGGCTGAACAAATTTTGACATAGTTTACGTCGTTTGAAAGAGAACATAACGGGGGATTTTTTGGTGGAATTTTTTTTAAACTATGAAGAATCTTCCTGATAGTCTTTTTGTACAGAGGTCGAGTATTTGAAATATAATTCTCACTGACAATAATTTCAGCTATAGTCAAATAGTCGACTAAATAATTATGCTACTAAGAGTCTAATTCAGGGATTGGCACTCTGATACAATCATTAAATAATTGTGCTACTGCCTTTAGGCCGGGTTAGGCAAACGAAACCGCAACTTAACTTTAGCGCAGCCGCAATGTTGTTTGCTAGAGGAATTACCCAAAACTTGAAAAACGTGTCATATGACCCAGACATTCACAACAAAAATTGTAACATATTTATTTTATGTTTTCTTGCTCTTATTTTAACATTTTATTGCTTATTTATTATTTATTATTCCATTTTAAAGGTTTTGCATAAATGTCTTCTTTTTTCGATGTTTTCCTGATTTTGTTTTAATCGTTTACACTGATTGAATTAGCTGATTCGTTAAGCTACGGGGGCGTTACGGTTACGTTTGCCTAACCAAGACTTAAGAGTCTAAACAAGGGATCGGCACACTCATACAACCATAACAACAACATTGCCCTCTCTCAATGCAAACTGAATTTAGTATTTTATTATCATTCAAATTTTCTTTAAAATAAATAAAATTTTCTATAAAATATATAAAATGAGCTTTGACATAAATAAAATGTCTTTAAAGAAAATATTCTTAAAAATAAAGAAAAACTTCTTAAAAATAAAGAAAATCTTCTTTAAAATAAAGAAAATCTTCTTTAAAATAAAGAAAATCTTCTTTAAAATAAAGAAAATCTTCGTTAAAATAAAGAAAATCTTCGTTAAAATAAAGAAAATCTTCAAATAAACAATATGATATAAATATCTTTAAAATAAACAAAAAGTTTCTTCGGCTGAAAACCTATAAAACATTCTTTGAATCAAAAAAGTTCTTCAGAGTTGTAATTGTTCAGTGTATAAATAAAATCAAAAAATCTTTTCATATCAACTGGAAATTAAATTTAGAATAAACTTTAAGCAAAAGCTTTTAAAGTCAAAGTTAAAGAAAAACATTATAAAAGTAGCACAACAACAAAGGGGTTATAAACCAAAACAACCAATCATAAATAACCACACAAACATACATTCCTACGGGTGTGTGTGTGTATACACAATCGCACGCACAGCTTCCTTGTCAAAATTCAAGGACTCGGAAACAAAAACTGATAGCTAACAACAATTGCTTCTCCTGCTAACACACAAAGTATCCAACAAAAAACGAAGCTACACCACACATACCTATGTATCCACTTATACACACAGAGACAATCCACAATACAATACACTGATAATGAAGCAGTGAAGGGAAAGCGAAAAAAGTAAGTGTTAAATAAACCGGTGCTAACATGTTAAATTTCACACATTGAAAATGGGGGAAAACACACACTGTCACAGACACAATCTCGGCATTGAACCATCAAACCAACCCACAAGCAAACCAAACCTAAGCAGAAAAAAGAAAACAAACAGCAAAAAAAACTTCTCACACACTCACAACAAGGAACTCAATTCAATAACAGGAAGAACAAAAAAAGCCAACCAACAATCAGCTGAACAGAGAGACATACACTCTCTTTGAACGGATGAAAAAAAACATTCATAGTCAAGTTACTTAACATAAGACAGGACTTTATTGAATGAGTACACAAACAAACATTACCACACACACACGCACGCACACGTAGAGCAAAAAACAGAGGGACAGACAGACAGCCACTGCCTGTAAGCCCGAATGTGGCCTG
The DNA here is from genome assembly GCA_963930755.1 of Eudasyphora cyanicolor. Taxonomy (NCBI): domain Eukaryota; kingdom Metazoa; phylum Arthropoda; class Insecta; order Diptera; family Muscidae; genus Eudasyphora; species Eudasyphora cyanicolor. The sequence goes on along the minus strand of OZ005735.1, from coordinate 216,885,639 downwards.
AAGAAGATAACATAAACACAAACTGATATATGCTCAAACTTACATCATCACACTCCGAGAGCAAAGGGATAGAGAGAACGAGCTACAAAAGCAGCAATACGAGTACGCATATTAAGATACAAATTCAGACATTGGCATTCGTAAATTCTTCGGAAAGCACAGTGGAATTTATAATGTAAAATTTCAATTTCTTGTTGTTTATTGTTGGTCTGTTTTTTTTTTGCTATTAAGTCAGAATTGATTTCTTCTAATTTATTTTTTCTCCAATCTGCTTAATAACACAGTACATACAACATATTCGAGGTCGTTGACTCCGTTTTGACGTCAGATTCTGAAAATGTTTAATGAATGTAAGAAAATTTCATTTGGGTTTTTCTGGTTTTTTAAAGTGGTTTGTGGTTTGAAAAACCTTTATGTCAATTGCTGAGACAAATCGTAAATAGATAACATAATAATGAGGAGTTCGTGATGAAATGTTCTAAAAATGTTGGCCATGAAATTTTACTATATAGGTCAGAACGCACAAAAGCCCAAAAAGTAACACAAACAACGAAAAAAGTCAATTTCCGGTCAAAACCTCTTTACAGGTACATATAGTTATTGCTTCTACCACTGGTTCGTATGAGTATTAGGTAATGTTATAAATAATGTTACTTATACGACATACTGGATAATGAATAACATTGCGAAAAATAAAATTTTTGGGAACATTTTAATAATTTTTTATATATAATTTTCTTATTTTATCTTAAAATCTGATCGGTTTTAAGAAGTTTTAATTAAAAATTTTCTCAAAAAAAGGGTATATTTCGCAATATCTTGTAAGATATCTGTGAAACCGCTAATGGGATGAAGAAATTATATGAGAAGAATATGAAGGCTACTTAATTTATGATTATTTAAAGCTTGCCTGAACCAATTACGACAAATGGTTCTCCAGCCATGCTAAAAAAATGGTTCAACTTCTATTTTTTAGAGGTTTATCTTTATTTTGATAGATAAACAAGTCCCATCCCACTAATAGACCACAAAGCTCTTAAAGAGACATAAATCAAAATAGGAATTACAAAAATGCCAATGTGTTAAATTTTGAGGTTTGATGTGTTCCGAGATATATAGTAACGGGTTTTCCAATAGGGATAAAATGATTTTAAAGTGACGTTTCGGCCAGTTGTAATGTCATGAACTGTCATTCGTTTTTCATTGTATTCAGTAGTGTTTACAATTTCATCATGGAGAGATATACGCAAGAACAACGTTTACAAATTATTCAGTTTTATTATCAAAATAATTGTTCTCCAATTGGAACTTTTCGTGCGCTAAGTCCATTATCTAAAAAAAAACACTTTCCAGTCGACCTACGACCTTGACACCGATGAGCAATATTTTAGCTCTCGTTAAGAGCTATCTTTTTGCTATTGACCGATTGTGGATACGTGCCACACAGCAAATGAAAACATTGAATTGTTGCGAGAAAAGTTTGGAGATTCGATTATGTATTTCAAGAAATTCTGATATTGAATCGCCTCCAAAAAGTTGTGATTTAACACCATTAGACTATTTCTTGTGGGGTTAAATTGAAGTAATTGGTCTTTCGAAATAAACCAGACTCTCTTCAAGCTTTACAAGTCAATATTGAACGTGCCATTCATGACATACGACTTGATTTAGTGGAAAAAGTGCTCGAAAATTGGGCTCATCGAATTCGTTCCTGCAGAAGAAGTCGTGGAGGCCATTTGAATGACGTTTTATTTACAACTTAATTGTATCGATTGTAATTCACATTATATATAATAAAAAAAAATAATAATAAACAACTTTTGAATTTCTTTAACAATAAGTGTGTTTTTTTTTCAAAGAAATCATATCACTCTTATTGGAAAACCATTTATATATCCAACATTTTTGTAGAACATTTCATCTCCGTACCCTCCCCATTTTAGGGGTTTTTTATGACTTGTTAAACTACCCAGCAAAATTTCCTATTATCAAATACCCTACGGGTAAGCTAAATACAAAACTAGTAACTGCTTATAATTTGGCCTCACTTCGGATTATTTTAACATATACATGTCATTGGATAAAAGCATACATGAAGCTGAAAAATAACCACTTATCCCCACGCCTACAATTATTCAAAAGTAAGCGTGGACGTAAGTAAAACATTTATGAGTGTGTCTATGTGGTGGTAGTGGATATTTCAGAGTTGCTATTGCATGTTCACCACCGTCAGTGGTGGAATGATGTGAGAAAGTAGAATAGAGTAAAATTGGGAAGAAAATTCTTAGAAAAATTGCTTAATAATAATTACGCAATCAAGTATGTCATTATTTGTTGACGGTATGTAATGCAGAGGGTAATAAGATATCACTACTAGGCAATGCAGTTGCTAATGATATGTACCTACCAAGATTTTTGCTGGGTAGAGCCATAAATTACCGGAGATAGTTCTGAACTATTGATCAGATTAGAAACTTACCCAGGCTTTGGTTAAAGGCCTGAGTAACTTTCTAATAAAAATAAATTTTCTTAAATTTATTTCAACCAAATCGAACGAGTAGTTTCCGAGTTATATTAAATTACGTAACAAGTTGGATTCGGTGTTTTTTAAAGAACTTGATCTATACATTGCAAAAAGACTGCCTGATTGCTGTAGTGTTTACCAGGCAGAGATCTTAGCTACTAGAGATGTAGCAGAATGACTGAAAATTAATGTTCTGACAAGATTCGGTATCATATTTTCTCAGATAGTCAGGCTGCTATAAAGTCCTTGAAACCCGGATTCGACTGTCGCAGATCTCTTAACGAGGTGGCTGAACAGTTAAATATTCACCTGATTTGAGTGCTGGGCTACAGGGTCTTTCCATTGAACTTGCTAGACTAGGATCTACCTTACACGCTCTAGGGGAACTGGAATATGTAGGCATGCCTCTCGAGACCTTATAGTTCTTTTTTGAGAGGTGGTGCTCTTAAAGCAACAAATGACAGGTCGTCACTAGTCAGGATCTGCATACATTCATGTCTGTGGTGTGGCAATTTATCGACAATTTTGCTATTTTGAAGCACTAGATGTTGTTTTTCAAACCAGTTTGTTTTGCATAATTTTGCTCCTAGTCCATACATACAATTATGTGAGGGCCGTAAAACAAAATTCCCACTAGATATAGCCTTAAAATAGCCTCAAATATTCACAATACGATAAAATCCGAATTGGAGCTAAACCAGAAAAACCGAAATGGAATTTTGTTACTTTCGATAAACACTTCCAGAAACTGAAGTCAAAACAGAGTCAACTTTTTATGATTTGCACTGTGTAAGTAAGATCGTCTTAGAAGGGGCTGGACAAATACGTAAATTTCCCCCCGAATAATAACAGCTCCAATATGATTGATTGCACTGTGCCGAACTTGAAGTGTTTATGTGCCGATTTTAGTACGATTAAGTCCCTTTGTGTGGGAGTTACTAGAAGGGGATGACAATTAATTTTACACACTACTGTACATTTTTTTTTGCAACAGGGTGACGCCTGTATGCAATATACCGAAAGCCAATTTCCTTCGCTACTAATGTCTAGTACAATGTAAAATCTCCTGCTCTACTTTTTAAAAGTTTCGGTATTATTAGAATTTCTCTAAAATCTGTACCACTGTGAAACACAGCAGACGTGTACTATCACAACGACAGTAATATGTGCCCCATACAAATCCCTTGTTCTCTTCTCCACCACATCTTATTCAACACACTTATTCTCAAACTCTCTTAAAACTACTATTCGCCGCACTTCTTCTCCTTCATCACTGCTATAATGTTTGATTGTACTCAAAATCAATAGAGCAAAAGGCAACCACCCATAACACAAACTTTAAAGGAATATATTTCTCAGGAATTCATACTTTCTCAGGAAGGGTTAGGAGCGTTGGCGGAAGGCTAAGACGTCAAGAGGTAATGACAGAGAGCACGACGGGCAATGATACAAAAGGAACACATTTATATTGCTGATGAGATGTTGACGTTCTGTTTGCGTCTCTTATTCCTCCTCCTCTTCCACAATTTCGTCGTCCGTCCCAGCTATAATAACACAAACTTGGCTACACACACACATAAATTGATGAAATATCATCAGCGTTCTCTGTGTACTCGTATTCATTCTCATCTTTATCACCGTCAATTCCATCACCAATAAAGCCATGACATAATACGGAAGACATAAGATAACGGGAAAGAATGGGGGAATGAAGAGGGAGATGGTGTTTGATGTCATCTCTCCTTAAGCTGAGATAAGCACAAGTCATGTCCTGACGAGAAAGGGGGAATGGTTTAAAAGCGATGTTTCGTAATGATTGTAAATTCAAATATTAAGGATTTGACGTATCCAAAGCACATACACGGATGTACAAACACATGCGAAAGAATGAACATCATATCCTATAGCTTAGAAGAAGGGTAAGTAATGTCGTATGCATGTGTACACTAGGGTATCTCGAAAATATGTGACAGTTTCAGTCGACTAAACAGATTTTAAAATAACTTCACTTTTAGATAGATCAGATGCAAAATATAATAATAAGCGATACTTCGAAATTTGAAACAATACCAGATGTGATTCAAACCTGGGAATCTGACTGGGAAATGCATAACGAGTGCCGAATTTTTGATCATTCTTCGGGTTTAAAAGACCACAAACAAGGAAGAATATTTCAGTCCAGTCCCTCACTTTGTGAGCAATGTGATATGGCATATGGTACTTTGTGTGGTAGCCAAAAAGGTGGAAACATTTTACTCAATCTATGTTCATTGTAAAAATTATCTAAAATGCAGAATAGATATGGGGAAGTTGTGTTCAAATTGAAAACAACTTCTATTTTGAGCTGAAAAGGTCGACAAATCTATGTGCACTGACAATAAAGTTAGGAGCTATTAAATTTTGGTATATGACTGTTTTGTGTGGAGCTACCAAAAGGGGCGCGACAATAACGCCCATTTTCCCCTGGACTGTAGGTACTAGAAAAGCATTACACTTCACACAAATTTCAAGTATTTATATATATGAACCTGTATTAAAGTTATATGCTGTTGACTTTTTGTACAAAATGGGAAATTTTTCTCCAGGTGATAGCGACAGACATACTCTTACTATGGATGGAATTACAGAACATTCTAGTATTTAGTATATAAGTTATGAGAGAATCAATATTTCACTAAATGTTAACCCTTTGTGTGGGAGGTACCAGAAGGGGTGGATCAATATGGTTCATCTTAGCCTGAGATAGAAAAAATATTACCACATACCAAATTTCAGGTCAACCGTTTTCTCCTTTCGAGAGTTATCGTGCGCATAGACGGACGGACATAGCTCTAATGATTTAAAATGTCCTAAAAAGGATTTCCGTCAAACATACTTACGGTCTTAGGTCACCCCTACACCACTATAATTAGGAAAGCAAACTAGGTCGACCTGCTGGATTAAGTGTATTATATTCTGCGACATGGGACGTGAAAACGTCTCCCCTTCATAAGCCCCAAAATTTACAGAATAAAACAAATGGCCCAATCCACTAAGGGCAGGGATTTTTATACCACCACCTTACTGGGAGAAACCTAACGTATCCGTAGCGTTACGAATCAGCTGATTTGTACGGAAATCATTGCGAAACGTTACGTAAACGTACTGGAAAAACTTGTTAAACATTGATTTAGATGCTACGTATTTGCAAACAGATGTTTAATAAAAAATACACTGTAAGGAACTCTGTCTTAGTATAGCTCACATGCTACCTGATACCTACAATCTCTATCAAGCCGAAATAATGACAATAAGGGAGTCGCAAAGTGACTGAGTCGAAACATAGTGATCAACACTGGCGTTGTCATTTACTCGGACAGTCAAGCTCTGGAGCCTACATCGCTAAATTCACAAACAGTTGAGATCGGACCATAATTGCGACCTGTACTTTGATTACAACAATACGTCTACAGACGGACAGACAGACAGACAGACAGACGGACATAGCTAAATCGACTCAGAAAGTGATTACAAGTCGATCGGTATAATAAACAATGGGTCTATCTCTTCTCCTTTTGGGTGTTACAAACAAATGCACAAAGTCATAATACCCTGTACCACAGTGTGGTGTAGGGTATAAAAATACTCTCACCTTACTGGGAGAAGAATACGAGTATATATCATTTGCTATGGACCAAAGGTGTAAATACTGAATTGGTCAAAAGTAACGGTAACGTATTGGTGGCGTAACCAATCAGCTGACTTGTAGGGAAATCAGTGCGAAATATTACGTCAATGTACTGGAAGAATCTGTTGCAATGTAATATGGGCGCTATGATTAAGTAGATTTTGCAAACATATGTTTAATAAAAAAACAAAAATCATTTTATTTACTATATTTGTTATGCATGTTTGTGTAACGTGATAGGTTGTTTAAGTTTGAGTAATTGCTCAAGCGTGACAACGTTAACGGAATGCTAACGTTGCATATAGGTTGCGTGAGGCGAATACATCGAAGTATGTATTAGCCTCAGTACGATTAGGACTAATCCGTTTGAGCTATGTCCGTCCGTCCGTCTGGATGGTGAACATGATATCTTTCAAAACCAGTGATCGAATAACTTAATATTTTAAATGTGATGATATTTTCTTCAAACATAGCCTAATTTCGCCGATATAACCGGCCAATGCATCGAAAAACATAACCCGACGGCACTCTTATGTACAGGGTATTATACATTTGTTTTTGGGCCAAATGTTTGTAACGCATAAAAATACTGGAGTTAGCCCCGTAAAGGTCGACTCAGAATCACAATCCGTCATGTCTACCTGTCCGTTCATCTGAAGTTGTTCGCAAACCTGTACGGTTGCAGTTTTGCTTCGATCTTGCAATTGAGTACAGATCATTTTCTTGCATCAACGACGAAGCCTACAAACAAAGCCCCCTAAACAGATATTCACATCCTGATTTGGCATTTAAACAGTACTTAAGAATTATTTTTTTAGAACAGAACAGTTCTATGAGACTGTAATGAACTCTACCAAGTTTCTTGAAAATCGACACAGATTTATATAGCCTCCATTTGTGTGTATCTCGATTTGGCGTAATCGAGATACACAGATATTGCTACGGTATTTTTCTATCTAAGCGCTATAAAATAACACTTTGAGGGCAGATCATAATCATTAGGAAAACCACATAACAATTAGCAAAACAACACTTGACAATAATTCTTCTTATTCTGCTCCGATAGGGTGGTGTGAGGCATCATATAGTCGTATCCGTCGGACGTTAGTCCTTCCTTACTGCTTTTTATTTCGTTCATATCGTAAGTCCAGGCAACCCTATGTCTGCATAGAAAGCAATAAAATTCGTTTTTCAGCACACCCCAATGTGGATACGTACCTAATTAACGCAATTTCCCTTAATTTTGGCCGCAGTTGTCTGAAAACAATTTCCTTTTGAATTATTTCACCAACATTTCCTCCTTCAATGTTGTAGTGGTGTATGTGTGTGGATTTGGAAAATACCTTAAGACACGTCGTTGATACTCGAAAGAGTCATCAGCCAATCCTGATCCTTAGCCAAAGGCAAGCACATAAACTCACACACACTAGAGCAGAAACTAAATGTCCACATCAAATGTGTAATCATCACACGTACACCAGACGAACAGGTAGTACTAACAACACACACACTCCTTTACATAAAGTGTGTTTGTGCATTAAAGACCACAAGAGAGTAATATTATGCGTCCATATGTATGTAATGTATTTCCCCACATTTATAGATATGTCAAAGTTTACATCCCTATACAAGGATTAAAGTGTGTGTATGTGTGTGTAAATGTAAGTTTTACACGTGTGTTTTATACAAATAACTTTAATCAAATTGTTCTCTCCCCATCTCTTTCTATCGCTCTCCCTTTCTCACTCTCTCCCATGTGATTGTTGTAATGGGTGTGTGAGTGAGCTTGTGTTTATTATTATATGTTTCAGCCCCCAATCAAGCTCACATACACGTAACACATACATACTCCAACATTTATTGCTTAGATTAGTCAAAGCAGATTGCGTGATTGGGGTGTGGGTGGGTCAATAGGAATACCAAATACAAACAACTCGTTTCGGTTTGTTACAATTCCGTCCAAGAGTCCGTAACATACACACTTTCACGCTATGTTGTTGTTGTTGTCGTCGTTCGGTAGTAATCGCGTCGAACTCTTCAACATAACACAAACCTAAAAATATCACACATTGCTTTGCGCTGCTGATGCTCACAGCTCCAATATCACTCACACACACACAATGATTCACAAATAGACTCATTATCCTTTTATTGTGTGTTCATTGTGAGTGTATGCGTATGTGATGAGTTTGGCCTCGCTGCCTCAGTGCGCTTGGTTGGAGCCGTGCTGCCGTATCTTCTGTCTTGTTGAATATGCTGACGTTCTCGTTGGCACGGATGTAGTCACGATGTGTGTGTGTCGTTGTGATGATTGTGCGTTTGTTTGTGGGGGGTTGTATCCACAATTACATGTGTTTGCGTCTATACATGGTCGACAATCATGTCTTTTTTCGTTGGTGTTTTATTGTTGTTCCCTTAGTCAACTTGTAATGTTTACACTTATTTGTAACAGCATTAAGTCTCCGATTACTCAATGACGTAACGTATGTGATGTACATATCAGCTGATACTCATCTAATGGAAATTTTACTAGGTTTGGTATTGAAATAAAATAAAAATATTTCCAAACGCCGTTTTACCCTAGGCAACAGTAATTTTCTCCTCAAGCTGTGACTTAGTTATATTCCCCCAAGATAAGATGGATCTGTACACAAGTAAAAAAAAAACAAAAAGGAAATGAGGGCAAAATACGGAGATGGGTCATATCGATCAATGCAACGGAAAAAATAACGATTTTGCTGGGTTCCGATAATTTTATATCTTACGGCACTCTGTAGTACTGTTATAAGTTTGTTTTGGACCAGATGTTTGTAACGCCTAAAAATAGTGGAACTAAATCCACCTTAATACTGGAGCTTACTAGACCCAATACTGAAGCTATGTGAGTAAAGAATGGTCTGATTTCATGTTTCTTTTAATAATTCACAAAATTTAACAAAAATAAATTTTTCGGCTTATTTTTGGTTTATTCGAAAGAGCAAACACTCCGATTATTTCTGGAACAGGATTTCAGTTTTTATATGGCTCCTTTGACTCTATTTCATGAATGGCTTGTTCGATTTTCGACTTATGGGTCTGAATTGTTAATGGATTGTTCGCATAACAACATTCATTCACGGTGCCCCCACAAAAAGTCTAACGGCGTCAAATCGTAGCTAGGAGTCACTTGACATTGCCGAGGGGGCTGATAACGCGATTACCAAACTTAGCTCGCAAAAGATTACAATCAGAGATCCCTTAAGTCCGTGTCTTCAATCTCTGGGCACTCATGCATCGAAATGGCGTTTCTAAAGGAATTTTTCAAAGAAATCTGGGCTAATGATTCGAAAAATTTGTGATCGATGTTCCAGGACTAAGTCTGTTTTGCCAAATCACCACGGACGGATATAACGTTCAACAACACGTGCAAATGATAAAATAGCTTTCATCAAAATTGGTGTTTTGATAGGCATCGTTCCGCATGCTTTCCATCGAAAAATAAACTTCAGCAAGGTCCATTGCTTTATGTATGGGTATGTCAACAAGCACAATTGTCGAATTTGGGACGATGCCAATTCACATGAGAGCCAAGAGCGCACTGTTTAGTGTGGATTTTGGGCTGAAGACGTCATCGGTCCATATTTTTTTGACAACGATGTTGACCAGAACATCAACGCCTATGCAAGCGCTATAGGTCGATGATTATCAACGTCTTCTACTCATATTATTCTGAAGACTAAATTTCATCTATCCAACATAGATTTATGAATTAAGATTTTTAAAAAGTCACCGGATCTACTTCATGCTAGATGTCATATTATCATACGTCTAAGAAAATTCGATTGAATACGAAGTAAATTACACAAAAATTTTGTTACTTTTTGATAACGCAACAGTTTAAGCATTCATCTATTATTTCCGCTGAACAAATTTTATAAAAGCTGTGCTTTTGGGTAAACTACATTATACACCGAATACGTTACGTACACAACGTCATTGCATAGGTCATCGTTACGACTTTCGACTATTTCAATTGTTTTGACAGCTGTGCGTTTTTGTTTGTGCCCAAAATCGGTTTTCTTGAATGTGTGCGCGTAAGTGTGCGAGGAGAGAGTGCTTAAAGGGAGGTTTTGGTTGTAACGATGACGCGGCTAATGGTGTTGGTGGTCGCCGATGCATTGGCGGTTAATGGTGGTTATTATGGACGCAAGTCAAGTGTTGAGTTTTGAATTTAATGGCAATGATTTTTCGCAATTGTTTTGTTGTTGTTTTTCTTGTTGGCCGAGGGTATATGGAATACAAGTTTGTGTTTTGTAGTTTATAACAGCGTCTGCAACTAAGTGAGTGCATATGTGTATTTTTTTTGTTCATAAACAAAGCGTTTACATCCGATTCCAGCTAAGCAGGGCGTCCGTCCTTTTTTTGTTTTGGTTGTTTGGGTGTTGGAGAGTTAATAGTTGTAAATACATGCAGCAAATATGCCGCCAGAGCTCATTGTTGTGAAACGTGGGTAGGTGGCCGGATTGTTTGGGGATGTTGTTTAGTGTTAGTTGTCAACATAATACACACTTTGTTGTTTGATTAAGGATATTTGGGTATTGAGAGATATTTTACAGAGGCGATGGCGAAACCCATACTAATTTCGCATGATATGTATGTTTAAAGCTTTGATTGAAGTCCTTGTCTGCTTCAATTTTATGTCTCCTCATTCTGAGAGAAATGTCCGGGGGCGTCTTTGAAATGTTTCCTTTGGCCATACAGAATGTGGTGGTTTAACTTTGACATTTCTTTACGTAATAGTGTATGACAGAGGCGTAGGGGAGATGATGTACTGGAATTAGCATTTACTAGTTAGTGGAGATGAATAGTTGTCGCACGTCACGTTTTTAAACGAAGCGTATCTAATTAACAAATAATGTTTCCAATTACTTAATTCTACTATATGTGATTTTAAACATTTTGAAATGAAAATTCCCTTAAAAATGGGAATGGAAAAGTCAAATTGAATTTATATGGAAGTATGGGGTGATCCAAGTAGCCTTTTCAATAGCTTTTTTTTGACAGATCACGTGTGAGTCGTGTCATGCTGTCATGTTATTTTTGTTAAGTATTGTTTGGCATTTCATCATGAAAGGACTTACACCTGAACAACGTTTACAAAGCTTTGACAACAAATTGACTGATTAATTAGTGTAATGTTATAACGGGTGATCCAAGTAGATTTTTTCAATAGCCTTTTCTTGACAGATCACGTGTGAATCGTGTCATGCTGTCATGTTATTTTTGTTAAGTATTGTTTGGCATTTCATCATGGAAAGACTTAAGCCTGAACAACGTTTACTCGTGTCATTCTCCAGTTACCAGTCGAAATGCTCGAACGAGTCTTCGAAAATTGGACTCAACGGATGGACCATCTGAGACGTAGCCGCCAACATATGATAAAAGTAGGGAACCTCGAAATGGATCACGCTATAATTAACATTCGTGTGAAAAACTTAGGTTAGATTCGAGTGGTAGTCTGTATTCCTGGCTTACTCAGACTATGATGCATCTAGTACTGTATAATACCAGAGGAACCTAAGGTAAAGTACACGACTTATGGTTAGGTTAAGTGACTCACATAAACTATGTAGTTCATAGACTTCGCATAGCCCTGAGAATTCTCAAAGAATTTGCATATATTAATGCGCCACTATCCACGTGCTAGCTTTGGCTTAGGCAAGAGACATTTAGGCAGTCCAACGAAAGATGACAAGAAATTGACACCTGTAGGTAGCTTAAAAAATCTGGCCATAATACGACCTAAGGAGGTGAAAATATCTCCTCGAACTGTAGAGGAAAAGACTGTCAACGTTGGTGTCAGTTCTGACGGCACGTTGCTGATCGTAGGAGGTTAGAAATTGAGTCCAATGGCATGTTGATCAACTGCTTTGTTACTGTCCCGCATTTAGTAAACAAATGGGTCGGCCTTTCTAGGAAGTTTGACAGATCTTATCGGTATACTCTCAGACGCATCCAACAGCAGGCCCTTCATACCACCACAAGATGTACTTCCAATAATGGTCTTGGTGTGAACCCGACCAAATTTCGTTCTCTGAAAGCGCAAAATATTTAGGTATTTTACTAGACAGGAAGTTAAACATCAAACTCAACATTCTGGAACAGAACCCCAACACGCTGGGGTCTGATCCAGCAATAGTCAAAACTACAGCTCTGCAGAAATTCACCTTCTGCGCTATACTAAACAAAGTTCGTCGAATGACTGCTATGTGTATCATGGGTGCGTTGAGAATGACACCAACTGAGGCGCTAAATGTTATACTACATTAAATGCCCTAGATATTTTAGCAAGGCAACATGCCTATCTACTGCAATTCGACTCAGGGAATTGTCACTCTGGTCATGAAATGGCTACGGACATAGTGTAAGACACAATGCCTGACCTTCCGGTCAATGTTAATTACTCTATGTCTAAACGACTTTTTGACAAGATGTATTTCACTCTCATACCTGATAGATCAGAGTGGAATGGTTGTATCCCCGGACCTAGGAGATTTTGTAACTTCTATACAGACAGTTCCAAACGTAACAACCAAGTGGACTTTAGTGTCTTTTCTGAGGAACTTGAGCTATCCATTGCAAAAATTGCCTATCCACTGCAATGTTTACCAGGCAGAAATCTTAGCTATTAAGTAGGTAGCAGAATGGTTGAAAATTAACGTTCTGACCAAAGTCGGTATGAATACATTATCCGATAGTCTGGCTGCTATAAAAAAAGACTCTGGAAACTGCATTTCTGAATTCAAAAACCGCCCTCGGCTATCACAGATCTCTTAACGAGATAGCTAAACAGTTCAATATTCACTTGATATGGATGCAGGGCCACTGGGGCCTTGAACAATTACTTTTGCAGAAGCTGCGGAGACGAATAGGAAAATGAATCAACATAGCACATTCTGTGTCTGATCCCCACACTCTAGAAGGCGGCATGCTACCACAGGCTCTCTTTTCTTTGATGTATCAGCAGATGTTGCTTATGTTAAAGTTCGCTAACATTTAATTGTTGATGATCCCCAAAATAATTAAAACATTAATTCGAAACCTAACCTAACCATCTTTGTTTTTTCAATATTATTTTTTCGAGTGCCTAACAAACAAAAGTGTCAAACCCAGTGCAGGTATTTGTTGTTCATGGGTTGGTAGAAAATCCTTTCCTCTCTTGAGTAATCTTCCCTTCTTCTCTTGATAAATCTTTACGCCAGAAAATGATAAATTATCACCATTATTTGGATTTTTTTTACATTTCACAAGGGGGGTAGAAACAACAACAAATACTAACATTAATCATTAAATTATGTATGTATTTATGTAGAAGTCTACACAAAAATACACTTACACACATACATACGCGTATGTGCATAAAATTATGTTCCAACTTTAAGGGTGGAAAATTTGAAAGTTAAAACTGAAACCTGGGCTAGAGCATTTGAAGCTCTAGCCCTTATCATAGTATACCTTTATTTAATTTTTCACATTTTCAAATATTCCTTCGTCTTCTATGAGGGCATATGATAGTGCAAAGTAGCAGTTCTTAAAAAAATACGGGTTATAGCCGATTATTCATTATTGTTTGATTGTAGTCAGTCACATCGCCTTTGGGCGGTGTTGTATGTTAATAGTGCTATAAATAACAATAATTCCTTTTACGCATTGATGGAGGGTTTCCAGCGTGCAACCCTTATAAAAAGAATTTTGCATAAATGCAATCAATACTTGCGACAAACGTAAATCAATTAATCTGTGTATACATGAACATATTTGAGAAAATCTCATTAAAATGCATAAGATCAGAACTTAATGTTGGCAGTACTGTATTTTTTACCACACACACAGAGAGAGAGGGAGACGAAGAGACAATGACAACAAGAGATCGTGTGTGAAACTCACTGCTACGTTGCCAGATGGTTACAGATTTAAATAAGAACTTACAGAGTCTAACTTGTATTTTAAGACTCGTATAAACGAAATTTAAATGTTTTTTTTTTTTATTCTAGGAAGTCGACGATAATTCCCCTATAAATATTCACGAGTACATGTACATACAAAATTATACTTCATACATACATCTAGTCATGGTGAGTATTTGAAAATTTGTTATTTTTATCTGATTTATTTTTTCCGGATTTCAACTTGCATTTTAAATAAACAACCACAGCATCAGTAGATGGGCATACACTCACATACATATATCGTAATTTGTTGCTTTCATTATAATAATGGGGAACAAGAATGAATAATTCTTCCCCAAATGATTTACATTTTATGTCCGTTTTTCCTTTCGGAAATGTTTAAAATATTTTACATAAATATTTGTTTTTTGCCCTAATCGCATAAAGTGTGCAACAAAAAGGGCACAGACAAAAAATCATACACTGCAAGAAAAAAGGGATATGTTCACAATTAGATCAACTCAATTTTGCTGATGAAAAGTAAAATATACGTAAAATAACGTACGGGAAGTGAAGTGCCGATATACCTAAGTCTATGGTCCCAATACTGGTTAAATTGGGATCTATCACTGATCCGACCACGTGGGATTCATATGGTTAGATGCACCACAATATAGCTAGATGTGGTATTTCATCATACGACTGCATCAGATTGAACCACTCCTTAGTATACGGCGAGTTGGGTTAGGATTATCTACTCCTAAGTAGAGCACCGGTTACGTTATCTACTACTTAGTAAAATACCAGTTGAGTTATCTGCTGCTTAAATGGGCGTCCAGTTAGATTACCTATTCCTTATGTTATCCTTAGTAGACCACCAGATGGGTTTTCAGATGTTATCTACCCCCCACTAGAGGACTAGTTGGATTATATACTCCAGTTAGGTTATCTACTCCTTAGTATGCGTTCCACGGATCAAACTTGGTCTAGTTTGGATACCGGACGGGCTCTGGTGTCATGCTCCAACAACCTAACCTAACCTAGTATGTGATCGGTTGAGTTATCTACTACTTAGTAGGCGTTCAGTTAGGTTATCTACTCCTTAGCTGACGACCTGTTGGGTTATATACTTCTTAGTAGCGATACAGTTGGGTTATACATTTCTTAGTACGCGGTCAGATGGGTTTCTACTCCATAGTAGATTGTCAGTTAGGATATATACTGTTTAGTAATGGACGAGTTTTATTATCTACTACTTAGATGATAACCTGTTAAATTATCGACTCCTTTGCAGAGATATAGTTGAGTTATCTACTCCTTAGTAGACGACCAGGCGATTATCTACTTCGGAATATGCAGAACTACACGCCCTTCGTCTATCCCTGGAGTCCGGGTTTAATTCACAACACATTATTGCTTGATGTGGTATGTCATCACACGGCTGCATCAGATTTATCTACTCCTTAAGAGGGCTAGTTGGATAATCTACTCCTTATTGAAGACCGTTTGCGTTATCTACTACTTAGTAAAATACCATTTAGTTTATCTACTTCTTATTACACGTCCAGTTAGGTTATCTACTCCTTATTAGATGAAATGTTTGATTATCTACTCCTTAGTTGACGATCTGTTGGGTTATCTACCACGAGGAGAGTACTCCCGGGATCATCTATCCTATGGAAGAATTCCCACTTCCTCACGGCTAGTTTTAAATTTTGATTGCCAATAATACCGAGTATGCACCCCGAACAGAGCTTACTGGTTCATCCTTTGACATATAGTGTCGTTTTGGCGATGCCGCTCTTCCTCGCCAGTTTCATCAGCGTTACTCCACTACCTTCGAATATACCAAATTTTCGAAATAACAGTCTGCCAGCCCCGATCCTGTTATAAATTACTGACTTATCGTCCAATTTGATCTTCTGTATCAGTCGCGTTTCCTTGCATCCCTAACAAATAAGTTGCTGGATGTGGTTGCATTCTTCGTAACCGGATTGACTTTACCGCCATCGATCGATAGACTATCTTTATCGGATGGGTTGGGTAAGCAGAGAACCCTGTCTCAGAGAATACTGCACCAGTAGTTTTTTTGTTTGGTAATTTTAAAATAAGTCGGTGGCTCCTTACCCTATTCAAGTCTGACTCTTTCAGGGGCCCCGATGGATGTGGTTGAGGTAGAAGTGTCAGATTCATCCTGCAATATATTCTAACGAGTGATCCAGGTAGAGATACTTTTTCAATAGCCTTTTTGACAGATCACGTGTGAGTCGTGTCATGCTGTCATGTTATTTTTGTTAAGTATTGTTTGGCATTTCATCATGGAAAGACCTACGCCTGAACAGCGTTTACAAATCGTTCAACTTTATTACGAAAATTCACGTTCTGTGAGGAACGTGTGAGTCGTGTCATGCTGTCATGTTATTTTTGTTAAGTATTGTTTGGCATTTCATCATGGAAAGACTTACGCCTGAACAACGTTTACAAATCGTTCAACTGTATTACGAAAATTCCCGTTCTGTGAGGAATGTGTTTCGTGCACTTCGCTCAACTTATGGTCAACATAATCGAGTCATCGAAAATTTGACTCAACGGATGGACCATCTGAGCCGTTGCCGCGGCCAATATTTGATAGAAATAATCCTCAAAAAATAAATGCCAAAGAATGTTCTTTCAAATGATAATAAACATTCCCCATTCCCCATTCAATTTGAATTTTGTTTTTTTTTTTTCTTTAAAAAAAGTAGGGAACCTCGAAATGGATCACCCTATATAATTAATGCGCTCTTCGGTTATGTTACAATATTAATATTGTTATCGTTTGATGATTCAGAGACGGAGTCAACACTGGATTGTAAACACTGAGGTTATTTTGAGCCCTCACCTCTGGGTTTTACTTTATCTTCTCATCGTTTGTTTTGCCAAATGCTAGATGTGATCTTGTTCCAATGTCGAGTATGGGATACAAGGTACCCAAACCTGTAGAATCTGCATGCATACTATTATTCTATAACGACGACTTTGTCTTGGATTTCGGGAAGACCCGATACAAATTTTCGATTAAATTTGCAAATTTTTCACTCCCGAATTCCGGGAATTTTCGTCGGAATTCCGGGCTTTCTAAAACTACTAATAAGGCTGTTGAAAATGCAATTATTGACCAAAAAAGGAATTTCGGATTTCCCGGGAATCCAAAAATGCCGTGAATTTCCAAACCCTAACGACGACAGGGTTTGGTGGAAACACCTTCCACTAAAAAATCTAGTACATTGTAATTCTAACTGTCCATCGGTTAGTCTAAAATTATTGCAATTGTCGCCACGTTCCATTTGTTATTCAACCATGCGGTTACGTGAGCATAATTTTCAATATACATATAGTGTTTCTCATGCCTTGCCTTCTGTTAAGCGTAAACAAGATGTTGACGTAACGTGATACGACTAATCGTCTGATTCAGCCTAATGAAATATTAATTCAGTCTTTGGAGTATGTATAGCATTAATTTTCACTAGCATTGCTTCATTATTAAAAACCCCTTTTCAATTCCATCGAAATTCCTCAAAAAGAGCATTTTCTACCATACGTTGGCAACCCTATTAGTGACTTTTATTTATTTGTAATGCGAACATCATATGTATGAAGGATAACAACACCGAGAGCAGTGAAATACGATTCAGTCGGAGCAAGAGCGAATGCGAGTTAAAGATAGGAAGAGAACAAAGCAAGAACAATAAAAAGAGAGTGAGAATAATGTTATAGATTACGGTCTCAATTTCACAAAAAAACTGGGTGGAAAAACAGGATGCTATCTGTGTTTTTGTTTTTTTCCTGCTCTTCTATGTGTTTGTACTTTTTTATCCAGATAATTGTGTGTGTGCGTCTGTGTTGGATGACATTAAAGACAACACGTGTTCAACTAAACTCCGACCATCGCAAAACGATTCAATTTTTGTTGGCGTGTGTTTGTGTGTTTGTATGGATTTTGCTCCTGATGATTGTTGGGTGCAGCAGTAACAGAAAAAAACCAAAAACAGCTCTAGTAACACTACCGTAAAGAAACACACACACACATATGGGGGGACAACAGCACATTTGCACAAACTACTACAACGGATATGTAATATGAAACCTTTTCGGGGTTTTTGTTTACATTTAAAAAACCAAAAACATACCAAAAGTAAATCGCTTGAAGAAGTTGCACCACAAGAGTTTGTTCGTTAAGGTTGTTGTTTTTTGTATTTTTTTTAAAGAAAGGTTGCCTTTACTTCGAAAAGTATTCGTTAGGATATTGTATGTACTTTAAAATATGTGAATAAAAATAAGTATACATTAGGTTGTATTGAATAATAGGTAACATTTTTCAATGTCCGTGAAAATAAATGTTTCATTTAACTAGCAAAGACACAAACCCTCGCAATTAAAGAGAGGTTAAAGGGACACTGTAAACAAGTAACAGTGATAAGCATCGTAGGTTAACGTTTAAAAAATCGATTTTCTCGTTCCCACAGGCTCAAAATCTAAAAAATCGATAACTTTTATAGATATCGATAACATACATAAGTATCGATTGTGAAAATTCGATTACAAATGTGTATTTTTATTTAATGCAAAATTAAACATTACATGTATAAAAATAATTTATAATCAAAGAAAACGAAAAAAGGAAAATAATTTTCAAAAAATCGGCTAGAGTCCACGTAGCCTTTGGACATACCCCAAAGGAGAAAAATCTTTAATCCCAGCTAAAATCCGACCGACATACCCCAGATCTTTAAACCCAGCCACGGAAAATAACATTGGTCTGCATATCCATCTGGCTTTGGAAATTTCTATGTATCGAAAGTTATCGACAAATGTTTCCTCCATTTTTTAGTTTTTTTTTTTCAAATGAGTTAAAAAAAATATATTAATCGAAAAATTTTATTTTATATTCTTCCGTTTTTTATATTGAGCTAAATTTACTAAATATTTTACAATATTTTCCGACTTGTTAAACTTTAAAGTCCAATAACTAAGCGAGATATCGATAATATGTCCATTAAATGTTCTTCTGATTTGAAGCTCCTCTATCCAAAAAGTTAGCCAAATTGTGGAAATGCAGTTTAATGGAAATGACATACATATATATCACGCTTAGTTATCGAGTTATCGTAGGTTAATGTTTAAAAATCTTTTTTTTGTTGCCATGGGCTAATTAGATTAGAAGAAAAAATTCGATACCTTCTGTGGTTATCAATAACTTTTATAGTTATCAATAACTACCTTAGTAATCAACAACATCCATAGTTATCGATTACGGTAATAATCAAAACGTAAAAAAAAGATTTTTTATTTCGAATACTACGTTGTTATCGAAAAATTTTATTTTTCATACTGAGATCAATTCTAAAAAATCCCTGTTTTTCGATTTTTTTTTTCAAATTTAATCGATAACTTTGCGGGTAATCGATTGAATGTTCTTCTGACTTCAAGCTCTTCTATCCAAAAATTTTGTCAGATCTCGGGATGAAATACTTCTGCCCTTTTATTGATTTTTATCCCTAAAATTAAAATAAGTTTTTAAATAATGCAAAACTCTTTTGCTAAAGTTTTACGGATTTCTTTGGGATATTTGGGCGAAATGGGATATGTGTATGTAAATTACTATTAACCTAATCTACCCCAGAGGAGAAAATACATTGGTACGCATAGTCGGCTTTGCATATTTCGATGTCTCGAAAGTTATCGACATCTTTTACCGTTTTTTTGGCTTTTTTTTATTCAAATTAGTTCAAGATACAGGGACATTTTGGCCAAAATGGTGCATACATATATTACTTTTTGAAGACTGTAGTGTTGTTCGTTACACCCTAGTTTAACTACTCGCCCGGCTATATTTTTTTCCTCTGCTGCTTTATGTTCTTCGTCGTTCCATTTCACAAAATGTTTAGAGAATTTATAGTTTTAGTTGTGAGTACTAAATTTTAGCCTTTTTACCTTTTACGGTTGGGTAGAGCATTAAAAATGGAAAGAAGAATGAAGAAGACGGCGACGACGACGACGAACTGACGAAGGAAAACTACTTATAGAATAGTGCGAAAGAATGAACCGGAAGAGAACCACCCCTTTTTCGCAACTTTTTGACAGAGTGAAGAGAGAAGGGGGCTTTCCTTGAAAATTTATTACTTAAATTTCGTCTTTGCATCATTATCCTTGTTCTTATTTACTTTGCTATTTACTTTACACGTTCGTACCTATTTGTGTACACACAAATATACACGCATACATATGTAAACCTTTGAGTGTGTATGTAGAGACATGCTGAAGGAAATTCAAGGAGCGTTGACATCCTCCTTGCATTTCGTTCGCACTCTCTCACATCTATACAGACACACAGTCGGACATACATACATATGTATATCAAATGACGTGAGTACGAGGACAATTGTCCTCGAACAACACTCACACTCGTACTCATCCAACAACAACTAATCGTACTCGCTGAAAATTTTGAATTTCATTTCCTCTCAACAACAACTGCAAAATTAATTCCTGACAAACCTTAATTTTCTAAATTTATATATACAATTTGTAGAATATATTTACATACTTATTATATATGTATGCATGTATATTATGTACACGATTTGGTATCCTTCTGGCTGTTTTGGGTGCTGATTATTATGCTAAATACACCCATATTTTCGCGCCTGCCGCCACCTCCACCCGTTTTTCTTTTCCCCCGATAGCAACTAAACAAGAACTCAATTCAAATCGTTTGGTTTTTGGCGGACATCTCGATAGGCAGCCAGGCAGGCAGTCAGTCAGCATAATGAAATGAGTTTACTAACTAATTGAAAGGGGTGAGGGAGGGAGTTGGTGGTGGCGTTATCGTTGGCCAAAGAGTTATTCCTTTTGACGACAGGGGATGCACCGCTTCCCCAAACTGGGCGCCGCTCAAGCGTATACATATATAATTTTAACCCCATTACATCATTTAAATGTTCATCTATTCTAAAAGCAGTCCGAGTATACCCCCAACTACCCACACTCACACCTTAAAACCAAACGTTTCCAAATTATCACAGGAGTCGACCACGTACTATACCTACATATCTAACTATATACACATTCATATGTATATAAATTTAGATATATATGTACATACATATATCAAGCTTGGCCATTACTTTTGAACACATACGCTGGCACTAGCGAAATGATTCGCACAATTTACCCAACTCCTGAACATGTGTCAACAGCGGTGGATTATGGGCCATTGTCGAGGGAAAATCCCTTTATGGGAATTATACATCTCAGGGGCACACAGGGAGTGTCTATTTAAAAGCCAGAACTCACTCAAGGTATAGGAGAAAGGAGCTGGATTTGCATAGAATATTCGCATTAAAAAGATAACCCAGAACATATAGTGTTCTCCACTGAAGCGGAAAACTGCATAGACCAACAGGATCCTTTTGGAAATGTGGTTTTCCATAAGCATTGTACTTAATTGACTACAATCTCTGATTTTCCTTTGGTGTCATATAAGTCTCGGTATGGCCTATGACCCCTATCTTAAAAAGTGCAAATCCTTGCTCAATGTTTGAATTTTCTACGTAGGTACCTCCGACTTATATGAGCCTTCCGAACATGAGGATTTGTATAAGCATTCCACTTGATTGAATACAGTACCTCTCTTGTTTGCGCTCTAGAACTCTCAAAAAATTCGAATCTTTTACATGACTTAATGCTTCCAAATTGATTGAATACCGTGACTAACTTGTTTTGGGACCTATAATACGCAACATGCTCAATTAACCTCTTCGGATTCTTTAGCCTGGGTTAAAGCTTTTCCACGATTCAAATGTACGATTTCTATTCTCGCTCTATTCCTAAGTTCCGTTCGTAAAGAACCCTAAGCAGAAACAAAGGAAATTTGTTTTTCTTTGCATTCTTTACGGGAGTTTATAATTACCTGCCCTAGAATATCTAATGTGCAGGTCCAATTTTTGCTCAATGCTGGAATTTGCTACGAAGGTACCTCCGACTTATTTGATCCTTCCGAAGATGAGAATTTGCATAAGCATTCCATTTGATTTAATACAGTGTCCCGCTTGTTTGTGTCCTATAAATCTCAATAAGCCTAATTAATGAACCTCCTATGCTCTTTTACATGGCTTAATGCTTGTCCACAATTCAACTTGATTGAACACCGTGCCTGACTTGTTTAGGTCCTATATTTCGCGACAAGCTCAATGAACCTTTTCGGATCCTTATATACTCCAACTTAAGTCCTATGTTCCTTTCCTATAGCTCCCAATGAAGAAACAAGGAAACAATTAGTTTCTGTACATATATGATCTTTCAAGAGCTGATATCGTTTTCTGTATACGAGTATTCCTGCAATTCCACGTCCGGCGTTACATTATCGGTTTCGAAAATGCTACAGCTGAACTACTTCACCTGAAGTTTTTTTTCGCTGGATTTCACATTAAAAGACTGCTGATTCAAATATACCTATCCTTCTATGTTAAGAAAAACTAAAGATCAGGATCAATTTAACATGAAACTTAGTACAGATATCGGTGAATTCTACAAGCCTGGTGTCTTCATGGAGCAGTGTTCAAGTTTCGTACTGTGGTGATGAATTTACATAGAATAAAAAAGATCTCTCACCATTGTTTACCAGACTCGGAAAGGTAAATGTCTGAAGTGTCCTCCCTATTGACTATAGGATGATCAGAACGACTCATTCAAAGCTGATGATGATGACAGCTATTGGAAGACTTATCTCGTATAATACTCGGATTGTTAGCCCGAAATGTTTGCCATTGGAAACCGAAGTGCCAGGTAATGCTGCCGCCTCAGAAGAGGTCTTTGGAACACTAGGCTTGTTGTCAGGCCTAGGTTTACATCCTCGTGTATTAGTTGTAGTTGTAGTAGTCGTATTCGTTGTAGTTGTATCGTTATCAGTTCTAGTATTCGAAGTCGTATCGGTTAGATGTTGTTGTTGTAAGGACTTCGTTTCTTTGCTTAAAGGGTTACATATAGGTCCCACGAGTGTGGACTGATCGTAGCTAAGGAGCCAAGTTATCAGCAAATGTAACCCCTGACGGCGAATCGACAAGCCCTACGAGCAAGGTATGCATGACACTCCGGACTTAGGGGGTTCGTTTTAGGTACACCCACTTATTTAGGGGAGATACATGTCCACCACATACATAGCCCCCGGTGCTATAGCAAGGCGCATAGGTATCAGCAAGGCTCCGCACAAATGCAGTCGATTACCCCTGGCTGCAAACCGTACACCAATGGTTACGAGGTCGCATTACACCCCGGGGTTAGGGGATTTCGTTTTAAGATGAACCACTACTTTGTAGACCATTTAACGTTAACTAGGGTGCACTAGGTGGAAGCGGTCTACTGTTGCAGCAAAGTAAACATTGAACCAGTACAGAATTCTAATAGTCCTATATCTGAATGGAGCAATAGTCATCGTTTGTACTGTGTTGATGAAATTTAATAAAATAAGAGAGATCGAGAAATCTACCAGGGTCATTCCTACTGCTAATAGTATGGTCAGTCCGACACTTTCTAACACCCAACAATATTGATGACTAGCTGTTGGAATACATATCTCCAATCAGACTTGAAAGGTTAGACCTCGTTTCTAAGGAGAGAAGCGAACTCGGCTCGATATTACCTTATACACATAACAGGAGTGATGAGTGCCTTTGATACAGACGATTGAAAGATAATCAAACTAGACTTAGGAGAATTAAACAAAGAGCCTGTGATGTTGACGGGTAATGTTATATTTGTATATATTCCTAAAAGAAGTCTGCAATAGAAAATATTCTTAAAGAATATTATTATTTAGCATTTTCTAGCTTCACAAGCAAAGAATGAAAACGACAACTAACATAATTTTTAGGCGATCCGATGATCGAAATTGGTATTGTTTATGTTGAACATTCCTTTAGCCTTTCTACTGTAGGGAATCTCATTAAACTACCGGTGAAAACATCTCGCAAATTACTTTGGATTCATAACGGTGCTGGTTTTTCAAAATACTGCTATCGTTGGACCAAAACCAAGGGAATTTCTTAAATTTTATGGCTGGACCAGAAATTAGGAGGATTGGCTGGGAAAATTTAAACCGAAAACCATCGAAAGAAGGAAAGCTCCGGGCACAAAGGTAAGGATGAGCAGGGGAATTTCCCAATAAAATGGAAATATGTTGACATGTTGACTGACTAATGTTGTTTCATCAGAACTGGCCTCCTAAACGAAGGCTACCGAGAGTTGAAACAGAGAAACTTTCTAGGATGCAAAATGGGAACTAAGGACGATGAAAAGAGGGATCATTCCTATCTCAAAAAGGGAGTTGAAACCAGAGATTTTTTACATCCAAAATGGAAAGAGGAAAAAATTGTCTAATCGTCAGTGCTAGTTTTTGAAACCGCATATGTTTTTGGTCCAGTCCCAAGGATATTTCCCGTCTAACGACTCATATGCCTGAGATATGTACCTATAGAAGTCAAACAGGCATGTGTAAAACTGTATTGTGCTATGCGTTCGTTGGCTGTGTCGGTAGGTAGGTACGAGTACATATGTCCGTCTATCTGTACACTTTGATTATAAATTTTAAAATTATTTACATATGTGTAGAATTATATGTATGTTGGTACATACATACATACATATGTGATGCAGACTAGAGTGATATAAATATGTACATATGTATGCACATAACATCGTTGTACGAGTATGTACATGAGTTCCATATGCATGGATATTCAAGGGGGTATAATAATGTATGCAAAATATATATGCAGAGACGCATGAATATGTGGATATGTGTATGTGAGTTTGTAGTCGAGATACACCATTTGTACAATACATACATACATATGTATGTAAATTATATTATTTTGTACCACAGAAATATCAAATTTATTTCCATTCTTCCTCTCGCACTGATGATGATAATAAGTCCATATATATGGATGGATGAATGTGGAGGCATAGACACAACTCTTGGACAGACACAAAATAAATGAACGAACACATTTTAGGCTTCATCTCCTGCTCCTTGAAAACTTTGGCATCGCCTCTTTGTCTATGACAGAATTTTATGCTAGTGTACGAGTATGAGTATGATGGCGTAGGTACAGCACAGAAGATGACTGAATACACCAAACGACCAACCAAGCAGTCAGCCAAACAACGAACCAACTAGGCAAAGCTAACAAAGCCAGTCCTGAATGTCCTTTGGGTACGAATATCACATCTAATGAATGTGTCTCTATTTTGGTTCAGCTTTTTGTTCTATGGATGGATTTGTATGGGCATGTGAGTGTGCCGAGTGTGTCTCTGTGTATTTATTTATGGGTGTGTGAGTGTGTCTGGATGTGAGCGTGTGTGATTCAACATTGAAAATTTAATTAAGCATTTATATTTTGTTGGCCAGAGACAAATAGAGAAACCATAAATAAGGATGGATGGATTTCTCCACTCATATTCTACAGATACTCTATAAGTACAAAGTGTTGTGTTTTTTTGTTGCTTTGTATAATCGAATTGTAGAAAATCGATAGAATCATCGAAACAAAAGGGACATGCCCCTATGCATATGTAGATTCATTGCCGCAGAAAGGCGGGCACCGCAAAGGGGTAGAAAAGGCGTTTGAGTAATGTCCTTGTTCTGTGCTGCAATTATGAGGGATTGTTTCAGTATGAAGTGTGTACGAAAGACTAGGAGAACGTCGGGATATTATTCCTTGGAGAATGAAATATGTATATTCTCAATCATAGAATAAGGTTTCAATAATGAGCTGTCATTACTCGATGAGGGATCGTTCGTTTTTTTTTCCTTTTTGCAACAATATGAAGGAGTGGCAGCTATTTGGGGTCTGGGGAAATAATTCTCAGAAGTCGTACATGCGACAGATGCCACTCATGAACTGATCTGTAGTAGTTGCGACTTATTTTTACTGTAAGCATAACCTCTCAAAAACGGGCTCCTAAAGTTATTGGAAGATAGACCAAAATGTGACGGAACTCATTACGAGCGAACAAGGTTCTGCGGTTGCTTCTATGGAGAACAACATTCGCTCCATTTCACACAAGGGTCGAAAAGACTTAAATCAAAGACAAAAGGCCGCAGACATTTGAAACGTGGCAATATTTTAGGGAATCTTAAATGCATTAGGAACATTTTTAAGGAAATTGGAAATGAAAATGTTCGCAAAAAAGGTAATGCCTGAAATAAAGAAAATAATGTGATGTGGAATGGAAATTCTAGGAAATTTTGGAACCAAAACTGTCAAACAATTCTTCTAACAACAAACGCAACGGAACAATTGCAACAAGGGAATTCCTTAAATTATATGACTGGACTAGGAGATAAGAGAATACTCCAGGAAATTTAAAACGAAAAATTTATAAAGAAGGATCGCATCTGACATTAACTTATGTAGAGTTGAGCCAAGGGAATATCCCAACAGCATGACCACATAACGTAGGTTGAGTAATAGGTATTATAACAGAATTGGTCTCCTAAACTAAAACTAAACTATGGATCGCGACTATGCTGACGACCTTTGTCTAACGTCTCACAATTAAACGGACCTGTGAAAAAAGAACTAGACAGTGTTGACAACCGCAGCGAGGGCCAAAAAAAGGAAACATCAATATATCCAGGGCTTTCAAAATCAACAATAATTCTATAGAGAGAATCTTGAGAATATTTTGGACCAACACAATTTAAAACAATATGATAGGGGTAAAAACCGATCAAATACGGCGTAAATGGAATTGGATTGAATATATTCTACGTCAGCCCCATGTCGACATAGCTCTACTTGTGGAATTAAATACCAAAGAAGGATCTTCTTAAGTCCTCTGGCTCCCGGTGGAGCATAAGACCTCAGAAAAACTTCGCCATCTGTTTCGATCCTTTGCTATATGTTTCACTTCGTTGAAAGAGTAGCTCAGTTGTTGTATATCTTTATCTATTGTGCGTTTCCACGTATGTTTTGGTCTTCCTCGCGCTCTGGTGCCTTGCGGGTTCTACTAAAGGGTCTGTCTGTACATGTCAGTTGGTTGTTTCCGTAGAGAGTGCCCTATCCAGTTTCACATTCTCCTTTTAATCTCTAGGTATATGGGTGTTTGTTTACATTTGTTCCACAGTTCTTCGTTTGAAATAGTATTTGGCTACCAGATCTTCAGAATTCTATCCTAAAAAGGGTTATTCAAGAAACAAAGTAAATCATGGCAATGGAAAATCTCCAACAATTTCTTCTTTTATCCCAAATGACCATATGAGGAACCATCAAAGGTGATGGAAGTATTTGTAACATTATATGTGAATTTGCCGACTTTTGAAAATAACACAGTTTCGGGAGTCTTTAATCACGCCAAAGATCCCGACTTGTGCAATTGTATACTCCAGGAAATTAAAATCGAAAAACTTTGAAAGAAGGATCGCTCCAGACACAAAGGTAGGGTTGGGCTGGGGAATATCTTAATAGCATGGACACGGAGCATAGGTTGACTAATAGGTATTATATCAGAATGGTTCTCCTAAAGTTGAAATATTACTAAACTATGGAACAAGCCCATCACTCCGACATTTAATGCAAGGGTATTTCCCTGCAATGTAAATGGAAATTGAAAGATTAATTCCAATCACAAAAAGAAGTCCGTAAAAAGGGTAATTCAAGACACAATATAGATGAGAATTCTCCAACGAATGGTAATGCATTTCTTCTTGTATCCCATATGCTGATTCCGGGTATGAGGAACCATCAAAGTGATGGAAGCATTTATACCATTATTCGAGAATTTACCGGCTTTTGACGATCGAAAAGGTTGCCGAGTATTGAATCACACTAAAAATTCCGACTTGTGTAATTGAATACTAAAGAAGGATCGCACCGGACACAAAGGTAGAGTAGGGAATATCTAAATAACTTGGACACTAGGCCAAGTTGACTAATAGGTATTATATCAGAATTGGACTCTTAAACATAAACTACCGGTAAACTATGGAATACGCGCATCACTCCGAGAGTTAAAACAAGGGCATTTTCCTTCAAAAAAAGGGAAACTAAAGAAGATTGAAACATCTTCTTCAAAACTCTCACAAAATAGAGTTGAAGCAAGAGATTAACTAGGATATTTTTCCCAGGATATTGGAGTAGATGATGTCCGTATAAGGGTTATTCCAGAAACAAAGTAAATCATAGGAATGGGAATTCTCCAACGAGTGAAAATGTATTGGTGGAATTGAATACTCGAGTAAATTTTAAACGAAAAACTAGCCAAAAGAATGATCCACCAGACACAAAGGTTTAGTTTGAGTCGGGGAATGTCCCGATAGCATGGAAGAGGAGCATATGTTGAATAATAGGTACTATATCAGAATAGGTCTCCAAAACATAAACTAAAGTGTGTTACAATAAGAGGTTTCATATTGATATTTAAAAAACGATATATTTAAGGGAAATCTTCGGATATTTATTTCATTGTAAAGATCAGGCTATGTCATTAATGATGGAAAACAATATCAGTTAAATGACCGTAACGGATACACTTGCAGGAACAAATTCAAAATGAGCCGTCAAAGAAAATCATAAAATTTAGGAATGCTCAAGCCAAAGAGAATTAATTTCATCCATTTCGATCATTCCATGAATGTGGAACCTTTGGATGGAAACATTTATAACATTAGTTCAGAACATTCAGTATTTTAGCGATAGCCCAGGTTCCCGAGCATTGAATCTAAGGTGCTAGAAATGCCGATTTGGAGAATAATAGTACAATTACGATTCTTAGTACATATAGTGGATGACCTCACACTAGTAGATATGGAAGATCTCAGTAGGTCACCCAGGTATATTGAAGATCTCAGTGTACGAGTACGATACATGGGGTACATGTATGACTTAGGCGTGCAGTGAACATTTCAGCAAGATGTGTTGAGTTGACCAGATCTACCTCATTTTATAGGAGTACCAAACATATTTCACCCGGCCCGGCAACGTTGACTATCTGTTATAAACGGTAGCTCAGTGGTTAGTGCATTAGACTTGGATCCCGAAGGCGATGGGTGCAATTTCCAACCAGGGCACTGGAAAAAATTAACATCAACATTTCATGTTTTCATCAAAATTCGAGTTTCTGCAGCTAAAAGATAACTGCAGTACCACTACAACAACATCTGATCACCCAAGTCAACAGGGAAGCGTCTCCAATCTGATACAACAACAACATCGGTTTTAATAGGTACTTGACTCAATATATTTCGATGTGTTGTTCTTCCTCTGTTGGTCTAGCATTTCCAGTTAGAAAGTGAGTTTTCATTAAGATCCTTATGGTATCTTCTACTGATTCCATATTTTGCCCGCATTATTCACCATTGTTTCGTTTAGGATGCGGATTTTTGAGATGAATTTATTTACTTTTTATTCGCAAATAACCCCACTACCTCTTCACAGAAAAGCTTCCAGGAGTTACTTTTCTCCGATCTAATAATTTTGTTGTTTTCGTACTGAAGATTTTTTTACGTAGGGCTCAGTTGTAGTCTCCGTAATATTTTTCACAGTGACACCATTGTCCTTTCTTCTAAGGTGGCTACATATGAACATTTACGACCACTTTCCCAAATATGCGGTTATCCTACAGTTAGAGATGCATTTATAGCTGTCAAATAGTATGGAATTTGAAAATTTTAACTGTCGAACCAGAGCTGGTGAAATTGGGGGTTTAGTAAAAATGTACTGCGAGAGAAAAGGTATTTATAATATCCTGAATATTTTAATTATTTGAGATCGACGGTTATTCCAGAAAATGTCAGAATTATCATCATCTATTCAAAAAATGTTAGATTTTATCTGATTTTATTTAAATGAAACTAGTGCTTTTCATGCAACTTAAAAATATCCCTCGCTGAATAACTTAAAAAACTTGTGACATACTACTTTTTAACTCAATTCTCCCTTCAATCCGGCTAGCTGTAAGCGTAGTCATGTGTCACAAAGGGTATCATAAATACATCACAGGTGGACATGTATAGGAATATATAGACTTACATATTACATACTATATTAATACATCAAGGCAAATAGGGCTATAACTAATGAAAGTTCGTAATATAGTGCAAAGTGTGGGTGCGGTATACTTACTTGACAGAATCTAATAAAGTTATCCACAATTATCGATTTATCATTGAGTGTCATTTGACCGGTGAAACGTACACCCAACTGCTTGAGGTTATCCTTCTTTTTGCCAGGCAGCTTATTCATGTGTTGGAAAATACCCTCCTCCACTTTGTGCGAGGGATGGGCTTCAAAGTTCTCGTTGATGTTGAAAGTGGCCAAAGGTTTAGCATCTGCAGGTGAGGCTGCAGCCTCTGAATTTGCGCCCGCACCTGCCGAAGATCCACCGGTAGATGATGCAACGCTGCCGCCGGCAGCTACACCCAACATGGAGAAGTCACTGTGTCCTTGATTGTTGCCACCCTCCGATGAGGTATTCGAATTCGAAGCATTCAAATGCGAGTTGGGATAGGTTAACGAAGATAACTCCATGGAGGATTCATTGGAATTGGAACTGTGAGCGGAATTCATGTGATGTAAATCGTATAGCATATGTTTGGAATCATGATCGTAGACATCCATGGGTGTGGGAGGATGATTGCTGTTGGAATTGCTTGAATGATGATTGTTGACCGACGAAGAGGAAGACATGGCGGGAGTCTTGCGTGAGGAACGTGAAACTTTATGGGGTGTATTGTCCAAGTCTATGAGACTGGAATTGTTGGCATTCATGGAAGTTTCCGGTTTTGTGCCTATGGCCGTGGGCCCTGTGGAAGCATTGGAGTTACTATGAGGATGCTGCTGGTGATGAGGATGACGATGATGTGGATCATGTTGATTCTCACTGTAGTCATTGGAGTGGCGTAAATATTTCATAAACTCAAAGGAACCATCAAAATGTTGCTGCTGTTGTTGTGGATGTTGCCCGACAGCGGTTGCAGCTCCTGCGATTGTTGCCGGTCCATTCAGACCCGCTGACGAGGGTGGAGGTAAAGCGGGATGACCATGTGCATGATTTGGATTTGCTCCGGCCGCTGTCCATCTTTGTTGATGTTGTTGCAAATGCATTAAAGGATGTGCACCGCTAGCCCCGCTGTGGTTATTTTGTGAAGGATGTGCTTGTTGGTGCTGCTGTTGATAGCTGCCGTAGTGCTGTGGGTGTGGTTGTTGTGGATTATGTGGTTGAGTATTTTCTAGATTAGAATTGCCCTCATCTCCGCCATTATTGAGAGGATCATTGCCATTCATTTGATATAGCTGCGGTTGTTGTTGATATTGCTGCTGGACCGAGCTATTGTTATAGACCTGGAAATCCTCGAATGACGAGAATCTCAATTCTCCATTACTTAAATATTTCGAAAATTCCGATGGATCATTAAGGGAATTTAAGAAAAATGAACTGAAATTACTTGAGATACAAGACATTTTGTCGGCTTTGTCTCTTAAATGTTGTGGTGGGAAGAAAGTGTTTGTAAAACGATTAACACGCCGTTATTGATGTGGATCGTTGCAAGTTGTTGTTGTTGGGTTACAGGTGGCGCCTTGTTTTTGCTTTTTCGTGCGTAAGCAAGTTTGTGTTTGACACACACAAGGTCGGTCTTGGTTGCTGTTTTTTGCTCTGTTGTCTCGTTTAGTTTTTTTTTGTGGCCCACAATTGTTTGGGAAAACACCAAATGCCGCCGCCGACGCCGCACACAGACCGCGTGTAGTTGTGTTTTGTTTTGATATCGTTTTTTTTTTGCTTTTCAACTTCCTTCTATGCTTGTGCTTTACTTTCCAGTTGTTGTATGGTGTATCCTCGTGCTACTACTACTGTTGCTTGTGATGATGATGACGGAGGTCTGTTGTTCTATACTCCTCACTCACTCTCCCTGTGTTCTTGTTGTATGTGGGTTAGTGAGTTTGTTGTTGCCGGATTTTCCTCTTGTTTTTTGCTTTGCTTTGGTTTCGTTCAAATCACTACAATCGCACACATACACTCGTATGCACGTGCAGCTGATGGAGCTCTCAACGATGTTAACAACGAGAAGAAGGAAAGACAGCAAAAGATTCTGTAGACATAGACAGACAGTTCGAAATCCACAAGTATGTTAAGGAATCCCAAAGACTCACACTAGCTATAAGGGGTAATTCAGCGATGGGGAGAGGGTGAAGTGATGATTGTGTGTATTGTTTCGAGGAACCCCAGAAGTATAAAACACTCACGGCTTTTTTTCAGACACACACAAATGACAAACACCGTTTACGTCACGCAAAATACAAAAAAATAAACAATCTCTTTACACAGGGGGACAGGCAAAACAATGATGTCGCTGTTGTTTTTTTGTTTTTGTCGCTGTTGCATATGTTAAGTATGGGTAGTAGTGGTTATTTCACGTTAACAGAGTTTCACGATACTCACTCACTAACTAACGAACCAAGTCTGCCAGACAGCAATGTTGAAACATACGCACGCACACACACAGTCTGACAATTCTCTCCGAGTGAATGTGGGGGGTCTGAGTCTCCGCTGTTGCTCGCTGCTGCTGCTGCTGTAACAATGTAATGTGTTGCTATTTGAGGTTGTAAAGTTATTCCTGGATTTTTTCTTGCTCTGTCAGAGCTGTTGTTCTTTTTTTTGTTGTTGTGCAGTAGCCCTTGTCGTCCGTCTGTGTGTTGTACTGTGATGATGATGACGACGATGCTGTCGACAATGATGATGGTAAAACACTCGTTTTTTTCCTGTTGGCCCGGGTGTGTTTGTATGTACGTACACTCAACAGCTGCTACCACTAGAGTATATTGTGATGACGACGACGAGGAGGAGGAGGACAACCAATGTTGGTGGTGATGGCGCGTTGACGATGATTACGATGATGATGGTGGCGGGCGAGATGTGACGTGGGTTACGTGTTAATAATACTGTTATGAATACAATGTTTACACTTTGTCAAATTTGTAGGTTTTTCACTTGTGTGTGATGTTTTGCAGTGTTGTTGTTGCTGTAACTGCTGGTGTTTTTTTGCTCTCGCCTTATGCTTCTTCTTCTTACACTTTGAGGTTGGAAGAAGGGTGTTAGCTCTGCTTATTCTTATTTTGTTGTGGTTCGGTGTTATGGTCTAACACCGTTGTCGTATTATTATGTATAATTTAAAGCAGTGAGGGGCGGGGAACGTTTTTTAACTTTACTGTAATAAGGTCCTTGTTTGTTGTTGATGTTTTCTTTGTTTCTATATTAAAATATTGTTATTTTGTTTAAATTTAATCTCTCTTTTTTGTTTTTTATATATTAAATCGTTTAAAGCTTTTTATTTATTTTAGGAATATGTATAATCTTTTTGATTTATTACTTTTTTTAAACTAACTTTTTTGTTTATGATTAATTTTTAATTATGGCACATAAATTGTTGTTAATGTTGTTGTTCTTAATTCCTTGTATGTTAGACTTTTACAATAATAAATAGGTAGTATATGAAATTAACGTCTCAAAATACTTGGTTTTTCTTCTCTATATGTATATACAAAAATACGCGTATCTAATTGCAATTTTCTTTACAAGTTTTTCTTTAATATTTGCTCGACTTGATTGTTGGTTTTTCTTAATACATTTTTTGCTTTAGTTGTTCTCTTCTTCACTTTTTTCATATGTATGTATGTAAGTGTGATTGTGTGAGGAAAATTGCACTTTGCTTCTTCATTACTTTTTTGATGTATGTGTGTATGTATGGTGTAATTTATTTCTTTTCTTTTGTTTGTTTAATTTCACCGTTATTATTTGTTTAATATGAGTTTACTTTCTTTTTTCTTCTTCTTGCCGAGTTTCTGATGTTTTATATGTGTTATGTGTACATCCGCCGCTGACGTCGTTCTGTTATTACTTGCTGTTGCTGCTGCAGTTGTCGTTTTGTAGTATAATTCTGCAAATACAAAAATAAAGAGAAAATAACGTTTATTTATTTGTTGCCGTTGTTGCTATAATTTAATTTAAATCAATGTCAATATAAATTTTTTAAAAGGTCAAATTAATAAAAAAAATTCAACCCCACCACAAGTTTTGATGGCATTTTCACTTTCTTTGTTCTTTATTGGTCATGTTTTATGTGCTATACAAGAATGAATACCTATACATGTACATATAACATGCATATGTATATCCGTACACTGTTGGGTGTGTTTTATCTAATTGAAGTAAAGAGATCCTTTAAAATAACTCGGCAGTTTATTTGTGGATCTCTCTCATAAGCCGACCAAACTAATTAAAAAGCGTTCCTAGCCTCGTGACAAATCATCCCGACATTATTTATGAAACGCCCATGTGATGCCAATCGCGTGAGTTCGAATCGCAAAACGCAAAAATTTCCCATTCATTTCAATGGTATTCGAAATTATGTAATTAATTTTAATAAAATACACACATGGGTGTAGTTATTTATCACTGTAACTAATAATTTGATTTTAATAAATCCAAATTGTTGTGCTAAAAGAGAATTCAGAACATGCATTTTGCGACTTGAAATCACAATCGCCAATTTTTGGCGAATTGCGATTGCCATCACATGGCATAAAGTATATGCCTTTAGGAAACGTTTAGGTTAGGTTAAGAGTGGCAGCCTGTACAACAGACTAAGGGAAAACATAATTTATCCCTACCCCCTCCCGTTTAACCAATTTGATTACTTCAAAAAGCTCAAAAGTTGGCGGATTTTAACATCAGCCAACTTCCCAAAGATATAAGAGCCTTAGGTTGCGTGCCGCCTTCTAGAGAGAGCGGGGCACAGACACAACAATGTTTCTATTGATTCCTCATCCTCTTCGTCTGCACAGCTTCTGCACTCTGCGTGCCATCCAATAAGTTAGTGATCTGTCATGACAGACACTATAAGTGAGGCGTCCTGTCTCGATAACGACTACAAAGCATTTGGAGTTTAGCAGGGCAACATCAGCCTGGAATGTGTGCAGTTCCTGACTAGTGATCACTTGTCACTCAAGAAGGGCTTGAAGGTCGCTAGAGGCATGCCCATATATTCCAGTTACCCGGAACGTTTTTGGTAGTTCCTCGTATTGTAAGTTCGGCTACTTTGCAGTTACCTGGTATGTTCCAGATAAGGTGAATATTGAACTGTTCATCCATCTCGTTAAGATATCTGCGACTTTTAGGGCAATTTTTAAATTCAGGAATATAGCTTCCACGGAATTCATGACAGCCTGACAAATAAGAAAAACAAGTAAGAAAGTTTCAGTCGGGTAAACCGACTAAGGTATATGTACATACCCTCACTTTGTGAGTAATGTAATATATAACAATACACTAATTAATCTGTCAATTTGTGTGGGAGGTACCAGAAGGGGTTTAACAAATACACCTATTTTTCGGAAAACTGTATTTTCTTTAAATACTTTGCACTGTTCCGAAATATAAGCGTTTATGCGCACTTGTATATTAACGTTACGAGTTATTCAATTTTGGTATGATTTGGTCATTTTGTGTGGGAGGTACAAATAGGAGCGTGGTGATAACGCTCACTTTTTACAGGACTGTAGGCATTATAACAGTATTACACTGCATACTGGTCCCAAATCCATTTTTTTGGCATAAATTAAAAAAATAAAATTAAGAAATTTCCAGAAGTATATATTATTATAGCATAATTCATAATTGTTGTCTTTGTCGTTGTTATTTCGTGTTTATGTGGCGGTATTTTAGAGATACACAACCTCACGTTATTTGTGTTTCGTGGAGTAAAAGTTATAGATGTACTCTCATGTACATGTAGTGTAGGTGCGCTTTGCGCGTTTTGTGCGCAATGTTATCAAAATGAGGTTTTTTCAGTCAAACTCTTGTTTAGATGTGCTGAAATTTTAACTATTTGGGATGGTAAAGGAC
This sequence comes from Eudasyphora cyanicolor, assembly GCA_963930755.1. NCBI lineage: Eukaryota > Metazoa > Arthropoda > Insecta > Diptera > Muscidae > Eudasyphora > Eudasyphora cyanicolor. The sequence goes on along the minus strand of OZ005735.1, from coordinate 216,849,578 downwards.
GCTAAAATAATGCCGTCTCGAATTTGGTACAAAAAAATTAATAACAACTTGAACAAAAACAAATAGATAAAGAAACAAGCTCAGAGTTTCTTGTTCAGAAATATTTACAAACTTGAGAAGACATTTGGACAGGTTAGTGGTAACCTACTCAAAGTTGGTTTCTGCAAATTTTACAATAAATATCGAACACTATGATTATGCGATACCAACGTTCAAAGTTGCGCTACGTCCCAGCTTGACTTGCACTAAAGGTGGAAAACGACTAAAAAGAAAATTGACAGCTGAAAGACAAAAGATGCCAATGTTTGTTTTAAAAAAAATACTTTAACACAAACTTGTTATACATAGACCTTGTTACACATTGACAAATATACTTGGTATTCCATGTCAGAAAATTTTCTTAAAATATTAGAGCTTTGTTCTCAGATTATTCTCGATTCTGCACTTCCTGTTGGCTGCTTAGGGGAAATGCTTCGGAGGCACTGAACACATTTTATAAGCAAGCAGACGGTCACATGCTACACAAAATATCCGCTTTAATATTAATAATATGTTTTTCTCAGATCTATGGATTCTTCGGATCCATTATTATCCGGTATTTCCATTTCGAAGAGACAACCATAAAACAAAAGGAATGCACGCAGTTATTCTAAAAATGAAATTTGTTTATAACATTGTTTATATATTCTATTATTGGGTTCTCTCTTTTTATCCCCTCACCTTAGAGAGGAGGGTATATATCATTTGGCACGAGCCAAAAGTGTAACACATCGAAGGAGTGACCTAAGACCCTATGTATGTTCGGCGGATATCGGTATTGGGTAATTTTAAGTCATTCCGTCTGCTGTCTGGTGCGCACGATAACTCTCGAAAGGAGTAACCGATTGACTTCAAATTTGGTATGCGGTAATATTTTTTTCTATCTCCGGCTAAGTTCGAAGATGGGCCATATTGGTCCACTACTTCTAGTACCTCTCCCACAAAGGGTTAACATTTATTAAAATATTGATTCTCTACATACTCGAATTTTCCGAAATTCCACACATAGTATTAGTTTATTAGTAGCTTACACCCCAAGAAAAATGGGCGAAGTTGCCAAGCCTCTTTTGGTACCTCCCACACATATGGACCATTTTGCACCAAAAGTTAACAGCTTATAACTTTAATACCAGTACATAAAAATACTTGAAATTTTGTAAAATGTAATGTTTTTATAGTGCCTACATTCCGGTAAAAAAATCGGCATTATTGAACGGCCCCTTTTGGTACCTCCCACACAAATGGACCGTTTTGCACAAAAAATGAAAAGCTTATAATGTTAATACCTATGCATACAAATACGTAAAATTTGTGTATAGTGTAATTCTGTTGTAGTGTCTACAGATCAGTGAAAAATGGGCGTAATTGCCCCGCCCATTTTGGTACCTCCCACACAAATTAACCATTTTGCACAGTAAGTTAACAGCTTATAACTTTCATACCAGGGCATACACATAACTACTTGAAATTTCGTACAGTATAATGCTTTTATAGTACCTACCGTCCATTTGAAAATTGGCATCATTGACACGCCCCTTCTGATACTTCCCACACAAATAGATGATATTAATGCAATTTAAATTGATAATAATTTAATTTAAACTAAAAATAAATTAATTTACGAATAATTCTTGGGACTCAAGGTGAGGGCATTCCGAAGTCGGTTTACCCGACTGAACTTTCTTACTTGTTGTATTTGAAATTTGTATGAGGGCTATATCCAAATCTGAAGCGATTATCTTCAAATTAAGTGTGGTTGGTCTTTGGTACAAAAAACATATCCATTCCAAATTTCATGCAAATTGAACCATATTTTCAACCTGCACTTAGCGTACAAACATAATTTTTGTCCATTTGTTATGTGTGTTATGACTAACAGGTGTGCAAATTTTTAGGGCTGTACATACATTCCTTCATATTTATGCCACAAAAAATGGATTTGGGACCAGTGTACATTGGTAGACTTACACGAGAGCAACGCTTGCAAACGTAGACATTTTCTATCAAAATAATTGTTTTACGGTTACTTTTGCCTTACGCAGCCTTTTCTTATATTTGCATTGATATAAATCTTACATGAGTCAGTAAATATTTTTGTTATTTTCATTTCTTTCTGGCAACTCTCTTAATAAACGGATATTAACACTTTAAGCTTTATCGTACTATTTTTTTATCCGGTTGGCAACAACAATGTATTTTCCACTTTGAAATTAAATGTTGAATGCATTTGTCTTTACCAACCTGCTCAAAGCGTGTGTTAAGTCCTTAATAGTGCTATGAAATAGTTGTCGACTAATGTACAAGCAAAAATATAAGTTTTCAATAAGGGAGCGTCGATGTAGATTTCCAATAAAAATGCGGGAAAATACAGCGTTTGACAGAATTCGAGTATTTACAATAATGCGATTTCTAAATAGAGTAGATCTCAATAGTTGAATACATATTTAAATACTAGCTGACCCCAGCAGACGTTGTCCTGCCCGTCCTATTTGGGATGTATAATTTTGTTATTCATTGATATTTCATTCAAAAATGCATAATCCCGAGTTTCAGGAAAAAAATCATCAAAAAATGTATATTGACCATATGTCCACTACAGCGCCATCTACCTGTTAGAATCATACATACAAACTATTATCAAGACAAACTACACATACATTTTAAATTTCAGTCAAATCGGTCAGGAAACGGGAATTTTGCTAATAACTTGACCACTCTGCAATTTACCGCGGTGAAAATAATTCTAAAACACAAATGACCCCAAACTGAATATATTGTTAAATTTTCAGCCCATTCACTTTTATGGTTTCGGAGATCATGCGTTACTAACAAACGTACAAAGGATTTTATATATAAAGATGATATTGGGAAGGCTATCTTATTGTTGAGGAATCTTTCTTTAGACATTTTCAAGCATGGAATTGGGAAGACTTTATAAGTTGAGCAATCATTCTTTAAGTGAATTTGAACTTTAACTACTAGCAGTAAATTTCCACAATGAAATATGAAAATAAAATAACTGCTCTTCGAATACGACTAAAGACAAAATGTATAATGTGATTTATTTTCAAAAAAATCTTTTTATCCAACACTGCCCCTTAAATCATAAATTATATAAAATTAAGAACATAAAGAATGTGGAAAATTCTCATTATGTTGAAACTATTCTGTTTGTATGATATAGTCCTTATGTCTTTGTGTGGTGCTACCCTCAGAGTCACAGTCTGTTCGTAGCTGTTCCCAATAATTCAGATATCTGTGGGATTTATCACATTTTTGTTCTTTTTCATACAGATTGTCAACGTAATGCAACGTATGTATTCGAATGCAAGTAAGTAGGTAGGAAGTACTTTTTATGGTATTACGTCGTCGATACGAGGGCGGAGGGGAAATGTGAGTAACAAAATAATATGAAATATTGTGGATAATATGAAATGTTATGGAATTATGACCAAGAAAATAGTAACAACAAAATGGAATGAATGAGCTGTTTGTAAGTCACACGAACATTAACGGTAGACATACATACATACACGAAGATCAATTGGTATCAATTTTTTAAATTTTGTTTATCTGGAAGCACCATTTTCAAAAATAACCTAAAATTTACAATGCATCACTTTGAAATTTTCTTTCTATGTTGTAAAATTTTGCTCACCTCGAAACATAATTTAAATTTGGCAATGCACCACTTTGTATTTTTTATATTTTGCAAAATGTTGATCATCTCGAAGGACCATTTAAAAAAAAAACATCCTAAAATTTTCAACGAACTTCCTTGTAAATCTCTTAATATTGTATCGATCGCTATTTTTTATTCTGCAACCCTACCTCGTGATAGGTTTTTCGTAAAATTGGCACTATATCCTCATGATTTATTAATAAAAAAAACATGTGTATATAAAAAGACGTAATATAATCAGATACAACTCGTACATGGCACGCCGTTAATTTCCTAGAGAAATTAAACACACAAAAAACTGCTGGCGGCTGTTCCCTTTTTTCATTTGAAACTGCCACAGAAACTCGCACAAATTATTCTTCCTCCCCGGTATTATTTCTGTTTTTTTTTTTTCTTTTTACTATTTGTATGCTCTTGGTTAATTGATCGGAGGTTTTCTTCGCATTCTGTGCCACCTCCTTGGTCGTCAACACCACCGCCAGGCTGGCAGGCAGGCAACGCAGCACGACCATATCCAATAAATTGAGGAAAAAATAAAATGATTTTTTTTCTCGAAATAAAAAAGAAACATGAAATTATGAAAAATTTTCTCTACAACCCGCAGAATGAAAGAAAATGGACAATATAAAAACATTCATTAATACAATCGGCAATTTCTCGTTTCCATTTTTCGGTGGTATTTTATTACTTTTTATAGATGAAAAAATGTTTTTATTTTTTTATCGTCTTATTTTAGCGCACATAAAGAAATCTGCTACAAAGCAACCAAAAAAAAGTAATTTATTATCCCTTTATATTTGTTCGTCTTATGGCCTGACTGCCGCCTGGCTACATACTACACACACCAGTGTGGCAAGAAAGAGAAGTGTTAGTGTATTTTGCAGTGCAGTGTAGTAATGCCGTCCGTAGTGATGCCAGATTAAAGGAAAAATATAAAATTGTGTTTGAAGGCAGTTGAATATTTTGGGGGATGGTCTGCGTTACATACTAAAAGAAATAGTAAACCGGTTTTGATCGCCTAATATTTAAGACCAATGTCTAGAAAACTGGAATACGCCTGTTTTCTAAAGCAAAAAAGTCAAACAAAGGATAAAATCTAGCATATCCGACTATACACCACACAGTCACAGCAGAATAGGAAAAATATACTCGTAGTCACCTTTTAATGGATGTTTTTTACATTACAGTTTACAGCTTTGAGTTGGTCCAGATTCACATGAGACAATTTTTTTCAAGCAAGTGTTAAAGTGGCGGCCGGAAGTTGGACCCCAAGAAAATGCACCCCAAATTGAAAATGAAAGTGCGCCCCAAATTTGGGGCCTATTTTCGTTACTGATTTAGGAAATTACACCCCAATCAAGAAAACAGCATGAAATGAAAATAAACCCCAAAAAAACTAAGAAATTTTCTCTTCGTAAATGTGGGGAGTACGCAATAATACACCTATACAAACCTATTTTCTAATTAAAAATCTTTTCCTGTGCGGTCGGAATACGGCCTGCGGCCTTCGGCCTCTGTTTAAAACTTTCTCCTATGGACAGGATCCAAAGTTGGCAACGTGAAGCAAATCTTTTATGCGTAGCCTCTCCTGTTTCTAACTTAATATATGAAAATAAATCCCAAAAAGCAGACAAACAATGAAAGTAAACCCCAAAATGCAGACAAAAAATTAAATTAAGCCCCAAATAAAATTGTTGTTGTTTCATATGTTATTTTTTGGGGGCTATATTCATACAAATATTGGGGTGTATTTTCCTGGGGCCCAATTTCATTTCGCCTGTTAAAGTTTGTAGGAGAGGGAGGCAGGTGGAAAGAGCTCTCTGCCTCTCCCTCCTACAAACTTTGACACTTGCTTGAAAAAATTTATCTCGTGTGAATCTGGACTTTGCAACACATATTTATTTGATAACCGATTTAACAGCTGATAGTTGTTTTTTGTTTATTTGTTTCACGTTCGTAAATCCAAAATCTTGCAACATTGCAGGTGTCAGTGTTCGTAAATACAACAGTGCAAATTTCTACAAATTTGCATCATAAATATGTCTGGACAGAGTAAATAAGTTTTTTTTTTGCAATATTTGTCTAATTTTTTACTTTATTTGCTTTAGAGAACTGGCAGATGCCAAATTTCTAAAGCTTTTGGTGAGAACACCTTTGGATATGGAGGAGCGGGATGCGTTTTAATAGTGTTGATATAATCCGCCTTGTTTTATTCTTCAGTAAACACATCAACAATAAATTCCTTCTTTTATTCCGTGAATAGCCTTTCCTGCACAATTTTGTCATTGGGGTTGTCATCCAATTCACATACATATGTATAAAATTCAAGTACAATTTTCCCATTTTAGCGTTCAAAAGCATTTGTATCAGCTGATTGACATCAGGGATGCCAGATGCGCATCAGATGAATAGCAGTGAACGGGCCCAGACTTACACTAGAGCGATGCTTGCAAATTGTTGCAATTTCAACAATAATAATGTTCCAAGTAACTTCCCGTAAAGGTCCTGTTAATTGGTCACCAAGACCGTGTGATTTAACCCCATTTAATCATTTTCTTTTGGGTTAGGTAATCACTCGGTTCCGCCGCCATTAGCTATACAAACAATCTGATGACAAATCGAAAGATTGCTATGTAGAAGAGCTATACTGTAATCTGCCAAATTTTATAAATATCAGCTGAAAAAACTAGGAATTTATAGAGCTTAAATGCAAAGTCGGGATATAGGTATGCATTAAGGAATAAGGCTCCTACAGCGCTTGGAGAAAATAAAATAAGTAAATATAATAGCTATGTATATCTAAAACTAAACCGATTTGCTTTAACTTTGACAACGAATATTTCTGGTTCAGAAAACTGATATCTTCCAAATTTACTCTATAGCGATTAGATGGAAAAACTGAATATTTGACGCTATATCTGAAACGACCCGATTTTCTTTAAATATATCAACGAATGTTGCTGGTTCAGAAAACTGATATCTGCTATATTTTATAAAGATCTGTTGATACATATGGACTCTATTGCGATTAGATGTAAAATTGGCGCTAAATCTAAAATATGGGGTTTATATCTAAATCCGTACCGACTTTCTTCAAATTTTACAACGAATATTTCTGGTTCAAAAAACTAATATCAGTAAAATTTTATAATGATCTGGGGTGCTAAATGTAAATCTGAACCGATTTTCTTCAAATTTGACAATTTTAGAAACTGATATCTGGCCAATATTATAAATATATGTACAGGGTGGCCGATGATAACTGCTACCAAAAAAAAATGTAATAACTGTTTTTCTATTTAATGAATCTGGTTAATTTTTTTTTTATTTTGCAGATTGATTTTTAGATTTAACAAAAATGGATAACTGGGACACTGAAACAAGAATTTGGATTGTCCGCCGCTATTACGCACTGAAGTCCGTAGTTTTGGTTCAAAGAGAGTATAGGGGCACGTTTGGCGGCAATCCTCCGAGCAGATGGACCATAAATAGACTTGTTAACAATTTTTCCGAGCATGGGACAGTCAACAGAAGTCCTTACCATCGAAATCCTTCAGTTCGGACGGAGGAAACAATCGCTGCTGTAGCTGATGCCATACAAAACAATTCAAGAGTTTCCACAAGAACCTTATCTGCTCAAATGGGTATAAGCAGACAGTCATTGCAGTCAATTATGCACAAAGATTTGGAGTTATTTCCATATAAAATTCAAATGGCCAACAAAGTGAACTCAGCAAACTTCCCGATTCGCTTGGAATTTTGCCAGAAGATGCTTCAAATGGTGGAAGAGGACGGAAACTGTCTTTTCATGTCTGACGAGGACCCCAAGGTCGTCTGACCTTACTGCACCTGACTTTTTCTTGTGGGGTTATTGCAAACAGGAAGTCTACAAAGCAAAACCAACAAATTTTAATGAACTAAAGAATTCCATTCGAGAAACAATTGCGGCTATTCCCGTCTCAACTCTCCAAGCAGTAATGAACAACTTTTTGGTAAGATGCCGCACATGCATCAACGAGCAAACACTGAAAAAAAAGTTATTTGAGTTTCTTAATGTAGCAATATTCATCAGCCCTGTATGTATGTATGTTGAAAAATGGGCATTCTCTAGCTGTCAGATGAAAAATCTGGGTACACATAGTATACACAAGGCCAATATCTAAAACTGAACCTAGTTGCTTCAAATGTATATTCCTGTTTCAGTAAACTGATTTATGCCAAATTTCATCAGAATCTGTTGATAAGTTAAGACTCTGTAGCGATTGGATGCAATGTTGGGGTATAGTACATATGTATGTATATATGCAGATGGGGACAATATCTACAACAGAAACGAATTGCTTCCAATTTGGCAACATACATTCGTGGTTCAGAAAACTGTCATCTGGCAAATTTTATAAAGATCTGTAGAGAAATGAGGACTCTATAGCGGATAGATGCAAAATGCGGGTATCAGAACCGATTTTCTTCAAAATTGACCACAAATATTCCTCGTTGCCGAAATTGATGTCTGCCAAGTTTTATAAAGATCTGTTGAGAAATGAGGACTCCATAGATTTTAGATGCAAAGCCGGAGTATATGTTTAAAACTCTATGAAACAGAACCGATCTGCTGGTACACATATCTGTGTTCTTCTTGAATAACATCATATCTCAAAAAATTTGTACAAGTCATTAAAAATTTGACACACCCAGGAATGTCATATATACATGTACGAGTGTAGCTATATATATTTCTGACATTTCCATTTAAAGTTTGGCATTTTTAGCATAAACGTACTTAGAACGTTTTGACATATGACCATCATTTGTGTTGTTTACAGTGACTTGAAAAAATCAATTTGGCAAAAAAAATGCGACGTGGATCGAGACAAGAGTGTATCGATGAACTTAAATCTTTTTATGGCGATGAAGCACCATCCTATAGCACTGTGAAACACTGGTTTAATGAATTCAATCGTGGCCGACGCTCGCTCAAAGATGAAGCAATACTTAGTGTTGCCTAGGCCAGAAATATATATAGCAACCCTCGTTAAGGGTCTTCCAATATGATAAAATATAAACATTCGTATTTTTTAGTGTTTAGTGTAGCTATATATATTTCTGACATTTCCATTGAAAGTTTGGCATTTTTAGCATAAACGTACTTAGAACGTTTTGACATATGACCATCATTTGTGTTGTTTACAGTGACTTCTGACATTTCCATTTAAAGTTTGGCATTTTTAGCATAAACGTACTTAGAACGTTTTGACATATGACCATCATTTGTGTTGTTTACAGTGACTTGAAAAAATCAATTTGGCAAAAAAAATGCGACGTGGATCGAGACAAGAGTGTATCGATGAACTTAAATCTTTTTATGGCGATGAAGCACCATCCTATAGCACTGTGAAACACTGGTTTAATGAATTCAATCGTGGCCGACGCTCGCTCAAAGATGAAGCAATACTTAGTGTTGCCTAGGCCAGAAATATATATAGCAACCCTCGTTAAGGGTCTTCCAATATGATAAAATATAAACATTCGTATTTTTTAGTGTTTAGTGTAGCTATATATATTTCTGACATTTCCATTGAAAGTTTGGCATTTTTAGCATAAACGTACTTAGAACGTTTTGACATATGACCATCATTTGTGTTGTTTACAGTGACTTGAAAAAATCAATTTGGCAAAAAAATGGAATTAACTCGTGAACATTTTCGTGCGATCATTATTCACAACTTGCGACGTGGATTATCGAGACAAGAGTGCATCGATGAACTTAAATCTTTTTATGGCGATGAACCACCATCCTATAGCACTCTGAAACACTGGTTTAATTAATTCAATCGTGGCCGACGCTCGCTCAAAGATGAAGCAATACTTAGTGTTGCCTAGGCCAGAAATATATATAGCAACCCTCGTTAAGGGTCTTCCAATATGATAAAATATAAACATTAGTATTTTTTATGTAAAATAATCCGATGTTTATTTCATTTTAAAGAGGAGTGCATCCACGACACCGCTTGCATGAACATGTTTAAAATGATCCGGAATTTCATCGCACTTTATTGTAAAAAGTTTCCTGGCCCCATGATTTCTCGAAGAGGTGATCACAATTGGCCAGATCTTGTGACTTTTCCTCGGGTAGCCCCGTGAAAGATAAGATCTTTGCCAATGGGCCACAATTGATTCATGAAAAGAATATGGCCCTGCAAACGCTGCCCTGACGGTCATTTGACTGATACTGTTTTCCACCGATAAAGGCATACCCTTCTTTTTACAAAAATACTCTTTTTTTTAAATATCAAAGTAATTGGAAGACCATATATATTCGGTTATGCTTTAGATGCCACATTTTCTTAACAATTTGGTTGAAACTTTCCAGTTTACTTTTTGTTGTTAAAAATATTTGCAACAAAAAATTCGTATCGGTCCATGATTAGCCTCTTTACCAATTCAAATTTTTTCTATCCCATCTATGGTGAAGTATATATATGACGGCATGGTCAAACATACTTTATGGGCCTGTTTCTGTAACTTATTTTCGTTCGTCTACGGCGAAAGATCAAAAATATCTCACTTATTCCAAGAAATCTATGTCACAGGATAAAAAGCTCATACCTTTAAAAATTCCCAACATGCGTTTTATAGAGTTCAATTAATAGTTGAGAGATTTTTGATCGTTCGCCGTAGACAAACGGAAATAATTTACAGTTACAGGCCCCTGGACGTTATGATATACCACCTGTCCATTATACATAATTATCGTGATTTCTTTCCGAAACTTAGAATGTATCACTTTTTAAATACGAGTAAATATCAATGGACACCAAACCAATATACCAAAGCATGACTTGCAGACGTCTGCTGGGATTGTTAAGATTTCTATATTAATCCCCTCACCTTAGAGAGAGGAGGTATATATAACTTGCTACGAGCCAAAAGTGTAACACATCGAAGGAGTGACCTTAGGCCCCAGGTATGTTTGGTGAAAAATCGATTTGGGACATTTTAAGTCATTTGAGCGATGTCCGTCCGTCCGTCTGTCTGGTAGCTGGTGCGCACGAGAACTCCAAAGTATTAACCGATTGACTTAAAATTTGGTATAAGGTTATATTTTTATCTATCTCCGGCTATGTTCGAAGATGGGCCACATTGGTACACTCCTTCTAGTACCTCTCCCACAAAGGGTTAACATTTAGTTAAATATTGATTATTTAATAACTTCTTTACTACTTACTCGAATCTTTTAAAATTCCAGACATTATCCCAGTATTAGTAGCTAACACGTCAAGAAAAATGGGCGAAGATGCCACGCCCCTTTTGGTACCTCCCACACAACTGGACCATTGTGCACCAAAAGCTAACTGCTTATAGCTTTAATAACAGTTCATACAGATACTTAAAATTTCGAAAAGTGTGACGCTTTTATTGTACCTAGAGTCCAGAGAAAAGTGGACATTATTTGCACGTCCATTTTGGCACTTCCCACACAAATGGACCATTTAGCACCAAGAGTTAACAGCTTACAACTTTAATACCAGTACATGCAAATACTTGCAATTGTGTACAGTGTAATGCTTGTAAATGTAACGCCTCACACAAATGGACAGCTTATAACTTGAATACTAGTGCATAGTTTAAAGTTATTAAATGCAATTTAAATTGATAATTTAATTAAAACAAAAAATAAATAAATTTACGAATATTTTGTTGGGACTGAAGGTGAGGGGATTCATAAGTCGGTTTACCTAACGGAACTTTCTTACTTGTTATTATTATTTTTTGCTTCTACGTCAAATCGTGGCGCATAATGCTATTCCCTTCTTCGCGTTCTTTGAGTATTCCAATCAAAGGCTTCTCTGCATATATCATTGGCTGGTTTCGTAGCACATGACCTACCCGTCTTCATTTTCTTTCACGGATTTCAATAGCAATAGGTTTCATATTGCTTCTGTGGTATAACACCACACTGGATAGATACCCATTTGTGTGGCCACCATATGTGGACCCCAAAAAATTAAAAATCTTACAAAAGATTGGCAAGAACCACACAGGAAGTGATTTGTTGTTATGAAAGGGTTCTCTACCCGAAAATTATTACAAAAAGAATTATTGATTTTTTAAAACGCATTTGTTTGTCTTGATTGGGCGCAAATTTTAGTAACGAAAGTACCCCCATTTGGGACTCCCCACAAAGTTTGGCCCTATTTCCTGAGGCTCAACTTCCGACTGCCTTTCTTAAGGAGCTTTTATCGAAGTAAACACAATTTTATTATTTTTGTTTAACCGCTTCTGTAGTATATTTGCTAGAAACATCTTGTTTTTGGGAAAATTTATTTTTTTATATTAGTCAGAAATCAATTCTGTAACTTATTTAAGTTGTTCCCCGTTTTTTCAATACAATACCCAATATGAGATATTCACACACATAACACACAAATATATTTTACTCTTAAACCTATTTTGGTAAATGCATTATTCTCTGACTAAATACCTTCTTTCACAATGTATTTTGGCACATCATAATGTAAAAAGAGGGGTTCGTGTATAGATGTTTGTCGCCCAGGGTATATATAGAAAAAAACCTCTACATTATTGCTAACATTTTTGTCTGTCACAATAATTAATGTACTACAATATTCCTCGATAGTTAGTGATCAGTAATTCTGCCTATTTGTTTAACACAATTTCTTTGTGGATCCTTAAACAAATATAAAAACTATTTGCCTTTGTTCCTTCTTTTGACTAACTAGTCTCCATTAAAATCTCTAAAGAAAATAAACAACAACTTGTGACATATAGTCTGGCAACGCGATAGTGCAGAAAATAATGTCTTTCTTTGCCTCTTCCTTGCTCACAATGGCTCCTCAGCCTTTGTTTGTCGCGTTGTTAGTGCTATAAGTATTTTGCGGTTGTAGTAGTTTACTCGTATCCGTATGGCTTTTGTCGGTATGTTATTCGTTCGTTTCTCATCGCATAAGTCTCGTATTAGCTGCGATTGTGTAGTCGGCTAAAATCGAAACAGAAATAGTGCTGTTTTTGCCTGCCTGATGCCTGGTTTTGGGGTTTGGTTGGCTGGTTGTTGGTGCCTGCCTTGTTTGCTTTGCATTCATTGCCTTAATTTCTTGTGTGATTTCAGTTTTGCTGTCATTATTGCAGCGCAGCAGCCAAGGCATATGTTAGCACTACACTACTTTGCATTATTGTTGTTGCTGTATTTCTATGAAGAGGCCTATAATGTCTCTGTTGGTATAGTTTTTCTAGTTGTAAGAAAATGTTTTACTCATCTCGTTGATGATTGTGTTTTTTTTTTGTTTGTTGTCGTTCCACAGCAACACAACAGATTGTAAGTTTTTTCGGAAATAATTTAACTATGTCGTTTCAAAATTTCGTTTATCACCCAAGTGTACAATAATTTAATTGCTTTATTTTTTTTGTTATTGTCGTTTTCTTTTTATGGTTTCATTCCCAAAGACATTATTAAAACAACAACGCCAGCAACAAAATACCCCCAAAATAATGTACCGTTCAAATCCAATTGTGTGTTGTGTGTGGTGGATACGTTACTTTTTTCCATAATTGTCATATCTTTGCTTTGGTCCCATTTTATTTTCTTCTTTTTTTAAGAAAAAAAAGAAAACTAGAGAAACCTCTTCATTTGAAATTCAGCCAAAGAAGAAAATAGAAACTTCAAGAAGTACAAAATTACCATAAAGAAATCTACTCGTCTGCTTCGTTTAGTTCAAGTTTATCCATGTTTTTTGCGCATTATTTTTTTTATTTAATTAATTTTTTTCTTGGTTTTTACTTATTTTGCAATTATTTTATTTTTTATAATTATATTTTTTCCGAATATTACACTGTGTGTCAAAAAAGATACAAAACGAAGAAACACAAGGTTCTAGCGTTACAATTAAACAACACAAAATACATTTTGTAAACACACCAAAAATAAAGGAAAAACAAAAACACACTGAAAACGTTCGTTCTGAAACAAAAACACAGTGGGAAAACGAAACGAAAGAAAAACACAATACGCGTTGCGCTCTTGTTTGGTAGCTTGCTTCGAAAAACACACTCTTCTACACTAAGCCGCAACTAACCGCACACTAACTCGCCCGTTGTATTCAATTTTATACTGAAGTGCAGAAACTGTGTGTGATCTAAAGGAAACGACACGACGACGGCGATGAACGAAACTCATCATCATCGCTAGCCAGTCAGCCAGCCAAACGGAGTATAATAAAAATCTTTGCGCTGGCAGCGCAGTTGACTTTCATAGGATATCTCGGTTCCGTTGTTTTGTTTCTGTGTTGTGATTATGTTCTCTTTTTCTTTAGAGCGGCGAAGGCTGCGGCTGCACGTACATCTGTGCGTATGTATGTGTGTGAATTTTCTTCTTTCCGACTTTCCTACACAAACAAAAAATGTTGTGCCGCACAAAAGAGAGTGATAAAATGAGCACTGCAAATATAAAGAGAGCCAGTGTTCTCATTAACTGTGTCAGGGTTGCCATTTTAAGTTGTGGAGACGCTCGACAAGGCAAGCATGAAAATTAAGTGAAGCCGAGAAATATGTACCGATGTGGTATTAATGACAAGTAAAATGATTTTTGACATTTTAAAAATTAAATCGTCAAACGTGATTTCACTTAGCACAGACAATTGACAATAAGACCCACTAAGGTGAAAATTCATGTGCAAAGGTAGAGGTAATGGGGGCACAAAGAAAAAAGAGAAAGAAAATAATGAGTTTATGGGTGATTATTTGCACATATGTATGTATGTACATATAATTTGATTCCTTGTGACAATTGCAATTGTTATCTTAAATTTTAACTGGATTCGTCCATTTAGAAACCTATAATTTCCACAGATTGGGCTGACATGTTGCGAATTGCGTATATATATATATATATATATATATATATATATATATATATATATATATATATAATGGTTAAATAAATTTCTACATAAAAGCCACAAATTTCAACACAATGATTTTGCTAAAACCGCCTACACTAGACCATTTTCAGTTGTAATTAGAAAAATATCATTAAAATTCAAAGATTTCATTTGGAATTCAAAAACATCAAATGAAATTAAGTGTTTCCATATGAAATACAAAATACATCAATAAAAATTCAAAAATGTTAGTTTGTAATTAAAAGTCTTCCATTTCGAATTCAAATCATATCAATAGACCTTTAAAATATGTCATCTGAAATTAAAAATATCAAATTAATTACATAATTTAAACAAATGAAAATTGTTTATTATTTTGTATGGCATTTACATTATATTATTGGCCTTCTTTAAATCTTTAATAAAATATAAGTACATATTTTGTTAAAATTGTAAAGTAAGTTACAAATAAAAGTAAATGTTTCCCCAACTAATACTCGTATACATTATTGTTTCCTTTTTTGAATTTAAAGTAGTACTTTGAATCAGTAATAATAAATACGAACGAATAGGAATTTAAATGAATATGATTTCAAAGAGTGAGGTTTTCCGCGGATTTCGGACCGATTTTCCCGATTTGTTTGCAATTGTCACAATTAAAAAAATAATTTTAATCGATTAGTGCAAACTATGTTCGCCGAAAACTGTTTTTTCGCGTGTGACAGTTCATTTATAATCGTTCGTAACTGACAGATTTTAACGTTTCGGGCGGACGGAACATTTGTCTAATTAAAGGTCTGTGCTTTGAATTACAAATGGAATAATTTTAATTTCAATTGTTGAAGTGTCGTGTTTTGATTTTCAAATGGAATTTTTTGGATTTCAATCGAATTCTGTTCTGAATTTTAGATGGATGTTTAAGATTTTCAATTGATTTATTTTAAATTAAGTGCGACACATCGAATGAGTGACCTAAGACCCCAAGTATGTATGTTTGGTAGAAATTCGATTTAGGTAATTTAAGTCATGTAAACAACGTCCGTACGTCTGTCTGCTCGCTGGTGCGCACAATAATTCTCGAACGGCGTAACCGATTGACTTCTAATGCAGCTATGTTTTTCTCCATCTCAGGCTAAGTTCGAAAATGTGCAATATTGGTCCACTCCTTCTAGTACCTCCCCCACAAAGATCGATACTACTTATGAAATTTACACATAGTATTAGTTTATTAGTGGTCTATCACCTCGAGAAAAACGTTCGAAGTTGCCACACCCCTTTTGGTACCTTCAATACAAATTGACAATTTTGCAACAAAAGTTAACTGTTTATAAGTTTAATACCAGTACTTTGTGGGCATTTTTCGATTTTTAAGGTACTGGATGCACTTTTTCGGCTAGGTTTGTTCCGCATTTTTTTCTCCTATTCAATATCTACAACTTTGCTTCATACACAAAAGCGTTATTCCGTACGGTATACCGAGAAAAATATAGAAAAAGTGCAAAAAATTATATAATTATAAAATTATAAATTATTATTTGAGCCAACTTGACTAAAGGAATGATGTAGAAGTTCTTATTTTTGGGGCTACTTTCACGTCGAATTCTCAGAATTGAGTCCAAAAAGTCGGTTTACCCAACTGACATTTTCTTACTTGTTTTACAATGAATTACTCATTGTCTTTGAACATTTTAGTATTTTAATTTACTAAATTATCTAATTTTTGTCTTTGTTTTCAGGTGGGTTTAAAAAATATTTTCTTTCAAAATTTTGTACGTATTTAAGGTAGTTAACTAAACATATGTATATTTTAAAGACCATTTTATACCCTCCACCATAGGATGGGGGGTATATTCAAAATTTGTCACTCCGGTTTTAACACTTCTAAATATAGATCGGGGATCCCATAGCTTATATATTCTAAATCGTCGTATACTTCTGAAAGGTTTTAGTCAAGTCCGTCTGTCTGTTGTAATCAAGCTACAATATACTGGGTTTTCCAACAAGAGTGATATGATTAATTTGAAAAAAAAAACACTTATTGTTAAGGAAATTCAAAAGTTTTTTATTTAATGTGAAGTACATCGATACAATTAAGCCTTCTTCTGCAGGAACGAATCCGATGAACCCAATTTTCGAGCACTTTTTCTACTATATCAAGTCGTATGTCATGAATGGCACGTTCAATATTGAAGAGAGTCTGGTTTATTTCGAAAGACCAAAGACTTCAAATAACCCAACAAGAAATAGTCTAATGGTATTAAATCACAACTTCTTGGAGGCCATTCAATATCACAATTTCTTGAAATAATCGAATCTTCAAACTTTTCTCGCAACAATTCAATTGTTTCATTTGCTGTGTGTGGCACGTAGCCACAATCGGTCAATGTCAAAAAGATAGCTCTTAACGAGAGTTAATATATTGCTCATGGATGTCGAGGTCGACTGGAAAGTGTTTTTCTTTTATATAAAAAAATGGACAGCATCATTTTCCAATGTGAACGGAAAGTTCATTTTTTCTCAGCTCCTTAACGGTACGTCGGATCGGGAATCATGGGTGTCGAGGTCGTAGGTCGACTGGAAAGTGGTTTTTTTGATTAAAAAAAATGGACTTAGCGCACGAAAAGTTTCAATTGGAGAACGATTATTTTGATAATAAAACTGAATAGTGTGTAAACATTGTTCTTGCGCATATCTCCTCATGATGAAATTGTAAACACTACTGAATACAATGAAAAACAAATTACATATCATGACATAGTACAAATGGCCGAAACGTCACTTAAAAATCACATCATCCCTATTGGAAAACCCTTTATAATAGAGATAGATGACTGAAATTTGGTACAGATACTTCATATACTGCATGTAACTTGGAATTAAAAATGGACAGTATCGGTCTATACTTAGGTAGTTATACAAAAATGTTATTTTATTCATATTGAGCTCAGTTTACAAAACAATAAATATTTTGTTCGATTCTTTCAAACTTTAACGTCCGATAACTCGTTAACAATATACCCTTTAATAGTTCAAGGTGCTTTTTCAAATATCAGATCGTCAGACCACAAGGCCTGGTATACTCTTGCGGATATAGGTAGGCGATTATTCCAGATAACCACAAATATTTCCCATAATTTCATTTTCATGGACATTTTGGGCATTTCTGATGCCTTTTTGAGGTGTTAGAGGCAACCCTTTATTAATGTGCCAAAAATCAACCAACTACAAATAATTTTATGAGAATGTTTGTTGGCTTTGTTTGTTTGACTGGTGGTCGTCGTCTGTTTGCTTGCGTGTCCCCCCTTCATCTGCTCCTCCACGGAACAAGACTGTCTTCGTTGGCTACAGACGATTTTTTTTGGTATGTGCCTCCTCTGGTGGTGTTGTAGCACACACAACAGACAGGCAGACGGACGGACTTCGTATCAGACCAGACGAGACAACCAAACAGACATCACAAAACACTATGATGTTGTTGTAACAACAAAAGTCAAGCAATAAAAAACAGCTAAGACGACGGCAATTGCGAACATCGACAGACAGACAAGGCAATGCGTTTGCAAAAAAAAATCAACATACAACAAAACAAAAAAGACCAAAAGAGAGCAGCGGAGTAGCTGCGAGGGGAAAAGAGAAGAAAAAGAAAAGCACACACAAAGTCAGGAAAAACGTGCTGTTGCGGTTTAATGTGCAATCCCCGTTGTGTCGACACACACAAAGGCGAAAACGAGTGGCGTCGGGCGTGTGGGCGAGAGTGCAGTGTGTCTGCTTTTCCTTGCTGACTGGCTGAGTATACAAAGTTGTTGTGGAGAAAAGAAATACGACTATTTTTCCACATGAACATGAACAATTTTCTTTCGCCGCGGCGGGTCGTCATCGTTGTGTAGTTACTTTGTTTTCGCTGAGGTTTGTGTGTGCGGTGTGTCTTTTCGTCTGTCGGCCGATTTATACACAAAACATATCTAAACCCGTTCACCGCTATTTCCTTTTTTATAAAGAAAACATGCAGCAAAAAAACATATGGTTTATTACTTAAGCAAGTTTGGGTGAGAGAACAGTATTGCCATATTTGCCTTATATGTTGGGGACTTGAAAAATCTTACACTCTAACAGCAATGCCAACTTGGTGGTTTTTCCGCTACTTGTGGTGATTTTTGATCTCAAAATACCACTGTTTTCTAAAAGTAGTGATTTTTCAGAAAAACCACCACGGTAGTGTTTTAAGGGTTTTTTGTAGTGATTTTTTTATAAAATACCCAATAATGTATTAAATTCAAAAGGAAAGTAATGAGAAATACAAATTTTATATACAATCATTATTATGGCCAGAAGAGTTAAGAGAAAATTATACTATTTTTCAAAATAGTAAAAATTCAGTCATTTATTAATAATTTAATGCTAATAATGGAAAATAAAAGCGACTGTTATGTTTATGTTATATAAGTTATTATTTATGTTTTTGAACTAAAATGTTACGAACATTATCTAAATGTATAACAAATAAATTGAATTCAAAAATAATTTGTGGTGGTTTTTAAAAACAATTCATGGATAACATTTGTTGTCATTGTAAGCGTTTTTGTTAGATTTTGTTATTTTCTCACAGCGATTTTTGGCGTTTTTTGATAGTGATTTTGTAGTGGTTTCTCCACAGTTGCTCCGCAGTGATTTTTGCATCGGAAGAGTTGTGAATACTACGTGTTTCACCATTCGATGACGAGTGATAGTAAGATATGCGAGGCCCGCGATTTGATTGGATGAACTCCTAAAAATAAAAAGAACAATTGTCTATATGCCATCCCGCTTAGTTACCGGACGTTAAAGTTTGACACATACCTTTTTTTTTTTTCAATGATCTCAAAATCAAATGTTATAAAATACAAATTGACACTTTCCACGCAGACACGTTGGTCTGCGTAGCTGGCTTTGGACATACCCCTAAGAAGAAAACCGGCATGTTAAAAATATTTTTTTTCAATTTCGACAACTAAGTTTTTTTATATTGTAATATTTTTTCCATTTTTTAAAACTTTAACGTCCGATAACTCGATAAGTAAGCCATTTTTGATAACATGCCCCTTAATTGTAGTTATTATTTTGAGGTGTTCTATCCAAATAATGCGTGGTCCAACCATAATGCACGATGTTAATTGCGTGTCACACCTTAACGTCAAGTTTTTTACGCAACTTAATTTGACATTTCTTGGTTTCAGTGTTTGACAAATTCAACCATGGAGAGGTACACAATTGAGCAGCTCGTTAAGATTGTTAAAGCATTTTACGAAAATGGGCGTTCAAATCAAAATGCAATTTTCAGCAAACCAGGTTTGAATGTGACTGTTTGGTGCGGTTATGGACTGGAGACGTCATCGTGACGTACTTCTTTGAAAATGAGGTCGTCCAAGCAGTTACCGTGAATGGTGTTCGCTATCGTGGAATAATAACGGACTTCTTGTGGCCAGAAATTGAAAATATGGACCTGGACGATATGTGGTTCCACTTGCCACACAGCCAACGAAACAATGGCCCTTTTCCGCGAGAAATTCAATGGCCGTCTTATCTCACGTCGTGGCGATGTTAATGTTAATTGGCCGATTACTTGATTTGACATCGTTTTATTTTCTTGATTGCAGAAAAAGCTATCGAAAACTCCTTATTCAAAATTTTCTAAATATAATAAGTAATTAGTCATATGGAAAAGAAAAAAGGGCCGTTTGATCAAAATTTCAAAATTCAACGTCCTCCAACTCGGACATTCCTTAGCCGATCTCTTTGAAATTTTGTGTCGTAACTACTTTCCAATGGGACTAAACATGGTGCAAGTTTCATCCCGATTAGAAGTCATCGCTTTTAAAAATTGACTCACTTGACATGAAATCCCCAATATACTTGACCGACGACGAACTGCTTGTAATTCTTAAAAGGCCGAGAGTTCTTTCCGCCTGCCTCTCTCCCCTACAAACTTTGACAATAGCTTGGAAAAAATTGCCTCGTGTGATTTAAGACATCGATATTTCATTATAGACATTCAGTACATCAAGAAAGTGTTGATTATTTTAGTATAGAAAATTGTACTACATTGTTATTTTTTTAATTTTTTTTAAATTGAATAATATAGGCAACAAGTTAAACAACAGATTAGTATCATAAAGTTTTTATCGGCGTACAATATTTTAGAAAGATATCTTGATAAAAACTTTTGCGGGGATATGTAGTTTTGTTTGCAAATATCCCACGAAAATAATTATAAAAATAATACATTTTTTTCCAAAAATCAAAAGGTAAATTTTTTTCTATGTAAAAAACTTTCTTGACATACTGTGTACACATTAGAGCGTCTTCAAAACAAGTTGCCCAAATTCAAAGCTTATACGAAATGTGGTTTGTTATACATTAAATATTTACTTTTTTCGATTTTCCTATTACGAAGGAACATGATCGAAATAACTATAGAAAACCGAGATTTGTTATTCTTTTCACAAACATATCTGGCAACCTTGTGAGAGAGCTGACTGCCGCAGCCGACGACAACGAGAAGGACCGATTGAATGAGTGATATACAAACTTAGAGCATTGCGGCTCTAATGAGAGAGAGTAGTGATAAAAAGAGAGTGCAAATTGTTTAACTCTCTTTTTTTTTAATTTCCGTTCAATGTAAAATGAATTTGTGTGGCTTGTTATTCTGCTTCTTCTTCTCAATCAAATAAAATTTAAATTTTCTGTGTTATTGCTGTGTTGCCGCGCTGCTGCTAACGGCGACATTGCGCTGCTGAAATAAAATATTTTTTGGGGGCTTTTGTGTGAAGATATTGAGCAAAGAATATAAAACATGATTTCAACATTCATTTGACTTCTACTTTGCGCCATACCTAAATATGTTTGTATGTACATTTGTATAATTTTATATCCATCCGTATGTATGAGAACGTGTAAATGGACGAACGAACATACACATCCGTCCGTCGTATATCTATCTGTACGTAACACAACTGGCAATTGCCATTTTGAATTTTTATTTTGTTCATATTTTTTTCTTTGATTATGTTTTTCTCTAATAAAGCATTAGATATTAAATACAAAACATGTCATGTCACATATGCATATGAATAATGTACACACCGAGAGATATGTATGTACATACATATGTATGTATGTATTTCATTAATGTGTATAGAGGGGAAACTATCGTCCGTATATGAGTTTCTTTATTTTTGGATTAGATCTTGCTTTGGGGATAAATTGCCGTCGTCGTTGCCGTCACTAGTTTAAGGGTGTTTCACAATTCGGCACCTCTCCAAGTTATGTTCACATTTCGTTCGTCGCTCGGATGTGAGTACCGTTGTATGTTCTTGTCACTCAAGGCTCTGAGATCCATTCAAACATACATGCATATCTATGAACACATGTGTGTGCGTCTATGAGTTGGTTTTTAGCTGAAAACCACGAACGCTAGTGTTCGTGTGTGAAGAGGACGAAGGTGATTTTGAGTGGCTTATGCAGCGTTGTGCATTTATGCGTTCTTCCCTAGTTCTGTCGTCGCCTCTACAGCTTGCTTGAACATAACATCACATCATAATTATTGTGCAAGCAGAGCAGCGCAGGTAAATGAGTACAACTAATTCAGTGGCAGGGTTACCAGGTGTCATTTAGCGGCGTCTCTTATTGACACACTGTGCATAATGTGTATTATTTAGATTGTGTGTATTTGAAGGTTATAATTATTATGGATATGTAACAAGGTTCGTTTAAGCAATGTAAACATATTATGTATGTAAATAATGCATGTACATACATATGTATGTAAAAATAATCAGGGTAATTAAAAATGCCAAGCGAAGAAATTGCATTTTAAACACTTTCTTGCATTGCATTTATTTTAAATTTCCCTATTAGTATTGCGAATTACATGGTCTATATTTATTTGGTTTAGGCTATTTTGCCTAGTGCAATAATATAATAGAGCAAATACAACAACAAATGCGTCAAGCCTCAATTGCTTGTTAGGAAATATTTGGAATCATAAGTAGTTTTGAAAAACAGCCTATCAAGAAAGTGTTTTGACATTCGATTCAGGTTAAAAACTACCCTTCATTTTTATTTTATTTGATTTTTTTAAATTGGCTAATGTAGTCAACAAGTTAGACAGCAGAATAGTATAAAATTGTTTCCATAAATGTAGCCCAGATCGGAGTATAGGCCTGTCAAAAAATGTGAAAAGACTTTCTTGACACCAACTTTTGGGAGAATAATTTTTTCTGTTGGTTTTTTGGCTATGTTATTGATAAAAAATAATTAATTTTTTTATAAATATCGAAGAAAAATATTTTAATATATAATAAAAAAAATTTGGGTCAGAATGTATATTTTTCCGATATAAAAAAACTTTCTTTACATACTGTGTGTATATATAAAATATAAATTGTTAGGGTTTTATTCATAATAATTTAAAGACGTTTTTTAAGCAATGTTAAAACGTTTTTCAAACCTTCTTCAATTTATTTTGAATAAGGTCCTTACATTTTAACCAGTTTGAAGGGGGAAGGGACCTTTATATGGAAATTCTTATCTTCCGCTTAACACCTTGAGAAGCATAGGACCTCTACAGACATCTATCATTTGCGATTCCTTTTTTGTTTTAACTTTTTCGGTGAATTCGATTTCCTTCATCAGGCTTCTCTTCCAGGAGTTTTTAGGTCGTACTTTTTTTCCTGCATCCTTGGGAGTTCCAACCTAGAGCTTAACGGCATATTTCTTCAGTCATTCATATGGTAAAACTGTTGTACGGAATTGTGATGTGTTGCACGGCAAGTGATAAACGATCCATTGTCAACGGTATAGAGAACTGCCAGCATACGCATAAGCAGAGCTTTAAGGATTTCAGCAACTGAGTCTCTACAAGTCCTATCCCATATACTGCGAATTGATATTGTAGCGGGAAAAGTTCCCACCATAGCGGCGTTACGATTAAACTGTCTATCAATGTGCATGTATAGGAAATACGGCCCCATGAGGATACTACCACGTAGTGCTATGGTAACCGACTGAGTGGACTATATATACCAACGGTGTAAACCTTCGAGAGGAACTTCAACTCTAAGATACCAGTCATCTCCACTTCTAAACAGGTAGTTCGAAGCATGATGATAAGGTTGGTTTCGGAGTACACTGTAAGGAGCTCAGTCTTGGTATATAGGGATATCCCTGGAAACTGCAAAGCTGATGAATTTGCTAAGAAAGGGACGACAACGAATTCTCGAAGAATTTGCATACGGTGATGTGCCCCTGTCCACATACAAGCTTTGGCCTAGGCACTGCCTGCCAAGGAAAGTTGGACAGAAATCGGCACGTGTAGGCTCAAAATTGTACCTCGCACTACAGATGAATAAACTATCTACGTTAGTTGTGAAGGATAGGTATTGAGTCCAATGATTTCTGCAAGTGCTGTGGTGATGAGGAAGAAGTGGAAAGCATTGAGCACCCGCTTTGCTACTGTTTCTCATTAAGTGTGAATATTATTTTTATGAATATGCACTCCAAAAAATAACATGTCAAACAACAACAAAATTTTTTGGGGCTTAATTTAATTTTTTGTCTGCTTTTTTGGGGTTTCATTTCATTTTTAGTCTGCTTTTTAGGGCTTATTTTCATCTATAGATTTAGAAACAGGAGAGACTACGCATAAATGATTTGCTCCACGTTGCCAACTGTGGATCCTGTCCATAGGAGAAAGTCTTAAACAGTGGCCGAAAGTCTTAACAGACCGCGTAGGAAAAGATTTATATTAAAAAAATAGGTTAATGTAGGTGTATTATTACACACTCCCCAGATTTACGACGATAAAATTTCTGTTTTTTTTTGGGGTTTTTTTTTCTCCTTTACATGATGAATGTTATCGGATCAATACAACACTTCATATGTATATACCTACGTTTGCAGTGCTTATGATATTGAGGCACCACATTCTTACAATGTAGCGGATACAGCGATTTGTGAATGCTTGCAGCTTTGAATTCAGAGCGACGGTTGTCAACCAGATTTCGCAGCCGTAAAATAGGATACATAATTTGATTTGATATTATTGTAGACTGCCAAATGTGTCGTAGAAGGAAGCACTGCTTTATTTACCAATTCTGTATTCGATGCATGCTTCCGCGCATCTCGTTAGATATTGTACTGCCGTGGTAAAGAATTTATCTGCGAAGTCAACCTGTTCATCGCCATATCAAAGGGACAGACACATGCACTCACTGCATCAAGTCATTAATCTTCAACTGCACATCGGAATGTTCTGTGGACAATAAAGATATGCTGTCGGCATGGTGGTCCGCTAGTGACCATTGGGTTCCCTGGGATGTAGAATCGATTTTACCAGTTAGGATTTTAAAATTTCAGGAGGAATCGGGCTGAAGTTTGGTTATATGAGTTTCTTTGTATCCGCAACCATTCACATGCGATCCATGGTGGAGGGTACATAAGATTTGACATGGTCGAACTTAACACTATGTAAAATAAAAAACTTATGAACCTTAGAAATATTTATTTTATATTTTAATTATATTGAATAGTAAGGGAATTTTTAAATTACATAGTTTTAAATAGTGTATCTGGCAAATGTCGACCTTCGCTATCCACACACACTGCTGCATACGTTTTCTGAGGTTTTCATGAACTCTAACAAGCATTTCAATTCCAGCCTCAATATTGTTAATTAGGTCTTCCAAGGTGTTGGGACGGTTGATATACACCTTAGACTACATATACTGTTTAATACTTAAAAAAAAGTATCATGTAAATGGGGACTTAAGGATGATTATCTTCGCTCCAAATGCGACAATTTTGCTTATTGACGTAGCCATGTAACCATAAATGAGCTTCATCACTAAACACATTTTTTTGATTTTAACTTCGCGAACCGATTTATTTTTTTCAATGTAAATTTCCACAATTTGAAAGCATTGTTCTGGCGTAAAAAGATTCAGGATGACTTGCCAAACCTTACTGAACAGAATTGTCAACGCATTTTGACACTATCAGCTGTCAACCTTTAGTTATCTATATCGAAAGTTCACATGTAGCTAAAAAAACACTCCTTAGAAGATGATTTTTTAATTAAATTTCAAACTTTCATAAATATTTAAAAAATATGTATGTATGTTGTATATTAGAGAGCATTATATAAAAAGTTGCAAATGTACCCCCCTACAAATAAAGATTGATATGTTTTAGAATGATGCCCAAAATATTTTGGTTCCAGCTGTTTCCATTTGGGAGCTGGACTAGTTGCAAAACGCCTTTAAAAACAGGGTTTTTCGTCAGTAACATATCCGATATAATACTTATATTAAAATATAATATATTCAAATATAATGGAAAAACGAAAGCGCTTGGATTCTGCATTAATTAATTTTTTGGAAAACTCCCGCAACCTTCTAGTAAACTGTTGTTAATCGTTGTAAATCTTAGTTCGATATTAAAAATTCTGATCCACACTGTAATTCAAAGCCAATAGGAAAAATAATAAATAATCTGTGATTTGTATGTACAAGTATAAGTAGATGTATAAGTACATATATACCTATGTAAGTATTTTAATAGATATTAAAACTCAAGGTGATAATCATATGTTTTCCCCACAATCCCAAGTAGTGTCCTTGTGCCACTTTTAAATGCCAGTAATGTTGGGAACCCTAGACGAACAAATGTGCATAAATTATAAAGAAAAGGATAAATTTCATTTCCTTTTGCACACAAACACATACAACGACACACGCCCCAACACAACGGAAAGAAATCAGTAACACCACATCTACACACATGTAGATAAACACATTTGTTGTTATTATTATTGTTTCGGTTGCTGTTGTACGTACATACATACATAGTTTGTGCGCACAGTGTGTTGTCGTCATGTTATTATTGTTGTTATTCTCTTGCTATTGTTGGCAATGGTGTGGCAATAAGCGAAAACGAAAAGCGCACACCAAGAACTAGCATAAAAACGCTTACAAAATAAGTTCCAAATTATGTATTCTATCAATGAAAAGTGAAGAATTTTTTTTCTTAAAAAAAAACTGAAGAAATCAATGACGAAATGACGTTAAACATTTAAATTGAAGCCCACCACAAAGTAACAGTTTTTTTAGTTGTCAATGAATGGAAGTCGACAAAACGACCCCACACAAACCACCGAGAGAGAGAGAGAAGAGCGTGTGTGATAGGTGGGTCGGGTCGCAAGAGAAGAGAGAAAAAGGCGAAGCGAAAATAGTGAGATAAATTGCGAGCAGAAGAGGCAGAATGAAATACCCCAACAATGACAACAACAATAACTAATCAATTACTATTAGCAGCACACTATCCCCACCCATGAAAATGGATTTGTTTGGCGTGTTAATCAAATAAAGCAAAAAACACAAATACAAATTTAGAGAAAAAACTATACACTATTTATTTTGGGTGAAAATGATGCTGCTATAAATTATTGGATTATATCTATTCATATTGTATACAGGGATTGTGCGGCATACTCATTTGCTTCAAGTTTTGAAAAATTATTGTATTTGCAACAGACCCCCCATTACCGGCACACGATCGGGGGGTGTAGGCTGGGGCTGGCTGTCGGTCGTCCGGGTACAATAACAGCACCACCATAAATCCACAAATATTTTTGTGAAATTTCGGGCCTCGAAACACATTTTATTAAACACAACGGATTTGAGTCTCGTCGACGTCGTCGTCGTTGTATGGGTACAATGAATGTAATTTTTCAATTAATTTTAATTATAAACTTAATTAGGAAACAAAAAATATATATAAAAACCATTCAAATATGTATGTACATATACAATCATCATAAATGCAAACATTCATGTGTATGTTTGGATATTTGTACATATGTATGTAATTTCAATCATATACATATACACTAACACGTGTCGGATATATCATCGAATGGGATGTTACAGTGCATTCGAAGAATGCGTAATGGTCAACAATTTACTTAAATTAAAAACTGTCAACAATTTACTTAAATTGTTGACAGTTTTTTAAATTTGTATTATTGCAATTGCTATAAGAATAAACTTAAAAATATAAAATACAAAATTATACATACATATGGGCATTTCTCCAATGTCGAATGCGACATTCGTATGCATTCAAAGTGAAAAAAACATATGCCAAAACATTATTTCATTTTGAAAAAAAGCCAAATTTATACATAGCTCTTGATTAGCACTATAATTTGTGCTAAGGTTGATTTTGCCCAATTGTTCGTTTTCAAGATAATCACAAAAAACCAAGCCATTCGCACGCGACAAAATACAGAAGTCGCTTTCAAAGCAAACCAATCAAACACTGATTTCAGGGAAACCTAAAGGAATATTTTAATTCGACTAAATTTTAAAAATAAATTTTATTCAAAAATATTAAGTAGTTTATTTTTTATTTAATTTTAATCACATTCGCACGCGACGACGCTCGCATGCGACATTTTATTCCATCGTTCTTTTTATGTTTATTTTTGTACTTTTTACGCAACTAGACGTCCAAAGGTTGATTATAAATGATTTTTAATATATTCTATATATTTATTTTCACAACAAAAATTATTTTTCTATATCCCTTAAATATAAATCAAGATTTAAAAGAGAGTCCATTAATCAGAAAATAATAAGCATTACAAATGTTTAAAACATAAATTTTGCAATTATTCGAATTTGCACTCAAATATTTTAAAATTTTTTATGAATAAATGTAGTTTTTGGGAAAATTAGTTAAATTTAATAGATTCCCTATAAAAAAAATAGTAAAACAACATACTTTTATAGACTTTCAATATTTCGGATGCGGTTGACATCTCGTTGGAAATGCCCATATATAATGTATGGGGTCCCTGATCAATATTTCGAGGTGTTACAAACGGAGTGACAAAATGAATATCCTATGGTGGAGGGTACAAAATCGGGATATAAGTATGTAGTGTATGTATGTAGGGGCTTCATCTACATCTGAACCGATTTTCTTCAAAATTGGTAGTATTCCTTCTTGTTATCTACTAAATTGTATGTACATAGATCTGATGAGAAATGTAAATTCTATATATGGGGACAAAATCTAAATCTGAACCGATTGTTTTCTAATTGGACTCTAGTCCGTCCTTGGTTGATCCAAGGAATCTTTACTTTCCCGAATTTCAAACTGATTGCATGGTTAGCTCTAAGAGGCCAAATCGGACGGAACATATACTAATATGGGGGAATTAACTGTAATTCTGAGCCGATTTTCTTCAGAATTACCAGTACGAGTTCTTTATTGAAGAAAGTGTTATCTACCAAATTTTATGTAGTTCTGATGAGAAATATGAATTCTGAACCCATTTTCTTCAAATTTAACAATGTTTGTCTTTGGATTCGAATCTCTACGCCGCCAAATTCCAGAATTATCGGATTTAAAATGCAGCTTCTATAGCGCTTAAACGACAAACCGGAGGTGCACAAATGTACTTGGGGTCTATACGAAATCTGAACCGATTTTGACCAATTTCAATAGACTTCATCCCAGATGTGAAAGATTGGTTCGAGTCGTCCTGTACTTTGCAACAAGATGGCTAAATCGTCTCTGCTAGTGATTCTGACTCGATCGGTATAGGCTAGGTTAAGAGTGACAGTCTGTAAAACAGACTCGCTTAGATTATACAGTCCATTGTGTTACCACAGGGACGTAAGGGAAACAGTAGTTATCCCTAACCTCTCCCGTTGAACCATTTTGATTGCCTTAAAAAGCTCAAAGGTTGGAGGATCATCGATGGTGAAAGTTTTCATCCAAGGCGGCCCATAAATTTCTAGTTCCATTCAGATCCGTTTAATTCGACAGTGCTGCCATTAATTGAATGTACTTCCAAATGAGCAATGATCGTTTCAATACCCGTCTTATATGTTTGTTTTAATATAATCGAAAATCCCACCGTATTCAGAGTTTCTCAGCACTTTGCACCAAATTACTTTTTAAGAACATGACATCACCAAACGATTATCCCCAAAGTCATGTTTCACTGTGGAAGCATTGGTTAAGTTAATCATTTCCGCTATCTTCCGTCACTAGTAATTATTTTTCAAATGGCTGAGGATAAATTCCCGCTGCTCGCTTATATAGGGTGATCCATTTCGAGGTTCCCTACTTTTTTAAAGAAAAAAACAGAAAATTCAAATGAATGCTTATTATCATTTGAAAGAACTAGGGTGATCAAAAAACCGTTTATTTTGAAAATACCGTTTTCGGTTTCTTCGAAAACTAAGTTAACTCTAAAACCGGTTTTCGGTTTAACCGAAAATAAAAAACCGGTGAACCGGTTGTTTTCGGTTTTTCTTTTTTAATAAAAATGCATAAATAATGCTCAACATTTTGTTAGATGACGTAAAATAAGCGTAGTGCAAATTCAGTATGTAACCATATTTCAATTAAATTTAGATTTATTTAAAAATTATATTTTAAACACTTCATATTTTTATTTATAATAGGTAATTCCAATTTCATTTATGATATAATATTATAATCTCTGCAATATTTGTAATATTTATGTTCAATTTTTAAAGAGATTTCTTTCAAAAAATTGGTTATGATTTTTATAAAACTTGACTAATAGTGAAGATCAGCAAAATCTTAGCTTTTAGCATTATATAAATGGCAAACCGATTATATACATATATTATCAGAAGTAGCGGTATCTGCCTTGAGCATACTATAGAGATGAAAACTTGTCGAAATGTGAAACTGAACATATGTATTTTTATTTATACCTACATTTCAATTAGAAAGGATTGTTAATTAATTTCTATACCGCAATAAGACCCTTGATAAAATATGCAGACGAAGTCAATAGAGAAGTTAGCAATGTAAACAGTATAAATACATATAAAACTGAATTTTGAAATCGATGGATATGCACAAATGAAGTCAACGGTTTTTATATTGATGTTTTCAAAATTTTAGGTAGGTTCCTGTTTCAAAAATAATATTTTCTTTATCATTTTATAATAGTTTCAAAAAACCGAAAAGTCGAATAAACCGAGTTGAAAAAATCGACGGCTCGAGTTATTCGAAAAAGCAGAAAAACCGGAAACCGATAGGCGGTTTTTAAAGAGAAACCGATTAACCGGTGCGGTTTTTGATTACCCTAGAAAGAACATTCTTTGGCATTTATTTTTTGAATATTATGTCTATCAAATGTTGGCCGCGGCTACGTCTCAGATGGTCCATCCGTTGAGTCAAATTTTCGATGACTCGTTCGAGCATTTCGACTGGTAACTGGCGAAAGACACGCGTAAACGTTGTTCAGGCGTAAGTCTTTCCATGATGAAATGCCAAACAATACATAACAAAAATAACATGCCAGCATGACACGGCTCACATGTGATCTGTCAAAAAGGCTATTGAAAAAAGTATCTCTACTTGGATCACCCGTTATGACGTTACACTAACTAATCTGTCAATTTGTTGTCAAAACGTTGGAAACGTTGTTCAGGCGTAAGTCTTTATATGATGAAATGCCAAACAATACTTAAAAAAAATAACATGACAGACAAAAATAACTCACTCGTGAACTGTCAAAAAAAAGGCTATTGAAAAAAGTATCTCTACTTGGATCACCCTATATATTTTACGGCTACACAGAAGGGGCCTTGCATTATTTTACACCATATATAGAATCTACGGATAAATTGTTTTATTTTGAGTACCACGTTCGAGACCGGGTCCATTTTTTGGTCCTGACACTACTTTCGTTTTCCTGAATTCTGGAAGGGGGCTCCAAAAAATTATTTATTTTGTACGATGACCCCAATAAATGCAATTTTGCTCAAATTTCGTCCATTTAGTGAAAGAGCGTTACATCTCCAAAAGTATAAAATTTTTGAGGTAGTCATACAAAATTGTTCTACATATCAATATCTTCAAGCTAATCCGTGATTGGGTTAACTCCTGAAAAAGACAACAATATATGGGGCACTTTATAAGTTATGTCATCCCATTCTGTCTATTATTTATTTTTATAGAGAGCATTTCAGTCACCCTTTAGTGACATTGTTACCCTCTTTCACAAAAAAGCGATATGTAGTTACATATTTGTCGATAGTTTCTCATGATTTCCATTTATACCCACTGTAAATCCACATTCCCCCCAATGTGCAGCTGCGGCCACAAGAACGACGTCAACGTGCGACTTCAACTATTTTCCTAATAAGAAAGTCAGAGATAGTCATTCCGTCGGTTGCGCATTATAATCGTAAATCCACAACACACAAATTATTTAAAATAATTGGGGAAAAGCGGGTAATTTTATTGCCTTCTGCGCTCTCACCACACACATCGCAAGCATTTATTTCGTACAATGTGTTGTAACTCAGAAGCAAATAAGAACTAAAGACAGAGAGAGGAGGAAGAGAGCAACCATATATAAAATAGTGTGAGAGGCAAATGAGGAGAGCAAAAAAAATTTGGTCTCATTAGCGCTCAATTATTTCCTCAGTTACAACAACTACTACTATAAGGAGAAATAATAAAGCACAACACAATTGTTCATTATTACGGTACGGTGACGGCGGACGACTTTGGAAGTAAAGTAAATGAAGGAGAAAAGCGGAACACAGAAATTAAAAAATGAATAAATATGTAATTATTATGTAGTTCTTCTTCAGTTTGGTTTCCTTCATTTGAGTGTAGTTTTTGCAATTGGATGCAAGAAAAAAATCAATTGTTGGATACATGGCTGTAGATATTATAATAATTAAGTGGAAAAATAAAGAAATAAAATGCTGAACATACGATTCTTTCTTGGTGTTGTTCGTTTGTTCACTCTATAACGGAGGATGCGATTCGTTCACAGGCGAAACACGTACAATTTCTTTTTTGTAATTAAATAATTTTCAATTTATTTCTTTGGAATTTCTCTTTTTAATGCATTTATGTATTTCTTTTTTTATATTTTTTTTGTTATATCTTTTTTATTTTTGCTTTTGAAACGTTTTTAACGGCAAAGAAAACACAAAACATAACACGACGACCAACCAGCCGACAGCACACCACGCCAGTGTCTCACGTCTCGATTTGCACTGGTTTCAATTATTGTGATATTAGGCGGCAGCAAGCAGCAAGCGCAGCAACAAAAACAAAACACACTTCTCAAATGAAAAGAGCAGCAAACGCTAAGAAATTTTTGGCACATGATTTGTTGTAGTTGTAGTTGCCGCTGCTGCTGTCTTCATTGCTTTGCTTTTCCATCGTCACGTTATTACTAGCTGCGGCGGAATGTCTCTCTGCCGCACTACTAAGTGGAAGTAGTTGTATTGTGTTGTGTACGTGCACAAGTAGTTGTGTACCGTGGCGTATTGTTGAATTTCCTTTTTGGATAATTTTCTGTCATTGTTCCATACTTGTAATTTTTTTCGTATTTTATTATTGCTGTAACAAGTTCATTCGCTGTTTTGTGAGTGTTTTTTTTATTGCTTTTTCTTTTCGTTGCGCCTCCTCGAATTAAAACAAAAACTGCAAAGATAAATATCATCATCATCATCATATGGAATACGAAGAAATTGCGATACACATTGATGCGGCCAAGAGGAAGGGTTAGCCGGCGCCTTCCATCATGCCTTTATTTGGAGGCAGAATGTGTAAAGGCCCAGTAAGGCAAACTTAACCGTAACGCCCCCGTAGCGTAACGGATCAGCTGATTCAATCTGTCATATGGAAATCAGTGTAAACGATTGCACGTTCCGTTTACGTACAATTTGACAACAGCTGATACTACATGTTGTTTACAATTACAATTGTATGTTCACCGAGAAAAGTAAAGAAAATAATTTATTTGTTATTTGTTGTTTAAAAGTGCAAATAAACATGAAAGACGAATATTTGATTTCATTGGTGCAGTCGCACGAGTATTTATACAATAAATATAATCCAGCATATAGGATATCTGAAAAAAAAGCGAGAAGCTTGGAAGCAAATTGGCAAGGAGCTGGGCGTTACAGGTGAGTTTTATGAAGATCGCGGCTGACTCCATTAAAAATTAAATTTATAATCTGCTTCAGGATTCTTTTGACGACAGTACGAGACAATCATTGCGCCAATCTTCTTCATTGTGGGTTAATTTGACAGCAATATAAACGTCTCTACAAACGTGGACTTATTTATAGATAGAGATTGGATTGGATTTCGCTGAGTCCCTCTTCAATTTCCATTAAGGACATAAGAATTTTATATATTAATAAAACACAGAATATTTAAGATATAGAGTTCAAATTTATTCCAGGTTAAGTGCAACTGTTACATTTTAAGAATGAAATTCAATTTCGGTCATATGACCACCACGAGCCCGTCAACAGCGATCTATTCTTTGGACCCAATTTTCCACCACTCTTGGACACATTTCGACCGGAACGATGGCAATTTCGCGTTGGATGTTGTCTCTGAGCTCGTCTAAAGTTGTTGACTTAGACCAAGGATATTCCTCAGGGGAAACGCCGCATCGCCAATAAAAAAATGAGGAAAGGCTTCAGAGGATGCTGACGATAATGGTTTACTAGGAGGTACAGGTACTGTTCCTAAAATAACTGATTGGCCAAATGGAGAGTACTGGAATATAGCTGTATTCAATTTAAATTAAGAAATGGATATTGTTTGTAATAAAATAGATTATAAATAAATTGAAGTTTAATGGACATATCCCCATCGTGTTGGCTGCCATAACATCCAACATTAACTGATATGAATGTATAGTTAGCATCCCAGATTCCCACGTGTTTGTTCTGATGTGTAGTTTGTTCACTTAAATAAATCGGCGAAAGCAAGCGCCACAAAACTTAACTGCATTCTAAAATAATATTTCGAATTGTTGTTTTCCTCAGCTTGTGACTCCATGCAATCGATTGTATGGAACAACCGTGAACCAAATATCTACAAATTTAAAGAATAGAATGTTAATATTTCCCAACTTGGAATCATAGGATAAAGCAATATCTGACATACAGTGGTGTTACTGCTAGTCTCTCTGCCGGTCTAATACGTTGCTTTGGCGTAGTTAACTGATATTTTATTAATGTTAATAACAAATTAAAAACTGCCATAGGCATTCTAGTATCCGGCTTTCCCAGTCATTGTTTATAGGACGTCCACCTCATCTTCTTATCCGACGATATTTTCTTGATTACTTTTATTGTAAATTCTGCATAGATTTAAAAAACACAAATTTATAAACATTCTTTTTAACTTCATTTTTAATAAACCTAAACAAAAAGAAATCGCGGCTTTTTTGTTTACTTATGTGTTGTTGTTGTCAGAACATATGACTCGTTTTCTCAACGTTGGCTAATCGCTCAAACGGGCAACGTTACGACAACGGTAAAGATAAATTACGGTTACGTATGCCTAACCCGGTCTTAAATGTTTTTTATTTTTACTTTATTTTGAACTTGTCGAAATGAAAAGTGGAAAAAAAATCTTTTCGGCAACTTTCGAGTTATCGAAATGTCTATATGATAGAGTCCCTCAAAATCGTTATCGATTTATCGGATATCGTTATCGATTTACCATATATCCTTTAAAGTAAGAAAATATCTAAAAATATTGTATTTCCTATAAAATGAGATCAATATGAAAAAATAAAATAAAATTTTTCGATAACTGCCTTAGTTATCGAAATTTAAAAAATCAGATTTTTACTTAATTATTTTGAGCTCATTTAAATGAAAAAACCTGGTAAAAAATTTTCTGACGCAACTATGTATTACGCGTGGAATGCCTTCGGCTGGATTATAGATTTTTCCTTTGGTATGTGCTACGAGAACCAATGTATCGATGCGTGGAATCGATAACTATAAAAGTTTTCGTTTACCAAGTCAGTTATCCATAACAGTATAACATAACATAAAGCCTTTAAGGCGCAGAGACGATACTTATATTTGTAAAATTATGCATTGTATGAAAAATTAAAAATATAAAAAAAAAACTACAAGTTATAATTATTCGATTTTTATACCACCCTACAGGTGGTACAGGGTATTATAAGTTCGTTTTGTACAGAAGCTGTAAATTACATCGAAACATTTTGAAATTTACCATGGTAGAGTTTATTCACCCAAGGACCCACATTGCCGAATTTGAGGAAAAACAGTTCAAATTTATATCCTTTATATATGTTCTTTCCGATTTGGCCTTTTAGCGCTACAGAAGACGTATTTCACTTAAAAACATCTTGAAATTTAGCAGGTAAACATAAACGTCCGACATCTAAGCCAGATAATAACGGGTTTTCCAACAAGAGGTGTTATTTTGAATCACCCGGTATTTCGGTAACAGTCACTTTTGAAGCTTTTATTCTTTGACATTTGACCAGTAGAAACTACGCCATCACTAACCAGTAAGGAAAGGCTAAAGTCGGGCTGTGCCGACTATATAATACCCTACACCACTCTCGTAATATTGAATAACTCTGATATATAAATTTTGTAATTCATGTATAAATTGTTTACATAAATTTACTTTTGGGACATTTTTTACTTAAATAATACCCCGTACCACAGTGTGGTGTAGGGTATAAAAACGATTGGATCTAAAGAGCCAAATCGGATGAAACATATATATGGGAGCTATAGCTAAATCTTTACCGATTTTCGTCAAATTCGGCAATGTTGGTTCATGAATCAAGAAACTCTACCATTCTAAATTTCAAAACGATTGGATGTAAAATATAGCTTCTATAGAACTAAAGGGCCAAATCGGACGAAACATGTATATGGGAGCTATAGCTAAATCTTAACCGATTTTCTTCAAATTCGGTAGTGTTGGTTCATGGAACAATAAAATCTACCATTCTAAATTTCAAAACGATTGGATGTAAAATACAGCTTCTATAGAACTAAAGGGCCAAATCGGACGAAACATATATATGGGAGCTATAGCTAAATCTTAACCGATTTTCTTAAAATTCGGTAGTGTTGGTTCATGGATCAAGAAACTCTACCATTCTAAATTTCAAAATGATTGGATGTAAAATACAGCTTCTTCAGGACTAAAGAGCAAAATCGGACGAAACATATATATGGGAGCTATAGCTAAATCTTAACCGATTTTCTTCAAATTCGGCAATGTTGGTTCATGGACCAAGAAACTGTACCATTCTAAATTTCAAAACGATTGGATGTAAAATACTGCTTTTATAGGACTAAATGGCCAAATCGGACGAAACATATATATGGGAGCTATAGCTAAATCTTAACCGATTTTCTTCAAATTCGGCAATGTTGGTTCATGGATCAAGAAACTCACCCATTCTAAATTTCAAAACGATCGGATGTAAAATACAGCTTCTATAGGACTAAAGGGCCAAATCGGACGAAACATATATATGGGAGCTATAGCTAAATCTTAACCGATTTTTTTCAAATTCGGTAGTGTTGGTTCATGGATCAAGAAACTCTACCATTCTAAATTTCAAAATTTTCTACCATTCTAAATTGGATGTAAAATACAGCTTCTATAGGACTAAAGGGCCAAATCGGACGAAAGATATATATGGGAGCTATATCTAAATCTGAACCGATTTCAACCAAATTCAACAGCGATCTTAACAGCCGCGAAATACTCTAAACTGCAAAATTTCAGAACGATCGGAGTGAAATTGCGACCTGTAGTCGACGAACAACTTTACATGGACAGACGGACGGACGGACATCGTTAAATCGACTTAGCTAGTGATTCTGAGTCGATCGGTATACTTTAAGGTGGGTCTAGCTGTGTTATTTTCAGGTGTTACAAACATCTGCCGTGAAACAAACTTATAATACCCTGTACCTCAGTGTGGTGTAGGGTATAAAAATGGAACAATACACGATTCAACAACGCATTGAAATTATTAAAATTCGAAAATCATCGAAAAATCATCTTGGCTGATGAGGCCCATTTCCACCTCGGAAAACCCAAGAATTGTTGTTGAGAGGCCTCTCCATACTCAACGTGTGACTGTTTGGTGCGGTTTATGGTCCGTCGGGGTCATTGGACCTTAATTTTTCGAAAATGAGGTTGGATCAACAGTTACGGTGAACGGATTGCGCTATCGAGAGATGATTAATGATTTTTTATGGTCGGTGTTGGATGGTATTGATCTGGACAACGTGTACTTTCAACAAGACGGACCTACGTGCCACACAAGCAACGAAACCATTGCTCTGTTACGGGAAAAGTTTCCGGACCGTGTTTTCTCTCGAAGAGGTGATCACAATTGGCCACCGAGATCTTGTGATTTAACACCTTGCGCCTTCTTCCACATGAAAGATAAGGTCTACGCCAACAGCGTCGATTCAATAACTCAAAGATAGAATTCGTGAGGCTATCGAGGACATAGGGCAGCCACTTTGCGATTTGGTTATTGGTAAGCGCGGTCGTGGTGGCCATTTGGCTGATGTTGTTTTTTTATTATTAACGTCATACCTTCATCTTTATTATGAAATCAACATCCGATCATTTATCTCAAAAATGGCATTTTCTTTGAATACCAAAATAACACCTCTTCTTGGAAAACCCTATATACTTATTTTGCGACAGCAGGGCCTCGGATATCATACTCTCTTCCTAATTTTTCAATTAAAATAAAATTATGGAAAACAATTGGACCGTTTACAAACCGAATCAATAATAGTGATTTTTAAACTTATGTAATTAAAATAAAAATTATGGGAAAATATTAGGCCGTTTAAGAACCGAAGAAAAAATAGCGATTTTTAAACCGGTTTTGGTACAAATCTGTCATTAATCAAAAGATGGTCGAAAAGTTTAGGTCTTGTCTGTAAAAGGATTTAAAATTATACCTAAATGCCGTTATATAGATGTTTTTTGTAAAAAACCTCTTTTAAGAAATCTCTATTTCTCATCCGAAATTCGTACTTTAAAGCGCGCAGTGGACCGGAAAGGGGCAAATATGGCATCACCTTCGAATCTAAACAGCAGGAGGTAGAATTATGAAATTGACGTTGACCCGGAAAGTATCGAGTTTTTTCGAAATATTTCCATTTATTTTATTTGGATGCCGTCAAATCCAAAAATTTAATTTGATATAATCATATATTTTGGGGGCAAAATATGCTATCACCGCCAACAATTCAAACTGCTAGAGTTTGAATCTTTAATAGGAAGCTATTTTCCTAAATTCGTAGGGGTCAGTGAGACAAAAAGGCATAAATATGATAACAGAGACCTAGCTAGGGCAGCTCTTTGAACAAAATCTAGAGACAAGGAACAAAAACTAGAGTGAGGTAAACATTGCTAAATATGGTTCGGTGTTGCATAAAGCAAATCGGGAAAAAGATTTAAATATGGGCTCTAGATTAAGATAGCTCTAATAGGGATATCCCAATACCCATATGAGGTGTGTATTAAACTGCACAGCCATCTCGTTATGAGATCTGCGGCAGTCGAGGGCTGTTTGTGAATTTAGGGCAGGCCAGATTCTGTAGACTAGCCCTTGATGTAAGTATTAACTATAAAACGGTTAAATATTGTCACAAGGAGTGAGGGTAGCTCCTAAAACATAATCTAGGGAACGGTGGTGTTTTTTTCGAAATTCGTATGTGTTACGACAGTGGGCGAACAAAGTCAAATAGAATATAAGTAGACATTCGCAATTGGCACATTCATGCTATGTTTGCGGCAAACTGTTTTCTCGTGTGACAATTCATTCCTTTTTGTTCGTAACTGACAGATTTTGACATTTCGTCCGGAAGGATTGTCTTCTTATATTATATTTGTCTTTGGTGGCGAATAGGGTTTAATATGGTCCCAGCGTGTGGGGACACTTCTTGGAACAGAGTAGAAATAACAAGCGGCTTTTTGGAATTAGGTAATTTTACTTATATGGTACGTTAGGGCAAAAAAAGTAAAATATGGTACAGTGGGACAAAAGGATATCCAAACTTTTTGCTCTTTTAAAAAATGCAATAAATAGAATATCCACATATAGGGTTCCTAAATGGGGTAAATTCTACATGTTATATCTTTAAAGAAAGGTATAGAAATGTTAAAAATTACGATATCTTACTATCTTCGTTTTTAATTGTCGGCGGTTTTTAAACCCACTAATAAAGGGTTCAATTTTTTTTCTGTGTCCCTTGTTTGTATAATGTTTATTCTGATTTAGTTGTAATAATGATGGGATAACAATATTATGTATATTAGTTGATGAAGGCTACTTAATTTAGGATTATTTTATTGAACCAAGGATTATTTGCTGAACCAATTAAGATAAATGGTTCTCCAGATATCCTTAAATATATATTGAACTTCAATCTTTTTAGAAGTTTATCTTTATTTTGATAAATAAAAAAAGTCCCATCCCACTAATATACCTTAAAGCTCTTAAAGGAAATGACCTAAGCTTTCTTAAAAAAAAAAATACAAAAATTAAAATATGGGTTTTTATATAAATGTCAAATCAAGTTTTAATTTCGCAAAAAAATCGCAAATCTATATTTCTGCGATTTTTTTATTTTCTAAATACAATAGCTAATTATAATTATAGTTATGTATATGGATGGGAAAAAGGGCCGTTTGACCAAAATTTCAAAATTCAACACCCTCGAACTCGGATAGTCCTTAAATGATTTCGTTGAAATTTTTTGTCGTAACTACTATCCAATAGGACTAAACTTCGTGCAAGTTTCAACGAGAAAAGGAGGAAAATTGAACTTTTTTTGAGTTATACCTATACCGCATATTATCTTTTAAAAGACCGGTTATATAACGCTTCCAAAAGAAAAAGGCTAAAAATAAAATTTCCTATGTTTATAATGGCAAATTATACAATTTCCAGTTCAGTATAAAGCTTGAAATTATGGCGTTTTTTGTTAAAATAAAAACCGGTCCAAAAAATCTTTATTTTTGACCAGGTTCCAGGTCATGTATAATTTGAGTTGGATCATAAAAACTGGTTATATGTCTGAAGTTTCATGTGAAATATCCCGAAACCTGGTTTTTATCTAAAAAAAAAGTTTTGCATTTAAATAATATTTCATATAATTTGCGAGATATGTATGAGCAAGAGGCCTCGGATTGTAAGGCCTCGTCTTTTACGCCTCTTCGATGAACTGCTACCGGCTGCTCTGCTGAGCTGTACTGTTGTTTTCATTTTGTTGTTGTTCATTTCGTTTCTCTTTCGTTTTACCATAGCAAAAGGAGGGGAAATGGAGATTATGAATTGTTGCTGTGTGTTTTGTGCTGCTAGCGTTGGTGTGAGAGAGTGTCACATCTCAAGGGAGAAAAGGTGTGCCAAATAAACAAAATAATAATGTTTTTATTACAATTGTGGTGAGACCAGCGTTGCCAGATATTTTTTGAAAAAAACTTAAAATTTTCAAAGAAAAAACTTATTTTGCAACAGAAAAACTTATTATATCTATTTTATTAAAAAAATTGAAAAATAGTAGCAATTCAATCTTAAATTAAATTGGGCTTCTTTTTTTGAAACCCTTAATATACTTAAGCTGAGTATAGACGAGTGCCAGATCGGCAAACGTTATCAACCCTGTTAAAGTGCTGCAAATATACGGGCAATGTCAAATTGTTAGGCAAAGGAGAATTGACAGTTCAGACGATTGCAAGAAAACATTACAATTTCATATACATATTTACAATATATTTTGTAAATATTTATATGCAGGATTGCCAATAAAAATACATTATAGACAGTGTTGCAAATAAAATGATTTTCTGGCAATGGCGTCGTTGTCACATGCATAAACTTCAAACATATAACAATCAGCAAATTATCTCGCAATGACTTTTCTGCAAACGTTGCAAAACAAAAATTGTATGTTCATTGCCATTTTTCTGGCAATGTTGTCCGATCTGCAAATCGTCTGTACTTACCTCTAGATTAGGTTTTAAATGGTACTTAGATAAATAGGACAAGAAATTTAAATCAAATAAAGGGATGATCCAAATCAGAAAATTTTCCTGCAACTTCATGGTGCATTTTGACCTTGGAAATGTTTTATGTTTTTCTAAGATAATAATATAATATTAAATATTTACAGAATTTAAAAAAACTTATTTTTGGAAGAAAAAACTTAAAAGCACTATTTTTCACTAGAAAAAACTT
Organism: Eudasyphora cyanicolor; assembly: GCA_963930755.1. NCBI lineage: Eukaryota > Metazoa > Arthropoda > Insecta > Diptera > Muscidae > Eudasyphora > Eudasyphora cyanicolor. The sequence goes on along the minus strand of OZ005735.1, from coordinate 216,807,823 downwards.
GAAAAATAAGTTTAAACTTATCATCTGGTAACGCTGGGTGAGACTCAAAATGAAATGAGAACAGCAGAGGAATGTGAGCGGCACCGGCACAGTGTTTTTCGTATATGAGTTTTAAGAAATGCATTCACCTGATTCTTAGAAATCATAATAAATCGCGTTATTTAAAAAAGTGTTTTTTTAAAGATAATCTTCATTAAAAATACGAAAAAAATATTAAAATTGTCAACAAAGAGTGTAGTAAGGCAAACATCAACATTTTGTATTTTAACTTTTGGACGCAGAGGAAATTGTGGGAAATATGCCAATATTTCAAAAAAGTTAAGTTCAGTTCATCGAACATTTTAAGTTTGCGCCGATTTCCTCAATCTCTGTTTATTCGTTCTTAGTCCAAAACTCTATACAATTAAAAATAAAACACCCCGATAAGATCAAAATCGAAGGTTTCATTCACAAACTTTTACGATCCTGATTTGAAGACAAATTTCATCAAAATCGATTAAGTGCCCTTAGGATTCCGCTTAAATAGACGAGGTACAGCGCCGACGTGTGACAAAATCGAATTTAAACTTCTTCCGTAGCTATACAACAGTTTGACAGATGTCGGAAGCCGATGTCCTCTATTAAAGTCGTACCCTAAAGATGTACTAAAGAAAATAAGTGGGAGCGTTTTTTAGTACGGTAGCAGACAGCCTCAAACAATTCAAATCAGCTGATGCATTCACGCTACGTTGACAATAACTACAACTTTTATTAGTAAAACGCGGTTTTTACACGGTGCTGTTTGCGTGCAATAAAATTAGTGAAAATAATTTGTTTTTCATCAATTTATGACTATTAGTGTTATATTGTGATAGAGTCAATAAAATTACTTCAAAATGAAATTCGTTATAGAACATTTAAGCAAAAATTCGGGCCGTTTGGGCCAATTGGTCCAGCAAGAAACGGGAAAGCAATTCAAGACTCCTCTGCTTGTGCAGACAACAAAAGTAACATTGGAAAATAGAAAATAGATCTCGTATATTTCTGATTTCTGACTTAAAACTTTGTCTTTTCTTCCTTGCAGGGTGGCAGCATCCCTTATATATCCCGCGAAGTTTTCGATAAAGTGTCGCCGGAATGTCAAGTGCTGCAAATGTCACTAGCCACCATGGATCATATGAAAGAGGCGTTATCCCATTTCAAAGGTGGAGGCCTGAGTGGGTTTGTTGGATACAAAGATTATCCAACCATACTTACGATACGGGATCCTTGTGAGCAGATGCCAAACGGTTCCAATGACAAAGATATGGTGCCTCTCTTCACACGTCGCGGCAAAGAGACACTGACGGCCAAGAAGTTTATCGAACTGGTGGAGTCCTTTAAACCAGACATTTATCAAGGCCTGTGTGATGCCGATACAAATTTCGACAGTGCCAAAAAGAGAATACAAAAATCTGTCGATCGTACCGAAAGCTTTATGAACTTTTGCTATGAGCAACATGCAGAGTCGGAGATATTAAAGAAATCTTCTTTATTTGTTCCAATTGTGGGTGGCTATAATACATTCAACCGTTCCCAATCCATAAAACATGCCAAAGCCGATGGCGCCGAGCTCGCTGGTGGTTTCATATTTGAAGGTTTCCACAATTATGGACTAACCGCGTCCGAGGTTAGTTCTGAACAAATACTACCTATTATGACGCATTGCCTTAAAGAGTTGAATGCAGAGGCGAAACCCGTAATGCTTCCTGGAGCCTATACACCTTTGATTATGTTGGAATTAATCCGATTAGGTGTTGACGTGTTTGATTCGTCGTATGCTTACTGTGCGGCAGTGAATTTTAAAGCTTTGTCATTTAGTTTTGAGGCGAATGCCAGCAAAGTTATGGAAACTCCATTTGTGGATATTACAGATGATTGGTAAGTGTGAAATTTTCAACTTTTTTTATTATAGTTGCATGATTTTATCTGTCCGTAATCGCTTTGCGCTGGGTTTGCATTTTGCAACCCCACTTTTTGTCATGGAATATTTCATATTGTATCATAATGTCCTTTTTCACTATCAAATATTTTACACACTTGGTTTTTGTTATTTATTACAACTATGGGCACAGATTTTTTAGGGACGTCCTGTGGGGAGTTTTATCTTCTTTGTAGTAGTAGTAGTATCCTAAAGTCCTCTGTACATTTGTTTTTAGCGCATGATCTCCGAAACCGTGAATTGGCTTAAATTTTTACAATTGGATCAGTTAGGGGTCATCTGTGCTTTGGAAATATTTTAAACCTGATAAATGGCGGAGTGTTCCGTATATTTGCAGTGTGATTTGGCTGAAATTTAAAATGCATGAGTGGTTTGTTTTTAAAAAAAAAATTATGTATGGTTCTACAGGTGGTCCTACTCCAATATACATATCTAATATACATATATTATTTGCAATGTCAGCTATTTACTATAAAATTTGTAGTATAAGTGATTGATTTTTTCCACAAAATTCTGAGTCTATTCAGATAATATACATATTCGACACTGTTCTGTATTCCGAGTGCGTATTGAATCCGAATTTCTAAATTATAAAATTGTCCATAATTTATTTTTGAATACCTTTGAAGATTCTCCGTAAACGCAGGTTGCCTTTATTTTCCCATTCGAAGATATTTGATACATTGGAAACATATTTGGGTCCGAAGTAACTAAACTAGAAACTCGATTCCGAGCGGAATATTCCGATTCAAGCCACATTCGGAATTCAGAACAGGGGCTGTTTTTCTTTACCTATTCCTTTGTATTCAAATATGCTTAATTTATTTTTTGTCATGTGTTAAAAAAAGTTGTATTAAAATAAGTTTAATGTAAATACAGGGTTTTCCAACAAGATGTGTTATTTTGAATCACCCGGTATTTCGGTAGCTGTCACTTTTGAAGCTTTTATTCTTTGACATTTGACAGGTAGAAACTTCGACATTACTGAAAAAGGAACAATACACGATTCAACAACGCATTGAAATTATTAAAATTCGAAAAATCAAAAATTATCTTGACTGATGAGGCCCATTTCCACCCCGGTGGCTACGTCAACAAGCAAAATTGTCACATCTGGGGCTCGGAAAACCCAGGAGTTATTGTTGAGAAGCCTTTCCATCCTCAACGTGTAACTGTTTGGTGCGGTTTATGGTCCGGCGGGGTCATTTGACCTTACTTTTTCGAAAATGAGGTTGGATCAACAGTTACGGAGAATGGATTGCGCTATCGAGAGATGATAAATGATTTTTTATGGTCGGATTTGGATGGTATTGATCTGGACAACGTTTACTTTCAATAAGACGGCTCTACGTGCCACACAAGCAACGAAACCATTGCTCTGTTACGGGAAAAGTTCCCGGACCTTGTTATCTCTCGAAGAGGTGATCACAATTCGCCACCGAGAACTTGTGATTTAACACCTTGCGACTTCTTCCTTTGGGGCCACGTGAAAGAAAAGGTCTACGCCAACAGCCCGGCGTCGATTCAAGACCTCAAAGATAGAATTCGTGAGGCTACGGAGGACATAGGGCAGCCACTTTGCGATTTGGTTATGGAAAATTTCATGAAAAGGATATGGTCCTGTAAGCGGGGTCGTGGTGGCCATTTGGCTGATGTTGTTTTTCATTATTAACGGCATACCTTCCTCTTTATTATGAAATAAACATCCGATCATTTATCTCAAAATATGGCATTTTTCCTTGAATACCAAAATAACACCTCTTGTTGGAAAACCCTTTATATTTCGGATTTTTAATTATACTCTATGCCACGCTGTGGAGCAGAATAGTATAACTGTGTATTTCTTAATGATCTATTTTTGTCCTAGATGCAAAAGTTTACAATCAATATGCTAAACGTTTTCAGTTTACAGTTTATTCGTCAACGTTTGTAAACTTTATTTTTGGATTTTTTTATTTTTTTTAATGGAGAACCTCTTAAAATGTGTAAAAGTTTGAAATGAATCGGAGAAAAACTAACGAAGATGCAGCAGTCTAAGCAACCTCGCATCGTACGTGACTCAGTACATCAGAAAATCTTTAAAACGTGTTTCCCACAACCCACGTTTTCAAAGTCGGTGTCCATCATAACTTCAAAACTACTACTCCGATCGTTTTGAAATTTTAAACACTATTTCTGTACATAATTTACGAGGTAACGCTGGAGAGATGTTTTCAAATTTGTTAATACATATTTTTTATTTTACAATAACAAATTAGCCGATTTTTTATTTTGCAAAAATCGCGTTTTCACTTCAAAGTGGGGAAAATGATATCTAACGGAATAATTTTGATATTTTTGATTTTAGATAATCCATCGCCGAGTTATGATGGACACTGCAATCCAACTTTTTTCCAAGACGCTTTCGAGTAATTGCTGGTGTTGCCATATTTTTTAATATTTCTAGTATATTTTTACAATATATACTTGAAAGTTATACTCTAGTATACCGCTTGTTCCAATCAAAAGATTTTTAACTGTGTCGTCACAAAAAAATCACAAAAATGTTCCTTTTTTGCACGAATTAACAAGTGAAATGAAACACATGTTAACCTTAATTTGCTGAGATTTTCGAAAACTATGTAGATGAATTTCTTCTACATAAAACACAATAGTGTACTAACTAGGTTTAGGTTAGGGTGGCAGCCGTATTTTTTTATACAAGCTCACATAGGCCAGTTTAGGTCCCTAGTGTTACCACGGGCTGAAATGCCCCTCATCGAAACCAACCTGTTTGGTATACAAATTTATCGATAGTACGAATATCGGTACTGGAAAGATCTGTTAGGCTACCTAGAATAGCCGATCCCAGTATGTCCAGTCGTCGTTTACTCAGAGCGGGGCAGCCGCATAGCAAGTGCTCAATGCTCTCCACTTCTTCCTCATCTCCACAGCTTCTGCAGAAGTCATTAGAGTCAATACCCAATCAAGCAGTGTCCCATCAGAACTGATACTAACGTAGACAATCTTTCCATCTATGGCGCGAGGAGATATTTTGATCTTCTCAGGTCATACCTTGGCCAAATTTGTCTAGCTACCCTGCAGGTGCCGATTTCTGTCCATCTTTCGTTGGACTGCCTGATTGCCTCTTGCCTAAGCCAAAGCTTGCACGTCGATAGTGGTGAACCAATATATGCAAATTCTTCGAGAATTTGTAATGTCGTCCCTTTCCTAGCAAGTTCATCTGCTTTGCAGTTCTCCGGGATATCCCTATGCCCAGGCACCCATATGAGGTGTATATTAATCTGCTCAGCCATCTCGTTAAGAGATCTGCGGCAGTCGAGGGCTATTTGTGAATTTGGCCTCCAGAGAATTGATGGCAGCCTGACTATCCGAGTAAATTACAACGGCAGTGTTGGTTACTATGTTGCGACTCAGCCACTTGGCTACTTTTTTTTTTTTTTTTTTTTTTTTTTAATTATAAACTTTATTATATTCAATGCTTTATACTAATTACATAGTTAAATATGAATACAAAATGTATTAGAACTAGCATTCAATTTACAAAATTAAAGCCTCAGCGTCTTATAGACATTGTAGAGGCAAGTTGGCAATTATAGACAAGTTTTTATCAATGAGATCAAGTTTTTTAAATGAGAAAATAAAAAAAAATAATAAAATAAATGAAGTTATAAAAATGTATATGATATATTTTTATAATAGAAGTTCAATATTTTGTAACAAATATTTCTTTAATTGAGTTTTAAATAACGAAATTCTATTTATATTTTTTAAGTTGTATGGCAGCTTATTAAATTCATGGCTGCCCATGTACTCGATTCTTTGTTTAGTAAGCTCAAGTCTGCATCTAGCAACTCTAAGATTAGTGTTATTTCTTGTATTAAAGGTACTTTGGTTAGTTGTAAATGTAATTGTATGGTGTCCTATATTTCGAATACATTTAAAAACATATACCAACAGCTGCATCTTGTACAGACCGTAGAGTGGTAACACAGAGGGAAATACCTGTTTGTACAATAAAATAGTTGAATATGTTATGGGTAGGTTCGCTACCGTTTTTAATGCTTTACTTTGCATTCTGTGTAAGGATCAAAATTCTCCGCTCTTTCTATACCCATATAATACCGTCAAATAGTTTAGATTACTCTGAACAAGTGCTTGATAAATCAAGAATTTTGTTTCATAATTAAACTTATATTTAAATTTGTACAATATTCCCACAGCTTTTGATAATTTCGTCTTCAGGAACTGTATATGTAAATCCCACGAAAGATTGCTCTGTAAGTGTATTCCTAAATACTTTAGTGAATTAACCTCAGATATTTCCTTGCCATCGATAAAAATTTTAAAATTGTTATTATGATCATAATATGGTTTAAAACGGATAACTTTAGTTTTATCTGCGTTTAAAAACAGTTTATTGATTCTGGCAAATTCACTTATTAAGGCTGCATCACGTTCCATATATGTTTTGGCAACTGTCTCATGCTTGTATGGATAAATTAAGCAGATGTCATCAGCATATATAAATAGTTTACCACTTAAACCGAGATTGGTGATATCATTAAGATATATTTTAAAATATAGATATATTTTACTTCCCATATTGCCATTATTTCGGCTTGATAGACACTGCAGGTATCTGGTAGTCTGTGAGCTATATCCAAACTAAGCTCTGTACAGTGTACTCCGAAGCCAACCTTTTCATCAAGCTTCGAACCATCCGTGTAAAGTGGGCTGGTTTCTATTACCTGGTATTCTTCCAACCCAACTATAAATTTGGGCTAAGCAATCTATACTATTTCGGTGTGTACTGTAACTAATATAATACATTTTTTAAATTTTTTCTTTCATTTACATTAAGTGCATGGCTTTCTGTTCATATGTTCTATATGCATGGCATTAGTTTTCTTACAAACTTCATATTCTTTAAGTGTTAAATGTGATAAAATAATTATGTACATTCGAAAGTGTAATTTCTTCCATGTAAAGTGTCATTTATTCACCCAACATAACTCCATTTCATCTACTAAGAACACGTCAAAGCATAGCAAATAGAAAAATAATCATTAAAAAACAATTAACTAAAAAACTCAAACAAAATTAATAAAACTTACAGCTTAAAAGAAGACTTTACTCCTTTGCTAAAGGACTGTTCGTGTTTAACCTGTCAGAAACACACACGGGCGTATATACATCATTTGTATAAAACCTCAGAACTATTAGGACCCATACTGCTGATGATGTAAGTATAAATGAATTATCTTATTTTATAAATATTAATTACCATAATTTTCAATTACAGTCATAATTTACATCATCTAATGCAATTTTTCAAAAGAACACACGAATGCATTTCCAATGACACATTAGATAATTTGATACAAGTTTTGAAATATCAAGGAGGTGACAAAATTGTTGAATATCGCATAACAGCAAATACTAAAGTGATTAGTAGAGCTGGTCTGGGCAAGGGATTTGCAGATGCCAAATCATAGTAGATACATATTTCTTTTCTGTGACAATAAGCATTTTTGAGACTATAGTTGTGTTTTCCTTTTTTTTACTTTTAATAAAGTATAACATACATTTAAATAAATTTAATTAAAATAATTGTAAATTTTACTAAAAACATCACCCGTTTCTTTGCTAATAGTTTGTATAACATCATTTTCGGTTAAACTATCGTAGACTGATTTGCCTATTAAGAGGGAAATAAAATAAGATTAGATGGATTATTCTTGTTTTGTTGGATTTAGAACTTTTTACTTACTTCCTACCGGCACATATCCGGATAATTCACAAAATCCTAAATTCAGCGTATTTACATCTTTAACAAAACAATATTCTTGTCGCACATAAATAAATACTTTCAATGATTTCTCTTTAGTTGCTTCTCGTTCGGGAGTCATGAAGAGATTGTGGGGCATATTATTTGTACACAGCCATTGCAGGAATTGATTTAATTTGTGTAATTTAAAATTTTTCATTTCAACTGGATCATCTTGATTCACTTGAAAACATATAGCTTCTGTGGGCATGCATTTATCAAGGCGGTATACATAGGGTTGACTAAGAAGTTGTAGTTTCTGTAAAGTAAATATTTTTTTTTTTAGTATCAGTTCAAACTTTTTATACCCTCCACCATAGGATGGGGGTTTATTCATTTTGTCACTCCGTTTGTAACACTTCTAAATATTGATCTGAGACCCCATAAAGTATATATATTCTTAATCTTCGTAAAATTCTAAGACGATTTAGCAATGTCCGTCTGTCCGTCCGTCTGTTGTAATCACGCTACAGTCCGTAATAGAGCTAGGTGGCTGAAATTTGGTATATATACTTCTTATAGCTGCAGGTAACTTGGGATTGAAAATGGGCGATGTCGGTCCATATTTAGATATAGCTCCCAAATATAGCATCTAACTTGTTCCTACTGTTCTCATCTACTATATTTTTTTTGTGTTTTCCGGTATTATTTTCTTAAGGTTTGAGTTATTTTGTGAGGTCACATGCTATCCATGGTGGAGGGTATATAAGATTCGCCATGGCCGAACTTAACGCTTTTACTTGTTTACTACTGAAGTTATGTTTAGTTGTTTTCGAATGAATCTGTCAATGAGTGTAGTGGGTACAGAAGGGACTAGACAAATACGTCTATTTTCCACTGAATAATAACACAGTGCGACAGTCCAAAAACCAAAGACCGCGAAATTTTTTTTCTTGCAGGTCTTGACGAGTAGAACAACGTTTGTTCTACGAAATTTGCCGGACACCCCCAAAATCCGGATTTACGGGCAAAAACCCGATTTTCTTGCCTTTTTTTACTTGAACGCCTATAACTTTGTTAGTTATTATCCGATTAAGAATCTCTAAAATAATTGGGAAAGAAGAGAATTAGACCTTTCGAACGATGTAGTTTATTTGTCCTACAAACACATTTTTTTCATTTTTGTCCGTCATTTTCTAGATTAGGCAATATGTTTACCAATTATATTGTAAGATAACCGATTAATTAAATTACATATGTAGTACATATTATAAGGACAAAAATGCAACCAGTCTCTTAAAAATCCGTTTGTAATTGACTGAGTTATTAAAGCTTCATTAAAACTAAATGTGTACATAAATACTAGTTTTGACGATGATGGCGAGTTAAAAATGAAACGCTCAAGCAGATATTATTGAGTTGTATGGCCAAAACTAGTTTTATATACCGATTTAGTTTTAATAAAACTAAATCGGTATATAAGTGCTATATACCTTCTTCCACTAAAGTGGCGGTATACAAATTGGATTCCCTTTTAATCCATTCATATTGCTAGCAGTTTAGAAATAGCTACAAAATTCAAAAAAATACTCACTGCCTGATCAATATACAAATCCTTTTCTATAAACATCAAATGTAGATGCAAATGATTAACTGAGGCCAAAGCACCCGGACTATTGTAGCCAATACGAAAATTTCGTTCGTTCTCCTCCAGCAAAGACAGCAATAAATCCACACAAAAACTTAAAGCCTTTGATGTAATGCGCTGCGGTAAACCCAATTGGACATCTGGACAGATGAGTGTGTGGTATTGTGACACAGGACTATTATTAATAATCATCGATATTTCCGATCCTTCAAATGACACTTGCATCAGACATTCTTGAGGTTTGATTTTTTTGAAATTGAATTTCTCTTCATTGAATGTGGGATCTAAGGAAGTTATTGTTTGTGGTGGCCTTCGGAGGGTAGAACGTTCGATGTTTAGCTGTGTGTAACAATGATTAAGAGCGTTTTGCATTACATTTTATGATTGATTACATCGACTACTTACCTCTGAATACAGTTGATATTTTCCTGGGATGTATTTGCTGTCGGTTATATTCAGACGATAGGAGAATATATTGGGAATGCCTTGCAATTGTTGCCATTTTTGTTTTAATTCATTTATATGTACTTTTGTTAGATTTCTATGGAGGGACATTGTGTGCGTTGTATGCGAAGGGAGAAATGTTTTAAATTTTTTGAACAGCTGTTTTTTGTTTACTTCAGCTATGTTTAATGAACATAGCTCGTATGGTGTGTTAACTAACAACCCTGTTTTTGTTTATCAGAGATGGCAGTTTGGGGGTAGACAATTTCAAGCTGGAATTACAAACTGTGGAATTACAAACTATTAACCGCACCGAAAATTTGCGAAAATGGGGAGAGTATGATATACGATACCTGATCCCCATATTTGTACCCCAAATAAGAATGAAGAATAATGTGCGTGTTGAGCGCCCCAGTAGGCGAGTTGGTAGCGTAGCGTTCGATTCCCACCAGAGGCTCTGGTCTGTCGCTGCAAACATTTAGCCATATGGTCTTTGTAACCCGGCCTTTCCATGGACCTTAAAATTAGAATATAAATTTACTTTGTATTGTAATTCATATAAATAAAGAAATAAATAATGTGCGTTTTATGGGACGTTAAAGTTGAAAAAGAAACGATTTTTCTTTCATTTGGGGCTAAATCGAAAATTAAAAGTAAAAAGTCGAAAAAATATCGATCACTTTTTAGTTATCGGGGATAAGGGAATGCGTAAGGCAACGCACACCAGCAATCCTTAGTCAGACATTTCAAGTCGACTCACAGGTCAGTCCGCTGACCCCACGGCATACGCTGTGGCCTCCTCGTGGTAGCTCATGGATGCCGAAGAAAAGCGGTAGCTAAGCGGTGGGGAAAGAGTCTCAGAGTGCAGTGATTTGCACCACTCTCTCACCAAATTCTGAGTTGCCCTTGATCCCTGCTGCAACGTGGCGAGTTTCTGCATTCGGAAAGTTATATTTTGGCCGAGTCGTTCGAGCATAGCGACTGGTATCTCGCAAATAACACGAGTAATGTTGGCATCCAAAGCGTCAATCGAAACTAGCTTATTCCTGAAGACCTCAGACTTTACATATTCCCAGAGAAAATAGAAAATAGCAAAACGTGAAATTAAGTGCTCACCAAAATGATTTCTCAATGAGGTCACTGTTTCACGCATTGTGCGCTGTTGGCTCGTAGCGCAGTCTAGTTGAAACCAGAGACCATTCGCTTGAATTTCAGGACACACATAGTCCGTTAACACGGAGCGATAACGGTTACCATTGACGGCAACATTCTGACTTTCCTCATTTTTTTAAAGAAATATGGACCAATGATTCCACCATCCCATAAACCACCGTTGTTTTTAATGGATGTAATGGCAGCTCTTGGTACTCTTCGGATTGCTCATCAGCCTAAATATGAAAATTTTGCTTATTAACGTATCCATTGAGCCAAAAATGTGCTTCATCACTGAACAAAATTTTACGACAAAACACCGGATTTTCATTTGGAACAATTTTGAACAAATTGGATTGACTTGCCAAACGATACTGGACAAAAATGACAAAGCAGTTTGATATGAGTCACGCGTGATCTGTAAAAGAAGCATATTAGTTATCGATAGCTTCGATTCCAACGGCGCATTGGTCAGCACTATTATACTTTTGTCCGCCTAGTCGGTTTTGGACATATCGATAACTCGAAAGTTATCGAATAATTTTAACCGTTTTTTTCATTCAAGTGATTTCAAAATAATAAAAAGTAAAAAAATCTATTTCGATAACTATGGTAGTTATCGAAAAATTTTATTATATTTTTCCCTTTTTCTCATATTGAAATATACAATTTTTTTTCGATTTTTTTCTAACTTTAACGTTTCTTCAAATTTTGACGTGCTCTATCCATATACATATATGGTCAGATCGAGGGACCTCGGAAGGTAGAGAGTGGAAAGATGCTTGGAAACTGTTGAGAAATCGATTAATGTCGCATGTAAATACAGCCGTTATCTGTCAAGCTATATAAATATCTCCAGTCCTAGATGAGATGGTGATATTAGGGCTTCTTTTCAGTGAATCTACTACTTGTTTTCTTTCGCTTGACCGATTTATGTATTCTAGTTTTCGAGATATCGGCGTAAGAATATCTGGTATATAATATATGTACTCGTATATATATCCGATATCTGATAATAAGATCTGGCCATATGGGGTTTGTTCCAGTGAATCTAACCGATTAAGGCTACTTTTTACTTTCGCCTGACCGATTCATGTATTATATTTTTGGAGTTATAAGCCATTCAATATTTTAAATTTGTAAAGGCTGTCATTGACTCTGTTTTCCAAATTTTGTAGGTTAGGTCACTCGATTTGCTTAAAACTTTACTCATTTAAACAAGTGTTTAAATTTAATAAATTTAATAAATTTTTGTCTATTTTACTAGAAAAAAACAATTTTTTCATACGTTCCACATCACAAATACATTCCACATGGCTTGTTTCTTGGGCGTGGGACGAATTTAACCCACGTATTTATCTTCACATCATTTGTAAGTAAAAAATCTCAGAAATTCAATTCTAAACAAACATTTATTTGAAAACTATTTACAACAAAAAAGGAGATGGGAAAAAATGAAAAGGGGTTTATCGATGAGATTTCATGCCAAAATAACAAAGAACAACAAAAACTTAATGAAATGATATTCCATTAAAACTTCATTATGTGACTGACATCCTAGGCGTGTATTAAAAATCCATTTCCATGACCATGATGGGCATCAATGTGACCAAGATGTTCCTCTTCAATTAACTTCTTTTTTGGGGTATAAGGATTGTGTTCTGGGTCGGCATTTAAACTAAAAATAAAATAAAAAAAATTATTTAATAATAAACAAATAACTAAATAAAGAATTAAATCAAAATTAGACATAATTAAAATAGAATAAACTAAAATACTATTGTATGTATAAAAATTAAATACAGAATAAATAATCCCGGGATCATAAATTTAATTTCAACTTGTCTTCACTTACTGATAATAGTTCACGGCCTCTTCACACTTTACATTGTACCACCAGTCACAGGCGAATTCCTTTTGATTGAAGACAGTGCCATTTGTGCACAAGAATGATGCGCCCTGGTGACCCTCGCGTCCATCATGGCAGACATGATAGGCCTGGCAGCCGGTCTCAACATTGGCATACATACCGGGTACAGCTGGAACATGGGCGCAGGAGAATGAGGTATGAGGCACTTCATGATAGACGGGATAGTCCACTCCGGCAACACCGGGTATTTTATTTAAATCTTGTTTTTCTTCTTTGTGGTGTTGAACATGCTCAGCTGCTGGTGGATGGAACAGATGGCCAAAGGTCTGAAAAATATTCAAAACAAAATTCAGATGACATGGTTTTTTGCAAAAACTATCTACAAATACAATAGGCGTGTTTTCGTTACACCATAAGTGCTTAATTTGTATGGGGAGCTAAGCACTTTTAAGCACTATTAGTTCCCGATGAAGTTTGGTGCTTGTGTTCATGTCTTAATCGAGTATGATGTTGCCAGATTGGGCACCCTATATTTAGCAATATGGCATCCCATTTTTGGAGAGATTTTATCAATTATTGTGAATTAACGGGAAGAAGAAGAACAAAAATGGGAAATTATTTTAATATTTGCAAAAGAGTGTAAACAATTGAACATAGAATAGTAAATATATGTTTTATAAATACTTTTCACGAATTTTTTGTCTGTTTCGCACTGTTCTTCGCAACTCATGACGCCATTGCTACCAGATAGTGAAATTCATGTCTTAATCGAGTATGATGTTGCCAGATCGGGCACCCTATATTTAGCAATATGGCATCCCATTTTTGGAGAGATTTTATCAATTATTGTGAATTAACGGGAAGAAGAAGAACAAAAATGGGAAATTATTTTAATATTTGCAAAAGAGTGTAAACAATTGAACATAGAATAGTAAATATATGTTTTATAAATACTTTTCACGAATTTTTTGTCTGTTTCGCACTGTTCTTCGCAACTCATGACGCCATTGCTACCAGATAGTGAAATTCATGTCTTAATCGAGTATGATGTTGCCAGATCGGGCACCCTATATTTAGCAATATGGCATCCCATTTTTGGAGAGATTTTATCAATTATTGTGAATTAACGGGAAGAAGAAGAACAAAAATGGGAAATTATTTTAATATTTGCAAAAGAGTGTAAACAATTGAACATAGAATAGTAAATATATGTTTTATAAATACTTTTCACGAATTTTTTGTCTGTTTCGCACTGTTCTTCGCAACTCATGACGCCATTGCTACCAGATAGTGAAAATCCGCCACTTATTGCTTATGTGCCAGTTAGTGGAAGTCAGTTGTTTTCGTTGCAAAGTGCTAAACTAAAAGTGCTAGCTTGTAACTAAAACATGCCTAATATCTAGTGATTTTGTGGTTAGTGAGTTAACCCATTTGGCCTTTTCATTAGCATAGTGAACAATTCAATTACTACTCATTTGATTGAATTGTTTATTGCGGTTTTTGTGTTTCTTGTTTTTTTTTTTGGATATTGTGGTTGTTACTATTTTGTTGTTGTTAGTTTTGTTTTGCTTGATTGAGTTTTTGGTTTATAACGTCTTCGCTTTTTTGTTTCTTTTTTTTGTGTGCTTCTGTTTGATGTAACAAATCCGTTCTTCTGTATAATTTAATATAATGGAATTCGCAACTTATTGCACACTTTTTGTTTATGGATAATGTTGATCGATATTATTAACACGAATCAGGTTAAATTGTGGTTTAAACTGAGGGGGTGGTGTTTAACAATTCGTATGTGTGTTTTCTTTGAAAATACAATTTATTATGCAATTTATATGTATTTACATATCTGAAGGAAAAACCTAGTTTTGTGGGATATTCGGCTTTGGTTAATATATTTAACTAGCTTTAACCCGGTGCGCTTCGCAGCTCCCATCTTTTAATTATTTTCTGTTTAGGGTACTGTAAAATAGTTATACCTCTTTGTTTCAAAATGACATGATTATTACATATGGTGCAAAATGAAGAAGATTTGATTATTCTTTTATATAAAATACCAACCCTCGTTTCATTTCCTGTTTGAGTTCCAAGAGTTACCCTGACATCACGGTACAATATTTATCCCTTTTCCCACTGTACCTCTAAACGTTGAAAAAATATTTTTTTGGTTCATACGTTAGCAACTTTCCCCTAGTATATGTTCCGATAGCTTCATTCACACCCTGGTACAATATAAAACCATGTTTGTCCCACTGTTTCTATAAAGGTACGAATTTAAAAATCTAAAGTGAATAGGTTCATTGTACCACATTTAACCCTTTGTGTGTCATAATTAACCAATTTTGCACCATTGTACAATATTTTAAAATGATAATTGATATTTCAAGATCCAAATTCACAAGCTTAGGCCGTATTTCAACATTTATGTCCCCTATCTGTGCCATTTATTTAACTTGTTTTTCCCCACGGTTTAAGTAGAAGAACCTATTTGGAAATAATAATTTCTTAGCTTTGGTTTATGCTGTAAGAGCTACCTTTGCACTCAGGAACCACATTCAACACCTTTTGCACCACTGTTCCATATTAAACACTTTTTAATACACTGTGCTTATAATGTACGAATTTTTATACATATCTGGGACTATTTTGTTCCCTTTTTTCCTCACTTACCACATTTAACCATTTTACCGTATTTAACTTTTTTCCTTCACCCTTTTTGCTCCACTAAACTATATTTAACACATTTTTTCCCCTCTGTAACATATTGAAAAAATTTTGCTTGCCCCAGCTGCATCATAATTTTAACCTTTTTGCACCACAGTGCTACTAAAAGCATAAATAAAAAAAAAGTTTTTATTTTAAATTTAACTTACTCTCTCCCTGCATCCATATTTTTACTAAATGTACGCTTTTTGACCCACAATGCCATATTTAACCGTTTTGGGTCCACTGAATCAAATTTAACACCTTTTTGTCCTACTATATTTTGTCCACTACATTTAACCATATTTGCCCCACTGTACCATAGTTAACACAGTTTTGCCCCACTGTTACATAGTAAACGCTTTTGACCCACTGTACCATACTTAACCCCTTTTGTTCCACGTTACCATATTTTACTATTTGTGCCCCACTGTACCATAGTTAACCCTTTTTGCCCCAATGTGACATTAAACCCTTTGTCTCACTGTACCATATTTAACAGCTTTTTCCCCACTGTACCATATTTAACCCTCTTTGCTCCACTGTACAATATTTAACACAGTTATGCCCCACTGTACTGTATAGTTAACCATTTTTGCACACTGTACCTTTTTGCCCCACTGTATCATAGTAAATACATTTTTGTCCCACTGTTCCGTAGTTAACGCTTTTTGCCCCACTGTACCATTTTTAACCCATTTTGTCCCACGTTACCATATTCAACTAATTGTGCCCCACAGTACCATAGGGATGTCCACAATCCCCTGAACAGCTACTTTTATGAATTATTGCATCGCGAACACCTTAGTTATGTGAAAATATACCTAGCCAATAATCAACAATATACATATATAACTGAAATTCTATTTTTAAATAAAGTTCCTTTCCTTTAAAAATCATTCCTTTTTCCCCTAAAAATTAAAAATTTCGTAAAGTTACGGCCTCAAATCGTGAATAACTTCGGTTCTAGCACTGCGAGAAACCAAATATTGGTACTGTTTTAAGCAGAATAGCGAGTGGTAGGTGTACATATGAAAAATATGACTTTTAGAGGTTATGTAATATCACTGCGGACAGCCGAGATTTTTGTTGACCCGGCCTAATAATTAAGAGCGATGTCTGTAGGAGAGCTATATTAAAAGTATGTTCGGATATTGTCAACATTCTTTAATCGTCTGGAAAAAGTGGTATAAATTGTAAGAGCCGATGTTGAATGTGAACCACACCTAAACGTCAAGTTTTTTTCTGCATTTCATTTGACATTTTTCAATTTCAGACTAACTCAATTTGAACCATTTTAAAGATACACAATCGAGCAACGCGTTAAGGTTTTTTAAGCCTTTTACGAAAATGGGCGTTCAAATTAAAATGCATTTCGTGATGTTTTTTTGATCAGCATAATCGACCAAATGTGTCCACAATCGGGAGAATTGTGCGCAAATTCCAGCAAACCGGGTCTGTAGGAGATGTGATGTGTTCGTTTGGTGCGGCTTATGGGCTGGCGATGTCATCGGGCCATACTTCTTCGAAATGAGGCCGGTAACTGCCTACTGTGAATGGTGTTCTCTATCGTGAGATGATAACGAACATGTTATGGCCCGAATTGGAAGATATGGATGTGGACAATATGTGGTTTCAACAGGACGGTGCCACTTGCCACACAGCTAACGATACAATGGCTCTTTTGCGCAACAAATTCAATGGCCGTGTTATCTCACGTCGTGGCGATGTCAGTTGGCCGCCAAGATCGTGTGATTTGACACCGTTGGACTTCTTTCTTTGGGGTTATTTGAAAGTAAATGTGTACTAGATAGGGTCGATGCCCAACCAAGAAAAATAAGTTGCGTTTGTCACCCCCTAGATTTGAAGATTATTCGAAGACAATTTCCGAAAATTTTTTTTTTATTTTTTTGGTGCACCCTACATACCGCCCTTTTAGTTTTCTTTATCCTGTGTTGCTATTTGAAGTCCGATCGTAACGGGATGTATACCGTTGTTCACGTTTTGGAAAGGGCTATATTTCGTCCACTGGCCATTTTTGACTCCGAGGTCAAATTCGATAATTGACCCCTATTATCTCGTTTTCTACCCCCCTTTTTTTGGACTTATTTTGAAACGATAATAAAGGCAATTAAAAATAATTAAACTTTTGTCTTTAAAGTACTCAGTTTTATTCATAAACAATAAAGTTACATAGGGTTTAAAATTGTAAAATATATTCTGGAGTCAAATTCGACTAGCGACTAGTTTCTTTTGACCTCGTTTTCTGTCTCTCTCTCACACACACATGAATAACCCAATGCCACAAACGCACAATCACTATGGCAGTTCGGTCCAGCACCAACAAATTAAATTTGCGGGATTCTCTAGCAAATGTTGAAGCTTTTTAAGGAAGAATAAAATCACTTTGTTTTCACATTCACCCTACACTCCACTAAAATAGTATTTTTGCCACTGACTCCATATTTATTATCCTATCTTTACGTATGATACCTCGTGGATCATCTCTATAAGGTCTACTTTTCTTCCATACGTCACTTTGGATTTTTTACCAGATTTTCCAGATGCCTTCCCATGTGTTTCAAAATAAGTGTTATTTACGGGGGTTGAAAATCAAATAACTGAAGTCACTAGTAAAAATTTACTTCGGATTCAAAACTGAAGTAAGGAAAAAGTGTTGTCGTTGTCAAGAGATGATCATCGACGTATCATACAAAAATATCATACTAGATTAAATCAGGAATTAGTGGAAAAAATACTATTTTGGTGGAGTGTAGGGTGAATGGGAAAACAAAGTGAATGTATTCTTATATTCTTTCTTAAAAAAGATTCAAAATTTGTTAGAGAATCCCGCAAATTTAATTTGTTGATGCTGTAAAGAACCGCCATAGTCGTTGTGTGTTTGTGGCATTGGGTTATTCATGTGTCTGCGAGAGAGAGTGAGACAGAAACGAGACCAAAAGAAACTAGTCGAATTTGACCTCAGCACATATTTTACAATTTTGCACCCTATGTAACTTTTTTGTTTATGAATAAAACTGAGTACTTTAAAGACGAAAGTTTAATTATTTTTAAATGCCTTTATTATCGTTTCAAAATAAGTCCAAATAAGGGGGGTAGAAAAAGAGATAACAGAGGTCAATAATCGAATTTGACCTCGGAGTCAAAAATGGCCATTGGACGAAATATAGCCCTTTCCAAAACGTGAACAACGGTATACATCCCGTTACGATCGGACTTCAAATAGCAACACAGGATAAAGAAAACTAAAAGGGCGGTATGTAGGGTGCACCAAAAAAATAAAAAAAAAATTTTCTGAAATTGTCTTCGAATAATCTTCAAATCTAGGGGGTGACAAACGCAACTTTTTTTTATGACCCTATCTAATGTGTACTCATACGTCGATAAGCCAGCAAAAATTCAAGAGCTAAAGGATGAGATAATTCGGCACATTAACGACATAGAGCCTCAATTATGCCTCAGCGTCATCGAAAATTTGGAGCATATTTTTTTCACAGATCACGTGTGAGTCGTGTCATGCTGTCATGTTATTTTTGTTAAGTATTGTTTGGCATTTCATCATGGAAAGACTTACGCCCGAACAACGTTTACAAATCGTTCAACTTTATTACGAAAATGCACGTTCTGTGAAAGTGTCTCGTGCACTTAGCTCAACTTATGGTCAAAATAATCGGCCTACTGAGCGTACGCAACACCATCACCCATCTTGAGACTCAGCATTCATTATTGGATAATATTCGACCGAATAGACCACGTCCAGCACGCAGTGAAGAAAATGTAGTGGCCGTAGCTGAGAGTGTACACAAAGACCGTGGAGAGTCGATTCGGCGCCGTTCGCAGCAACTCGGACTGACGTATTTTACGTCGAGATCTTAAATTGAAAGCATACATAATACAGCTTGTGCAAGAACTGAAGCCGCCCGACCTTCCCAAGCGACATCGCTTCGCTCTATGGGCTCTTGAAAAGTTCCAAGACGATCCGACGTTTTCGAGCCAAATTTTGTTCAGCGATGAGGCCCATTTCAAGCAAAATTACCGCATTTGGGACAAAGAGCAACCTGAAGAGATTCAAGAGCTGCCACTTCATCCAGAAAAAACAACGGTTTGGTGTGGTTTGTGGGCCGGTGGAAACATCGGTCCATATTTCTTCAAAAATGATGCCGGTGAGAACGTAACCGTCAATGGCGACCGTTATCGTGCCATGATAACCGACTATTTGATGCCTGAAATTGAAGCTCGTGATCTCAGCGACATTTGGTTTCAACAAGACGGCGCCACTTCCCACACATCGCATCAATCAATGGATTTATTGAGAGAACACTTCGGTGAGTAGATAATTTCACGTTTTGGGCCGGTCGATTGGCCACCAAGATCGTGTGATATCACACCGTTAGACTTTTTCCTGTGGGGATATGTAAAGTCTAAAGTTTATGCGGATAAACCCGCTTCGATTCAGGCCTTGGAGCAAAACATCACGCGTGTCATTCGCCAGTTACCAGTCGAAATGCTAGAACGAGTCTTTGAATATTGGACTCAACGGAGACGTAGCCGCGGCCAACATCTGATAGACATAATCTTCAAAAAATAAATGCCAAAGAATGTTCTTTCAAATGATAATAAACATTCCCCATTCAATTTGAATTTTCTGTGTTTTTTTCTTTAAAAAAGTAGGGAACCTCGATGGGAATGGATCACGCTATATAATATTTGTATGTGCCAAATATAATACACTTCGAGTGTACCCTAAACATTTATATATTTTAAGCAGAATATGTTTGGGACAATATACTACAGGAGCAATATTTTTCAGCGTGTAGGAGCAAAAAGGTAGTTTTTCAGGAGAGACGCGATCAATGTTTTATGAAATTTTTAAATTTTTATGGAATTCCTTTATAATGCAAATCGAATGATCTTTACTAACGGGTTTTCCAATAGGGATGATATGATTTTGAACTGACGTTTCGTAGTGTTTACAATTTCATCATGGAGAGATATACGCAAGAACAACTTTTACAAATTTTTCAGTTTTATTATCAAAATAAAATATCTCCAATTGCAACTTTTCGTGCGCCAAGTTAATTTTTTTAAATAAAAAAAAACACTTCCCAGTGGACCTACGACCTTGACACCCATGAGCAATATTTAACTCTTGTTAAGAGCTATCTTTTTGTCATTGACCGATTCGTGATCCGACTTACCGTTAAGGAGCTAGAGCACTTATAAACTTTCCGTTCACATTTGAAAATTATGCCGTCCTTTTTTTTAAATCAAAAAAAAAAAAAAAACACTTTCCATTCGACCTACGACCTTGACACCCTTGAGCAATATCTTAGTTCTCGTTAAGAGCTATCTTTTTGCCAATGACCGATTGTGGCTACGTGCCACACAGCAAATGAAACAATTGATCTGTTGCGAGAAAAGTGATATTGAATGGCCTCCAAGAAGTTGTGATTTAACACCATTAGACTATTTCTTGTGGGGTTATTTGAAGTAATTGGTCTTTCGAAATAAACCAGACTCTCTTCAAGCTTTACAAGTCAATATTGAACGTGCCATTCATGACATAAGACTTGATTTAGTGGAAAAAGTGCTCGAAAATTGGGTTCATCCAATTCGTTCCTGCAGAAGAAGTCGTGGAGGCCATTTGAATGACGTTTTATTTAGAACTCAATTGTATCGATTGTACTTCACATTAGGAATGTAGCGAAAGTGACTTTAGCGAAAGCGAATGCGAATATTGAAATATATTTCTTGCGAATGCGAAAGCGAATAGTAAAATACAGGGTCTCCCATATTCGACGGACCCATATGGCAACGCCATAACTTTTGACAGAGATGTCAGATCGCTTAATGACATACCGCGTTTGAAGCGTCAGTCCAAGCAGATTTTTACCATGGAACAATACACGCCACGCGAGCGCTCTGAAATAGTTGAAATTTACATTCAACAGAAGAAGTCAAGTCAACGTGCTTTTAAAATATTAAAAAATGTGAGAAGTGCGCCTTCTAAGAACACCATTAAGCGTTTATACGAAAAATTTTCGACTGGTGAGGCTCTTTCTAATCCGAAGAGGCCAAATAAAAGTCGACCAAGGCGATCGGCCGAGAATATCGCTGCCGTACGAGCCAGTGTTGAGAGGTCCCCAAGAACATCCCAAAAACGCCGTTCTCAGCAGTTGGGCATGGCTCGGTTCCACTTTACAACGGATTATTCGCGTTGATTTGCATTTGTTACCGTACAAAATTCAATTGACGCAAAGATTGTTGCCTTCGGACAAGCCTCGTCGATTGGAATGGGCCCAACGAGTCCGTGGGTCCGTCGAATATGGGCAACCCTGTATGCATTTTTGCGAAAGCGAATGCGAATAATACTTTGTCCCTTTAGTACCAGCAAATTTTCCAAATTTTTACCTCCTGTTACCACAAGTACAAACATATTTTTGCAACTGTTTTGAAGAATAGTGGCAGAGGTTTTCATTGGTATTAATATCATCAAATTTTGTGGAGGGAATAAGGAGATTTAACATAACAAATGGAAGCGAATACTGAAATATATTTTTGCGAAAGCGAATAATCCAAAGATGGTTTTTGCGACTACGAATGCGAAAGCGAATGTTAAATAAGTGTGTTTGTTTTCAAAGAAATCATATCACTCTTATTGGAAAACACTGTATAAGAGTGACAATTTTCATTGCAATTAGTTGAGTGCTTTATCTTATTTTCTGAATGGAGAACTTTTCAGGAAAATTGTGTGCACATTTTAGATGAATCGGAGCTAAACTAACGAAAATACAGCAGTCAAAGCAACCGCCTCATCTGTGACTCGGTACACCAGCAAAACTCAGTACACCAGCGTTTTTCCCACAAACCACGTTTTCAAAGTCGGTGTCCGTCATTACTACAAAACTACTGCACCGATCCTTTTGAAATTTTGAACACTATTTCTGTACATAACTTAACGATAGATTTTTCAATATTTTTTTTATTTTATAATAACAAATTAGCCGACTTTTTTTTTGGAAAAATCGCGTTCCCAAAAATTTAAAAAATTGAAATTTCAAAAAAACCCCCCAACGTTACCTGGGAAAAAACGATTATCTAACGAAATAAAAATTTGGTTTTCTTGACTTCACCGAGTTGTGACATTTATATTTCTTCATATACATTAATGTATAATTGATTTTAATCAAAAGATTTTAACTGTGTTCTCTCAAAAAAAAAATCACAAAAATGTGCCTTTTTTGCACGAATTAACTTTACCCACCCTTAATAAACGTCAGATTTATGTTTTTTTTTTAAACCCCCCACTGTGCTTTAGTAGGCACCGCAGTTAAAACTATATTTGAAACTGCTATTGACAATTACCTAGTAAACTCCATTCCTAGATTTTTTCTGGTCTTACACTAAACAAATCAAAAGTCATCTAACAAAAAACATAACGGAAAATGCAATGAAAAATCCAAGTTTAGCCAATGAATTAAAAGACTTGTAATTTTTTTAACCAATACGGAGACGAAAGCGAGTTAAAACGAGCGATACAGGTACACTCGTATTTTTCAAATCTGTAACAAAACGAACCGGTTCGACTGAGACATGGCCGACCGACGCACAATTATCAAATTGTTTTAAAAAGTCACATTTAACGGCTATGAATGAAATAATTAAATAGATTGTTTTAAACCAACAGCAGCAACAACAATGGTCCATAAAACCTAAAAGAAAAAAACAAAATGAAAAGAAAACCAAACCAAAAAGTGAACCGAAAAAACTGCACAATTTTTAATTTATAGGTCAAAAGTGAATGTGAACGCGAAATTCGAATAAATGTGAATATTCGAAAATTATGGGGTTTCAAACATTTTGAATGATTTTGTTTGTAATTTTGGGGGGGGGGGGGGGGGGAGTTAACAAACATTTTATTCAAGCAACTCAGACAAGGAAGTGTTTCGTCCGAAAACTAAATGTCAAATTTTATTTTGTAATATAAATGTTTATGGCTTTTCATAAGATGTTATTTAAGCCAAACCTGAATTAAAGTGGCGAAAATATGCACTTACCTGAACTTGAATGGCATAGACGGCATAGGCCGAGATTAGCGATAGACCGATTGTCGTGAGGAAACGTTGCGAATACATTTCAGCGAAGTTACACCTTTCAGAAGTTGGGGAAAGGACGTCTATATAAATCCACAAAAACCAAATTATTTTTTCAAATGTCAAAATCCGAAAATTTTTCAAATTTTGCTTACAAACCTTGTTTTTTGCTTAATTATTTTTTTTCTTTTTAACAACTTTAGCGATCTATTTCTTTGTTCACTTAGGCCTCTGTACCTCTAGACATGAAAACTTCAACTGATTGGACGAGTGGTAATTCAAAGACTTTGAATGCATTCGCTGCTGATGGTCGTCACCGATCTTGCTTGAAAATAGCCCAAAAAGCTTTAAATGGCTGCTGCTGCTTTTGTTGTTGTTAGTGGTGGTAGTGCTGTTACAATTGGAGTTGGAGTACTGGTACATGAGTTGATGGTAACTGACTACTGACTAACTAACTGTGCTGCAATAGGCGAGGCTAGGCGAGTACTTTGCCGCATAGTTCATACATGTGTGTACTCAAAAGTGATCCAATAATGATTCCAATCGGCACAGTGTTTTGAAAAGTAGTCAATGTGATGAAAATCTCATGATTTGTAATTCGCAAATCGACACACATAAGTTTGTGTACATTTTTCAGCCGGGCCTTTTAATGTGTTTTTTTACCATCCACCATAGGACTGCAATGCATTTTCACATCTTTTGTCTTTCAAATAAGTACATGTTGTACTTAAAATATAGATAATTTCATTAATATTAAATAAATGTTCTTAATTTTAAATACCAAACGTACTTATTTCAACGATTAAGAACGTCTTTGGCGCCAATATATATTTTTTAAATAAAAACCAGTAAGGAAAGGCAGAAAGGCGGGCGGGGCCCTACACCTCCCTAACAATGCGATAATAATTTGGAATAATTGGTAAATGGGTAGGAACATATTATCTAATTCTGAAACGATAATCGCTAAATGAAGCAATATTCGTTCCTAAATTGAGAAACATCTTTCTGGAAAATTTTAATGATCGGAAGTAAAGTACAACTTCTATAGCGCTTTGATACCAAATCAGGAGGAACATATACATAGAGGTTATATAAAAATCTGAACCGATTTTCCCAGAATACTCATTCATGTAAAAAGACCTCTTTCTGTCGAATTTCGTACTGATCGGATATAAAACACAGTCTCTACAGGGCTTACATGTCAAATCGGGTAAAACATATATGTATATGGGGGCTATATCTAAATCTGAACAAGAAAGCTCTCTCTGCCAAATTTCGTACAGATCGGATATGGGCATTTCCAGAGAAAGGTCCACCACGATGAGAAAAATAAAAGTTGATAAACTAATGTTTTTTTTCTTTTATATCGTTAAAGAAATATTTGAATTTAAAGAATATAATGAGTTTACAGCATATTTTTATTTTTGTTGTGAAATATTTGAACAGAAAGTCACAAATATTTTTTTTTCATTCTTGGCCCCTTTAAGTGCTGGTTTTGCATTTCACTGTTATTTGTTATATATTCGTTTTATGGTTGCAATCTTCGTTAAAGATCTTTGTACCAACAACAAACTATTAGGAAAATAGAAACAGAGATAAAGCAAGCATCGACTAACGGTAAATTTGTAAGTTTCTTTCACCTGCTATTTTGGTGTCACGTTCGCGATAACAAAACGCAGTTTTGTATCAGAACTGCTCATCCAGTCGAAGCAAGTAATTGAAAATTTATATTCAACCAAAGTTAATTGTGCTTAATTAATAAAAAGCAAAAATTGTTTGCTGTTGCTTCTAAGAAAGCATTAATTTTAATCAAAAGTTTGTCGCGTTCGCCATCTTAGTTGGACATATTAGAACAAAAAAATTTTTTTTTTTCATATTTGCTTACTTTTTGTGCGGATGAGTAAAAATAACAATAAAGAAGCATCACGACGACATTTGGAAAACATTAAAACAGAAAGAAATTAAATTAAAAAAATTTAATTAAAAAAATAAATTAAATTAAATTAACAAAAATTAAATTTAAAATTAAAAAATTAACAAACATGTGTTCCTTATTATTATTATTATTATTATTATTATTATTATTATTATTATTCTTACATTTGTAAGTGTAGAAGTTATACTTTTGTTTGCAATTATTACGTGAGAGAAATAATGTCGCGTTAGGAATGTCGCGTGCGGAATTTACACTAAGAGCGGCAAAAAAAATCCAATATATATATATGACAACATGACAACCTCTAATTAAAAACTACATTAGTCTATTTTAGTTTAAAAAAAATTGCATTACAAAATTCTGTTTCAATTAGCAGATTTTTGAATATTTCTAGATGCAGTCGAACACGAGTTCTATTTTTTGTCGCGTTCGGGATCCCATGTTTTTTGCCAATATATCAGAAAGCAACTAATCGACCAAACCTGCCTTTTGCCCTAAATATAGTGCTACTAAAATGCTATCGAAAAATGTATACAACAAAAAAAAAAATTGTTAGATTTCTTTATTTTGTTTCACTTTAAAGGCGTACGAATGTCGCGTTCGGCATCCTGGAAATACCCATATAATATACGGTTTCTATAGCGCTAACATGTCAAATCGGGTGAAACATATATATGGGGATTATATCTAAATCTGAACCGATTTTCCCCGAATTTAGCAGAGTTCATACATGTAATAAGAAAACTCTCTCTGTTGAATTTCGTACTGATCGGATATAAAAAACGGTTTCTACAGCGCTTACATGTAAAATCGGGTGAAACATATATATGGGGGCTATATCTAAATCTGAACGGATTTTCTCCGAATTTGGTAGTGTTCATTCACGTAACAAGAAAACTCTCTCTGCCGAATTTCGTACAGATCGGATATAAAATACGGTTTCTATAGCGCTAACATGTCAAATCGGGTGAAACATATATATGGGGACTATATCTAAATCTGAACCGATTTTCCCCGAATTTAGCAGAGTTCATACACGTAATAATAAAACTCTCTCTGCCGAATTTCGTAGAGATCGGATATCAAATACGGTTTCTACAGCGCTTACATGTCAACTCGGGGGTAACATATATATGGGGGCAATATCTAAATCTGAACCGATTTTGACCAATTTCAATAGGGATCGTCCTTGGGCCAAAAACGAACACTGTGCTAAATTTCATCACAGTCGGACCATAAATACGACCTGCACTTTGATTACAAGAATACATGGACAGACAGACAGACAGACAGACGGACATGGCTAAATCGACTCAAAAATTGATTCTATGACGATCGGTATAATAAACTATGGTTCTATTTCTTCTCTTTTTGGGCGTTACAAACAAATGCACAAAGTCATAATACCCTGTACCACAGTGTGGTGTAGGGTATAAACATTAAATTAGGTATGTAAAAACAATGCAACAAAAATTTGTTTTTGTTTCCGAGATCTATTTTTTGTATACAAATCTAAAAAACAAATCTTTGTTTTTAGATTTTTTTCTAAAATTGTAATGTTCTTGGAACCACAATTTTTGAAGTATAAGCTAGAAAAAGCCGGGATAGCAACTAGAAATGCTGAAAACAACATTATCACGTAGAGACGGAAGTTTAGTAATTGTCGATAAAAAAATTAGAAAAATGCAATTCTTTAAAAAAAATCCTTTTTAAAAAAGGAAAAAATTCGAAAAAAAGTAGTTTGTTTGAAAGCTAACGAAGAAACCATTGCCAATTTGCAAAAAATCTATGGATAAATATATAAATTATAACCCATATTGTAAAAATAGGGAAATGCAAAAAAATGCTAAAGTCTTATTTATCTGAAAGACGTTTTTATGTGTGTGTCAATGATGAAGACTCTGAAATTGGTAATATAAAATCTGGTGTCCCACAAGGAAGTGTACTTGGCCCTGTGCTTTATACCTTATTCTCATCTGATATGCCCACAAACAGTGATGTAGTGATTGCCACTTACGCCGATGATACAGCAATATTATCTGCAAAACGATCTTCTAAGGAAGCCTCAGATGCAGTCCAAAATCAGCTCGATGCGACCGAAAATTGGCTAAAAACTTGGAACATAAAGGTCAATGTCGAAAAATCTACTCACGTGACCTATACTTTAAATAAGGGTGATTGTCCTTCGGTGTCATTGAATGGAGTTGAAATACCAAAAAGTAATTGCGTTAAATATCTTGGTATGCATATAGACAAGCGTTTAACTTGGAAACCTCATATAAAATCGAAAAGAAATCTCCTCAATATAAAAACTAAAAAAATGTATTGGCTTTTGGGTTCACATTCGCAATTAAACTTGGAAAATAAAGTACTTCTTTACAAAACCGTGCTGAAACCTGTGTGGACCTATGGTATTCAGCTCTGGGGCACTGCTTGTTATTCTAACGTTGATATATTACAGAGATTTCAATCTAAAACATTACGTTTAATCACCAATGCGCCGTGGTTTGTAAACAATAACACTATTCATAACGATCTTAATATACCAATAATAAAAGACGAAATTAAACGATTTAGTTCAAATTATCTTAATAGACTAAGTTATCATCCAAATGTACTAGCTATATCATTATTAGATGACAGTGATGAAGTAAAACGACTGAAAAGACTGCATATCCTAGATCTGCCATTCCTATAAAATTCCATCTGATATTGAATTATTTTTCTCCAATAATGTAATATATTTTTATATACGTATGTTAAGTTTATTGTAACTTTGCATCTATGTTATTTGTTAATTTTTAGAACATTTGCTTAATATTTATAATTGTAAATAGATTGCAAATAAAGAAGAAATGAAAAAAAAAAAAAAAAAAAAAAAAAAATTTTGTTTGGGTGGTGCCAAATGGGACGTGGCAGTAACTCCCATGTTTATCCCCTCACCTTAGAGAGGAGGGTATATATCATTTGCTACGAACCAAAAGTGTAACACATCGAGGAGTGACCTAAGACCCTATGTACCGGGTTTTTCAATAAGAGTGCTACAAAAGTTTTTTAAATAAAACAAAATCGGTTTTGGATATCAATGAAATTGTTTATTCCTGTGAAAGTACGTTCGATGCCACTATGTATGGAACTCGATTTCTTTTACATGGCCACCACGGGCACGCTTGCAGAAGTCCAGGCGCTGAACCCAATTTTCGACGGTTTTCAAGCATAAATCGCCCGATACTGCTGCAATTTCACGTTCGATATTCGTACGAAGTTCATCAATCGTCGCTGGCTTGTTGGCATAGACCATAGACTTGACGTAGCCCCACAGGAAATAGTCTAACGGCGTCAAATCGCACGACCGAGGCGGCCAATCGACTGGACCATTTCGTGAGATAACACGTTCTCCAAACTTGGTTTCCAATAAATTGATTGTGGCATTCGCTGTGTGGCTTGTGGCGCCGTCCTGTTGGAACCACATGTCCTCCAAGTCCATATCATCCAATTGGGGCCAAACATATTCGGTTATCCCACTCACAGTAACGTGCCGGTCTTGATCATCACGGAAGAAGTACGGCCCAATGACGCCGCCGGCCCATAAACCGCACCAAACCGTAATTTTTTCGGGATGCAATGATGACTCATGGAGTACGTGTGGATTGCTGTCTGACCATTCAGCCAGAAATGAGCCTCATCGCTCATCGACCATAAATTGGACGTAGCGCTCTTAACGTTGAGGCCATTGACTCCGAATTTCGGTAGTAAATTTTAATAATTTCGACTCGTTGTTGGCTCGTATATCTTTCCATCATGAAATGGCAAACCTCACTGAAGAGAAATGTCAAAAGAGCGGCAAAAAATATGGCATCGTTTGCTGTCCCTGTCGGTCTACTTTTGTAGCGTCCCTGTTGAAAAACCCGTTATGTTCGGCGGATATCCGTTTTGGGTCATTTTAAGTCTTGTCTCTCTGCTGGCTGGTGCGCACGATAACTCTCGAAAGGAGAAAACCGATTGACTTCAAATTTGGTATGTGGTAATATTTTCTTCTATCTCCGGCTAAGTTCGAAGATGGGCCATATTGCTCCACTCCTTTTGGTACCTCCCACACAAAGGGTTAACATTTAGTGAAATATTGATTATTTAATAACTTCTATACTACTTATTTGAATCTTCTGAAATTCTACACATAGTATTAGTTTAATAGTCACTATTACCTCGAGAAAAATAGGCGAAGTTGCCAAGCCTCTTTTGGTACCTCCCACACAAATGGACCATTTTGTACGAAAAATTACCAGCTAATAATTTTAATTGTGATGCTTTTATAGTACCTAGAGTCCAGAGAAAAATGGGCGTTATTGGCACGCCCCTTTTGGTACCTCCCACACAAATGGACCTTTTTGTACCAAAAGTTAAGAGCTTTTAATTTAAATACCAGTGCATACAAATACTTGAAATTTCGTACAGTGCAATGCTTTTACCTAGAGTCAAGAGAAAAGTGGTCGTAATTGGCACGCCCCTTTTGGTACCTCCCACACACATGGACAATTTTACACCAAAAGTTAACAGCTTATAACTTTAATAACAGTTCATATAACTACTTGACATTTTGTACAGTGTAATGCTTTTATAGTACATAGAGTCCAGAGAAATATGGCCGTTATTGGGACGCCCCTTTTGGTACCTCTCACACAAATGGATCATTTTGTACCAAAAGTAAACAGCTTTTAACTTTAATACCAGTACATACTTTAAATTTATTAAATGCAATTTAAATTGATAATAATTTTAATAAATCAAAAAAAATAAATAAATTTACTAATATTTTTTTGAGACTCAATGTGAGGGGAATGATTCGGTTTACCCGACCGAACTTTCTTACTTGTTCTTACTTGTTCTTAATTTTCCTGATTCCATTTCTATACCCTCTTCTGGTCTAAGCTGAAATCTATACACTGTGCTAACTTTTTTTGCAATTATTATTTGTTTTCCATGTTTTTGGTGGCCAAACCACGAAGAGTAACAAAAAACAAACGGTACATTGTCTTGTCTAAAAGAGTTCAGTTTTTCTTCGCCTCAACCGCCTCAGAGATAAAAAGCTCTTTTTTCGCAATTATGTTTGTTACCCTCCAATGAATGAATGATATGAGACGAAGGCAAAATACGCCTAACATTCCTCCTTCACCCCCTTCCTCCGCCCATCACTCATACGCAGCTGGGGAGTAAAAAAAAAGCACATATTGTTCCATCGATTGTTTTGCCAAGGGGCTTACCTCCACCTCAGATTGGAGTCTATATAGGTACCCTGCCTTAGCCATGAATGCCTCTATGCCGCTATGGCTATGGGTCTGTGGTGCGGTGGACTTTTACTTTTATTGATTTGCTTCTTGGAAGACTTTTTTTGCTGCTTGTCGATTTGTTTGTTTGTTTAATAATTTGGGACTTTATTGCAACGATATGGCATTAGGCCATTGCTTTTTTTAGATATTCGTACCATTCGAGTATGTCGAATGTAATTGTCAGACATTTACAGAATTACGTGAGTATCACTCAGTGCGCCCAAAACAGCAAAAAAATGCAACAACACTCAAATGAGTATTTGATTTTGAAAAATTTAAATTGGTTAATTTTTTAAAAAAAAAACTACAAATGTTAGTTTTTTTCTTAATACGAGTATTTATTAGAATTATTCGAAATTGTTTACAGTAGTTTGTAAAAAATAATAATAATGTTTAAAAAAATGTCATTAATGATAGGATGGTATAGTATAAAAAAACGTTTTATTATATTAGTTACTTAATCATAATTTGAATACAATATAAAAGTATCAGCTGCGTTGAGTTGGAAAAAATTTTTAAAATCATTATATTTTCAAAGTTGTAGTTTGATCAAAACATTTTTTAATGGATATAATGAAAACAACTTGATTAATATACTAAATTGGCATATAACGTTGATTTGATTTTAAATAAATCGAACCATTTTTATAGTCTATGAGAATAACTCTAGGGTGACCAGATGAAGAGAAACTAGCAATAAATTCAAGAAACGGTGATCAGTAATGGATTTTAAAAAAATGAAAAAATACTCTCTTATTTGAATGATTTGGCAAGTCGTCCTAATATTTAAAGTAAAGATATTAAGTACTAAAAATTAAGATATTTTACTTAATATCAAAGAAACTGTCATTATTTTAGAGAATAAACTTTTTTTTTGCGCCAAATCTAAAATTAACACTTTCTTCATTGAATTATTATATGAATATGGGCATTTCCGCCGAATGGTCAGCCAGGGCCGAAAAATAAATCGGTGATAACACTATGCAACAAATGAACACTTTGTGATAAATACACAGACTTGACAGAATAGGTTCGATTATACTATCAAAGGGTAGTATAACCCTATACTCGGTTTGGAGAAATTGGTTACCAATTTTTTTTATGGGCCCCTAAAGTTTCTGAAAATTAGTGGGCCCATCGAAAAATGTGTCATCAGCTTTTGTCCAACAACTAATTCAGACTTGGTGATACCGCTTAGCTATGTTTGGCAATAATGTAGCTAAGAATATGCTGAACAAAGTTTCTTAGCATTTTTTTGGAAAAAAAACATTTTTCCGGTACTTTTTTTGGAAAAAGTGAAGGAAAAAAATATTCTTTTTCATGTTTTTCAGCATAACTTCCAGGCATTCGTAATTTTTCACTAACAATGCATGGCAAAACCGTAGCCAACGTAAATCTGAACAACTTTCTTGAACACATTAATACAATCTGAACGTGTCTAGGTACCCTAAATAGCTCAAAAAAGCACATTGTACCCCAAAAACGTAAGTATTTCACTGTTATGTAACAAAAGTATTTTTTTTTGGTATAGGGTATATTCAGCATCTTTATGGAAAATATTAAGGCCAATATTTTTGTGGATCATATTAACCCTCTAGCTCCCCCACATAACTATAATTTTTGGCCCCCTCAAAATGGGGAGGGCGGGGATGAAATGTTCTACAAAAATGTTGGTCATAAATATATGTGTCAGAACAAACCAAAGCTCAAAACTTAACACAAACACCAAAAAAAGGTCAAATTCTTGTTTAAATCAAATTCCTATTCGTTCATCACTGACATCTATTCTTTACCGGACGGCATATCTTTATTCTCTATTATTTTTTTGGCAATTCACCACCTTCAATGATAAAGACATATTAAAGGTTTGCAACCTGCGGACCGACTCCTGTCCTTAATGGACCAATCATGCGCTTAGTATTGTACTGGTCTAATTTCAGTTAGTGATGGAAGTTATAAGACATTCAATATATCACTAAATTATAAACCTTTGTGGAGCAGGTAATACAAGGAGTAGGTCAATGCGGCCCATTTTGGAATTTTATATACATATATAAGTATACATTAAGTACGTCTGGCCAAAAATCCGATGAAAACACTTAACCGGTTATCTTCGGTTTTTCCTTTTCCAATAAAATACTTGAAGAACACAGTTTTTTTTTATGGCCAAATATGCATACATTCTCGCTTTAACCGACAATAAAAACCGGATACCCGGTTATCATTTGCTACGAGCCAAAAGTGTAACACATCGAAGAAGTGACCTAAGACCCTTAGTATGTTCGGCGGAAATCCGTTTTGGGTCATTTTAAGTCATTTGAGCAATGTCCGTCCGTCCGTCTGTCTGCTGGCTGGTGCGCACGATAACTCTCGAAAAGAGTGACCGATTGACTTCAAATTTGGCATGCGGTAATATTTTTCTCTATCTCCGGCTAAGTTCGAAGATGGGTCCACTCCTTCTAGTACCTCACTCACAAAGGGTTAACTTTTAGTGAAATATTGATTCTTTAATACCTTCTATACTACTTACTAGAATCTTCTGAAATTTCACACATAGTATTAATTTGTTAATCGCTAACACGTCAAGAAAAATGGGCAATGTGGCAACTCCCTTTTTGGTACCTCCCACACAATTGGACCATTTTGCGCCAAAAGTTAACAGCTTATAACTTTAATACCAGTGCAAACAAATACTTGAAATTTCGTACAGTGTAATGCTTTTATAGTACCTAGAGTCTGGCCGTTATTGGCACGCCCCTTTTGGTACCTCCCACACAAATGGACCATTTTGTACCCAAAGTTACCAGATTATAACTTTAATACCAGTGCATATAAATACTTGAAATGTTGTACAGTGTAATGCTTTTATATTATCTAGAGTCCAGAGAAAAGTGACCGTTATTGGCACGGCCCGTTTGGTACCTTCCACACAAATGGACCATTTTGTACCAAATGTAAACAGTTTTATGTCCGTGAAGATAAATATGCATTGAAAAATAAATATGAGTCAAGACACAAACCACCTTATATTAACAGAGCACTGTTACTGAGCCAGCAGAGCGCTGTTATAAATTTAACAGAGCGCTGTTATAAGTTAACAGAGCAAAGTAAAAATGTTCATACTGATACTATAGTTACAAAATGCAAATTTTAGCAAATCTTAATATTTATTTTAATACAATATAATGAAAATACACGAATAGAAGAAGTCGTATATTATGCAATACAACACAGGCCATAAATAAATAAGCGAAAACCTATAAAACTAGGGGTTACCTAACTCGCAAAGTTGTATACTCACCAAATCTAAACAAAAAAAGGTGGAGTATTCCGGTATTCAGCTAAAAAAGCAAAATCGATGCTGAATCGAAATATATAAACCATTTTGGCCAAAAAACCCAGGTATTCGAGTTATTAAGAATTTTTAGTTAAATATGTGTTTTTGAAAATCGTCCACTGTGGCTTAACCAAAAAAGTTGGAGTATTCCGGTATTCAGCTAAAATAGCAAAATCGATGCTGAATCGAAATATATAAACCATTTTGCCCAAAAAACCCAGGTATTCGAGTTATTAAGAATTTTTAGTTAAATATTTGTTTTTGAAAATCGTCCACTGTGGCTTAACCAAAAAAGTTGGAGTATTCCGGTATTCAGCTAAATATGCTAAATCGATGCTGAATCGAAATATGTAAACCATTTTGGCCAAAAAACCCAAGTATTCGAGTTATTAAGAATGTTTAGTTTTAGTGTATTAAAATAAATATTAAGATTTGCTAAAATTTGCATTTTGTAAATATAGTATCAGCATGAACATTTTTACTTTGCTCTGTTAACTTATAACAGCGCTCTGTTAAATTTATAACAGCGCTCTGATGGCTCAGTAACAGTGCTCTGTTAATATAAGGTGGTTTGTGTCTTGACTCATATTTATTTTTTAATGCATATTTATCTTCACGGACATAACAGCTTTACACTTTAATTCCAGTACATACTTCAATGTTATTAAATGATAACACAATGCGACAAAATAAACTCAAGTTGAGAAGCAAATGACGTGATACTATTTTTCCTGTAGGTCTTAGCGAGTAAAACACGAATCTTTTTGTGGAATTCCCCGGACACCCCCAAAATGCGGATTTACGGGTAAAAAACCTATTTTCTTGCCTTTTTCACTTTAACGCCTATAACATTGTTAATTATTAACCGATTTTCAATCTCTAAAATGAAAAAAATGTGTTTGTAGGACAAATAAACTTATATGCATACAGCTTCAAATAAACAATATACTAGGGTGTCCAAAAAACCGGTTATTTCGAAAAAGCGGTTTCCGGTTTAACCGAAATATTACTTTTTTTAAAACCCGGTTTTCGGTTATTATTTTTTGTCGAAACCGGTTAACCGGTTTTTAGGCCGGTTTATATACGAAAGTGATTAAAATGTCATTAAATGTTTACTGTAAAACAAAAAACAACTAACAGTCATTTGTAGTAAAAATGAGTAAATAACAAGTAAAAGCGTGAAGTTCGGTTATGCCGAATCTTATATACCCTCCACCATGGATAGCATGTGACCTCACATAGGATGGGGGTATATTCATTTTGTCACTCCGTTTGTAACACCTCTAAATATTGATCTGAAACCCCATAAAGTATATATATCCTTAATCGCCGTAAAATTCTAAGACGATTTATCCATGTCCGTCCGCCCGTCTGTTGTAATCACGCTACAGTCCGTAATAATAGAGCTAGGTGGCTGAAATTTGGTATAGATACTTTTTAGCTGCAAGTAATTTGAAAATGGGCGATATCGGTCCATATTTAGATATTCCTACTGTTCTCATTTACTATATTTTTTGTGTTTTTCGGTGTTATTTTCTTTAGGTTTGAGTTATTTTGTGTGGTCACATGCTATCCATGGTAAAGGGTATATAAGCTTCGGCATGGCCGAACTTAACACTTTTACTTGTTTTTAAATAATATCTTAAAAATAGAATACAATTTAAATGATTATTTTTAAACGATTTTTCTTTTAATTTTTTATGTAACTTGACGTTGAAAAAGCTCACAAACGTTGATGTAGTCAATATTAGGCCGATAGTCATTAGAGCATTGTAGTATAATAAGTAACACAGCTTCTCCGTTTTCTTCTTAAACTTTTCAAAAAAAGGAAAGTCATCATACAATGTTTATATCATGGATATCAGGAATAAAGCCAAAATCATTTTCAAGATCAGTGAATTCATATTCACTCTCAGAATATTCAGAACAATAGGAATCACAACAAGTTAGATGCTATATATGGGAGCTATATCTAAATATGGACCGATATCGCCCATTTTCAATCCCAAGTTACCTGCAGCTATAAGAAGTATATATACCAATTTTCAGCCACCTAGCTCAAGTATTATAGATTGTAGCGTCATTACAACAGACGGACATGGCTAAATCGTCTTAGAATTTTACGACGATTAAGAATATATATACTTTATGGGGTCTCAGAGCAATATTTAGAGGTGTTACAAACGGAGTGACAAAATGAATATACCCCCCTATGGTGGAGGGTATAAAAATAGATCAATACTTTAATAATATTTTTAAACAATAAATAAAAAAACCGGTTAACCGACATGAAAAAACCGGCTTTCTCGGTTAACCGAAAATGAAATTTTTTAAGAAACCGGTTACGGGTTTGTGTTGCAAAACCGGTTAAAGTTAAAGGGGTTCAAGTGAAAAAAGGCAAGAAAATCGGTTTTTTACCCGTAAATCCGGATTTTGGGGGTGTCCGGCAAATTTCGTGGAACAAACGTTGTTCTACTCGTAAAGATCTACAAGAAAAATTGTATTGCGGTTTTTGGTTTTTTGACTGTCGCACTGTGTAATATTATTAAAACCAAAAAAAGTTCCCAAAAATGTTTTTTAGGGACTCAAGGTGAGGGGATTCATAAGTCGATTCACCCGACTAAACTTTCTTACTTGTCAGATCTATTCTTTTTTAAAAAATATTTGAAGGCCGATTTCTGGCAAAAAAATTAACGAAAGATGCAGACGAAGGATGAAGAGAAGTTAGCATTGTAAATGGTGTTTTGAAAATCGCAACCGAAAATAAAAAAACTGACTAACCGGTTATCTTGGTTTTTTTTTATTTTTCAATAAAATATTTAATTTTGGCGAAAGAGTTTGAAAAATGTGCACAGTTTTTGCTTTAATCGAAAATAAAAAACGGGCTAAACTTTTATCTTAATTTTTTTTTCTATTTCAATAAAATGCTTTAGATATCTCCGATTTCTGACAATAAGTTGACCAAAGATGTATTTTCGGTTATTTTCGTTTTTTTCCTTTTTCAATGAAATCTTCAAAGAACACCGATTTCCGTCATAAAGGAAACCCTCTAACCGGTTATTATCCTTTTGTTTTTTTTTTTCAATAACATATTTAAAGAACACTGATTTCTTGTGAAAACAATTTTCAAATATGCATACTTTTTCGCTTAAAAAAAAATAAAAAGACCTGATATCCGGTTATCTTCAGTATTTTTCTTTTTTCCGTAAAATATTTAAAAAACAAGGATTTATGGCAAAAAATTTCCATAGTGT
Organism: Eudasyphora cyanicolor; assembly: GCA_963930755.1. Taxonomy (NCBI): domain Eukaryota; kingdom Metazoa; phylum Arthropoda; class Insecta; order Diptera; family Muscidae; genus Eudasyphora; species Eudasyphora cyanicolor. The sequence goes on along the minus strand of OZ005735.1, from coordinate 216,770,314 downwards.
TTACTGTGTTCAAAAATTAAGGGAAATGTGAAAATTATACAAATTAAAAAATATATTTTGAATTTATTGTTATCATTAGAAATAGGGCAACTATAAAAACTCAATTTTAAAATTTCGTCGAATTTTATTTTGTAATACAAATTTTTATCATAACATTTGCTATAAACAATTTTTGCAAATTTAAGTACATAAAATTGAAGGAGTATTAGTCGTTCGAAATGCAACCATAGTATTATTTTTAAATTTTTATCCTCAAAACTTTTTGTGCTTCACACATCTGGTCACCTTATCAATTAGCTTATATTCTAATTATACTATACTTGTACAAATATATAAAGTAAAAAAAAAAATATTAACAACATTTTCGCTATAGCTAACAATCAATATAGAGAATACAATTTAGCATTTAAGTACATATTTAATACGTTGGAATGTGATGATGTTGACGGTGGTTGTTGGTACTTATACTCGAAAATGAATTCGATTTCTTGGCATCGCCGTCGTAGATATCAAATTGATTGAATAAATCATCGAATTCGTTAAAAAGCTGTAAGAAATGGAAAATAAATCGTATATTAGTAGTAATGGTAAACAATATCGGGCACAACTTTAACCACTCAACACGGATAAAGGAGTCATATTTGATTTTTCCTGGCAAAACCATATGCCATACACCCAAAGAAAAATTATAGTAAATGTGACTGTATATAATGTGATTTATAAAAAACAAAAATTTTACTATTACGGTAATAATGATCATGGTTGTCGTGACTATGTTATGATCACACCAATCATGTTCATGATTACCGTAATAATATATTTATGGTTTACCCAATCCACTTTTATTGTGTGATCAAAATTTGGCCTTTCCTGGTAATATGCTGTCAGTGAATATTATTAAAGTGACTATAAGTTTCCTCTGCCTGTATATACAGGGTGGCTGATATGTATTGCAACCAACTTCAGGTTGCTATCATTTCTAAACCGCTAGTCTGATAGCTGACAGATTTATTTCAGTGACAGTTCATTTTATTGTTTACAAGCATACAAAAGCATTTTGATCTATTGCATTCAGAAAAAAGTTACTCGTGATGGAATTCAAGCGTGATAGTGTGATTGCTTTATATTTGGGTGGAAAAACACAAGTGGCTATCGTTAGAGCCCTCCAGCATCTAAATGTGAATAAATCTTTTGTTTCTCGTGCCATTGCTCGTTACCGTGATACTGGCAGTGTTGCATCGCGTCCAAAAAGTGGACGAAAAAAACGGTAACAACACCAGAAATGATTCGAAAAGTGAAGGCCAGATTTGATCGAAATCCACGCCGCAGTGGTAGAAAAATTGCTCGTGAGCTGAACATATCGCGAGAACGGATACAACACATATTAAAAACTGAGCTTGGACTAAAGCCATTGAAGTTCCAAAAAGTGCAAGAGCTCACCGATGCACAAAAAAAAATTAGACTGGAAAGAGCCAAGAGTAGCTTCGCTTGCACGAAAGTGGCCAGTTACCGAATTTGGTTTTCTCCGATGAGAAGCCAATCCAAATTGAGCAAACAAAATGATCGGGTTTACTTGCCAAAGAGGTCAGCTGAAAATGTACACCTTCGATTGGCCACCAGAACTCAAGCGCCGCCGATGGTAATGGTGTGGGCCGCCGTAACGGCTGATGGTCGCACCCCGCTCGTATTCATCGACCATGGGGTCAAAATAAATGCCGAATATTATCGGGAAAATGTCCTAAAGACAGTATTGAAGCCCTGGGCAGACAAACATTTCGGCCGCAGACCATGGACATTCCAACAGGACTCAGCACCATCGCACTCAGCACGCGTCAACCAAGAATGGCTTAAAAAGGAGGTTCCTCGCTTCATTTCTACCGCACAATGGCCACCAAGATCTCCGGATCTCAATCCGTTGGACTTTTGCGCCTGGGGCATTTTAGATAGTAAGGTTCGCACTAAAAAATATCAAAGTATCGATCATCTCAAGACGCGCTTTGCCGGGAATGGGCCAAAATACCGCAGAGCCACTTTCGTGCAGCGTGTGATGGCTTTGTAGGCCCTTTGAAGGCCATAATTCGTGCCAAAGGTGGCCAATTCGAACAAATCTAAACTGTTTCTACAATTTTATGTTATTTCCGAAATTTTTTGCTTTTGAACAATATAATTTAAAAAAAAATTAAAAAAATATAGCGCTTTACTTTGTTGCATTACATATCAGCCACCCTGTATATAACATATTGCAATTTTATTGAGTCAATATAATAATTTTTCATGTAAATTTTTATATAGAATTTTAGATTCGTTTGCAGGACTAATGTAACTTCAAAACGGCTAACCGATTAATGTTATCTTTACAATTTATATTTATATTATCAATGTGAGTATGCGTAAATGTACAATCTCGATCCGTTAGGAGGGGCTGTAGTCAAGTTATTATCAAACTGCTCATATATGGACCAAAACGGCTGATATTCGTGGAATAGGTTGATCTAGTACTAAGAAAGGGAATCACCAAATTTGGATTCAATTGTTGGGGCAATCGTCAAATTATGGAATATTTTTCAATTATAATACATAAACAGCCCACATTTACATAAAGCTCAACCTATCGGGTCCAAGAGCAATTATTCTCTTTCTTCATACTAAATTAAGCTATACCGCGAATCTGAGTGATTTTGGTCCATAAATGCGGAATTTATTAATATCTTGAATACAGCGCCACATATCGGATCCAGATACAGTTACGCATACTCACATTGATAATCTCTATATCTATATCACAATATATATGTATATATATATATATATATATATGTAAACATAGATAAATTCTTTGTAACGCCATAACACAAGAACTACTGAACCGATTTTAAAAATGTTTCTTTTATTCGAACGCTTTATGACCACAGATGGTTCTTAAAAAATAAAAAAGTGAGCGGGTCAAAAGTGGGCGTGGCATTATTTAAAATATGAATATCTCAGAAAGTATTGATCGTAGAAGAATAACATTTAGTACATACGTTACTCGAGCTGTTGTCTAGAACTTCAACAAAAATGGACGGGATCGGATAAGTGGGTGTGGCAAAATGGGGCGGAACAAATGTTTGAATATTTTATATCTCGGAAACTATTGGCCATAGAAAATTTGATTAACACAAACACCAAAAAAGGTCAAATTACTGTTCGCGCAGCAATGTTAGTAATACGATATAGTGGTCGAAGCAATAACCATACCAGTAAAGGGAGTTTTTGACAGCAATTTGGCCGTTTTTTGGTTTTTGTGTTAAGTTTTGTGCTTTGGTGTGTTCTGACACATATAGTAAAATTTTATGGCCAACATTTTTGTAGAACATTTCATCCCCGCCCTCCCCATTTTAAGGGGTGTTTTTTACAGTTATGTGGGGGAGCTAGAGCGTCAGTATGTTCCACAAAAATATTGGCCTTAATATTTTCTATAAAGTTGCTGAACATACCCTATACCAAAAAAATATATTTTTGTTACATAACAGTGAAATACTTATATTTTTTTGAGATACAATGTGGTTTTTTGAGCTATTAAGGGTACCTAGACACGTTCAGATTGTATTGATATATTAACAAGAGTTGTTCAGATTTACGTTGGCTACAATTTTGCAAAACATTGTTAGCGAAAAATGAAGAGCCCCTGAAAGTTATGCTGAAAAAAGTGAAAAAAAAAGTATTTTTTTCCTATACTTTTTCAAAAAAAGTACCGGAAAAAAATTGTTATAAAAAAATTTATAAAATTTTAAGAAACTTTGTTCAGCATATTCTTAGCTACATTATTTCCAAATATAGTTAAGCGGTATCACCAAGTCTGAATTAGTTGTTGGTCAAAAGCTGATGACACCTTTTTCGGGGGGCCCACTGATTTTCAGAAACTTTGGAGGCCCATAAAAAAAATTGGTCACCAATTTCGCCAAACCGAGTATAGGGTTATACTACCCTTTGATAGTAGAATCGAACCTATACTGTCATGTCCGTGTATTTTTTTCACTGTTGCACAGTGTTATTAATGAAAACTTGATAAAAAATAGGCGGGAACGGATTGGTGGGTGTGGTAAAAGTGGCCGTAGCAGTATTTAAAAGTCAATATCTCCGGAACTATTGAACGTAGAAGAATGATATTTGGATTGTAGGTTGACTCCAATTAATATAAGTAGTCTCACCAAAAGTGGTTGTGATAGGATTAGTGGTCATTTCGCCAGAAGCTATAGGAGTGGGACAAGTGTTCGTGGTTCATATCATACGAAGTAAATAACTGTTTTCGAATACCCAGGTGTATCATATATTGTGTAATTTGGTGAGCGTTATTATGTTAACAAGTGAGTTGCTCCGTCAAATAATGTGCCTATTATGCATATTTGTACGATATATTTAATAGGTGAATGACTAGAACAACTAGATAGACTTATTAATTTGTATTATTACTTGGTCATATACTCTTTATACTTAAATTAAAGAGTGTGAGTGACATTATTAATTCGGAGCATTTGAAACTATGTATTTCAAAGTCGAGTGCCACTAAAAATTGACAAAACTATATTATTAGCTAAAATTTGCCTGGATGACAGCAAGTTATCCCAAATATTTTTAGACGTACCCCAATAGTAAAATATCACATTAAGGGTCAACAAGACTTTTTGAATAAAAAAGATTTTAAAGGGTATGTAAATGATGTTCTACGCAAATATCTGTATATGAGCTCTGAAAAACAGCGAAAATAAAGGGTAATCAAAGTGGTTATGTCATAAATGTTCGCGAAGCAGCGGGTGCCGGCTAGTGTTTTTATAAATATTAAATATAAATAATAAACCTTTGGAAAAGCCAAAGATTTGCAGTTTTTAAAGAAAGCATAAGAAAGAACTAAGAAAGAAAATGATTGAATGGACAGAAATGTGCAAGTACGAGGTCAAACTATTGGTCAACAGATTGACGGAAGGGACAGATTTGGCTTAAAGGCAACAGAGGGAAGAAAAAGTACATGTTAACCGCTGGACGTATGGATAGAAGATAGGTTATTAAAAAGATAAGACACTGTATTGAACGGACTCCCACCAAAAAAAGGGCATCCAAAGAAGTGATAAAAATCCTAATCTTATGATGCGGAAGTTGTTCAAAATTGGATCTTCACCAATGAATTTAACAAGTGCTTGTCGCGCCATAATGCTATTCTTTTGATGTGAAATTGCACCAGCGCTTAGAAAGCAATGCAAATGTTATTTTTTTTGAATGCTATTGGAATGTAGACATATCTTCTTCACACAGATAACAGTTTGGTTGCCTCAACCGAATTATTTGCCAACCGAATTTTGGTAGTTCTGCCTACTATCGTGCGATTCCATCAGGACAACCAATATTTTGGTTGTGGTATACTTCTGCTTCCATGTTGACAACAATCACAATTTGGTTGCGCCAACTACAAAAATGGTGGCAAAAAAAATCTGTTGTAGTTGCCACAACCAACTGTTTTAAAAAATTGGTTGTTCTGACAATTTGTCAGTCGTATACTACCGACAATTAATTAAAAACAATTTTCATTGATTTTTATTTTATTTATTGAACAAAACAATTCATAACAAAATTAAAAATCCCATATTACAAATTCATCACTGTTATGAGATGTGGAAATATTTGACACACATTTTAGTACACGAAAAAAAAACACAAAACACAAAAGAACAGCAACCAATTTTTCGTTTGTATTTCCCAAAATACATGTAATTATTTTAAACTAGCGGACCCGGCGAACTTCGCCTCGCCCCAATTTAACGCCTTCAGATAAACTCCAGAGTGATAATAAAACACAGATAGTTAAAATTTTAATGCGATTTGTTTAAAAGGAATCGAAATCAGTAGAGAGCGATGTGATAAACAACAAACAACGAAGACAGGCAACGTACAGATGACCGTGCGAAAAACAGGGAAATTCGAGATTAATTCCACAGACTTCCTACGATTTGTCTTGAGATTTATTGATTGTCATCGTAAAAGCCAATCGTACAGGGAACTGAATCCGCTTGAATTGGAATGAAAGATCAGTTGGAATAATCGGAATTCGTGGGATAAGGACTTCCTCTCCTTTGAATTTTCTCTTGATGATCGTCGCCTGAATCACATTGTCCATCAGTTTCATAATGGACAACCGCGAACTATGCACAATTTCGGATGATTCAGATTCCGCAACATGATTATGATCGATTCCACCTTCAGCTGTAAATTATGCGGCGGAGCTCCTGGCACATCAAGCGAGTTCGATTTTACTTTGAATAATAAAATTCATGCTATCGACGTCCTTATTCTTCGCTGCTAATATTGCCCGTTCACTAATCTAATCGAGATTTGGAAACACTTTGGTGATGAGTTCCTCGTTCGACGATGTGAACTCGCAAAAATTAGCCGGGAACAATATCAATGCAGTGGAAACATCAACAGTAATTTGGCCATTGCCAAGCGCCAACAGTTGTTTCGAGAATTCAAGAGCCGATGAGTCGTTCTGCAACGCGACTCTCATGTTCGTGGTCAATTTCAACTTCTTGACATGCCGCCACAAAGACCACGATTTCAGGCATGCATTAATTTCATCGGCAGTAGATTTCGGGATGACGGGAAGCGTTTGACGAAAATCTCTGGAGAGCAATATCATAGACTCACCAAATTGTCTCAAATCACGTCGTAAATCCTTCATCGTTCGGTCAACTGCCTCCAGAGCTCGTTTATGCGCCATCGTGCATTCATCCCAAATTATGATTTTGCAATGCCCGCAATCCAATAAGATAACCTTCGAATTGATAAATATCGCGTTGAATTTTAATTGATCGTAATGCTTGTACCGTTTGCCGATGTGATACGCGATATAACTATCCGAAATCAGTGTAACAATACGCAAAACTCGAATGAATTGCAGAAACTTTTTTGTTTAATAGAAAATTAATAAAAAAAATTTGGATTGAAAAAAAGAACAGTAGATAGGAACAGTAGGAATCTCGCAAGAAATAGCTATTTTCGATTTTCCCAATTTTCCGACTCTTCCGGAGGGTTTTCCCCAAATTTTCTTTCGTAACAACCTTCTCCAGGCAAATACGAACAACTGAAAAAAAAAATTGAGCCAAATCGCTCCAGCCGTTCTGACGTGATGCCATTACACAGATGGACCGTTTCATTTTTATATATATAGATTTGGGAAATGATTGGGATAACCAATAAACGATTATTTATTAATATTTTTCAGTTGTAGTAACCAATTATTCGTTGCAATAATAATCGTTGGTCTATTGATACAATTTCTGTTGTCAAGAATAAAACATTGGTTGTCACAACCAAAAATCGATCATATGGTACTATAATGAAAATTTAAAATTGGTTACCACAACTTACCGAGTGTCAATGAAAAAGCAATCTTAATTCGATTGATACAACCATCGCTTTAGTTGCAAGCATTTGCATTTGATCGTATCCATGTTATTATTGTTGTTTCAACCATTTATTTATAAATGCAACCGACAGACGGTGTAGGCAATATACTTTTTGTTGCTAGTACTATTTTTTTATTGTTATAATCGAATTCCAACCAATTATTTTCCTGGATGTTCAAAAAGTCATTTGTTTGTTTAATTTTTCTTTAAATTTTTTTTTTTAATTTTATATTTAGAAACTTTTTTATTTAATTATTCAAAGTGAAATTGTTGTTCTTGCCGCGATTTGAACCTGGCTCTTCTAGCGCCGTATCAGCATAACATCACACCTTAGCGCGCTCGGCCACAAACGAGTTCGTTTTTACCACTGTCCTGTGATATATAGCGTGATCCATTTCGAGGTTCCCTACTTTTTTAAAGAATAAAACACAGAAAATTCAATTTGAATGGAGAATGTTTATTATCATTTGAAAGAACATTCTTTGGCATTTATTTTTTGAAGGTTATGTCTATCAAATGTTGGCCTTGGCTACGTCTCAGATGGTCCATCCGTTGAGTCAAATTTTCGATGACTCGTTCAGGCATTTCGACTGGTAACTGGCGAATGACACGCGTGATATTTTGCTTCAAGGCCTGAATCGAAGCGGGTTTGTCCGCATAAACTTAAGACTTTACATATCCCCACAGGAAAAAGTCTAACGGTGTGATATCACACAATCTTGGTGGCCAATCGACCGGCCCAAAACGTTAAATTATCTACTCACCGAAGTGTTCTCTCAATAAATCCATTGATTCATGCGATGTGTGGAAAGTGGTGCCGTCTTGTTGGAACCAAATGTCGCCGAGATCACGAGCTTCAATTTCAGGCATCAAATAGTTGGTTATCATGGCACGATAACGGTCGCCATTGACGGTTACGCTCTCACCGGCATCATTTTTGAAGAAATATGGACCGATGATTCCACCGGCCCACAAACCACACCAAACCGTTGTTTTTTCTGGATGAAGTGGCAGCTCTTGAATCTCTTCAGATTGCTCTTCGACCCAAATGCGGCAATTTTGCTTGTTTACATACCCATCGAGCCAAAAATGGGCCTCATCGCTGAACAAAATTTGGCTCGAAAACGTCGGATCTTCTTAGAACTTTTCAAGAGCCCATAAAGCGAAGCGATGTCGCTTGGGAAGGTCGGGCGGCTTCAGTTCTTGCACAAGCTGTATTTTGTATGCTTTCAATTTAAGATCTCGACGTAAAATGCGCCAAGTCGTTCCATACGTCAGTCCGAGTTGCTGCGAACGGCGCCGAAGCGACTCTCCACGGTCTTCGTGTACACTCTCAGCTACGGCCGCTGCATTTTCTTCACTGCGTGCTGGACGTGGTCTATTCGGTCGAATATTATCCAATAATGAATGCTGGGTCTCGAGATGGGTGATGGTGTTGCGAATACTACGCTCAGTAGGCCGATTGTGTTGACCATAAGTTGAGCGAAGTGCACGAAACACATTCCTCACAGATCGTGAATTTTCGTAATAAGGTTGAACGATTTGTAAACGTTGTTCAGGCGTAAGTCTTTCCATGATGCAATGCCAAACAATACTTAATAAAAATAACATGACAGCATGACACGACTCACACGTGATCTGTCAAAAAAAGGCTTTTGAAAAAGTATCTCTACTTGGATCACTACTTTAGCGTATAAGTACTATTTAGCAAAGTTGTGCAAAATTGGATCTTATTCACTGCTCTGGATGTTCTCTTTATTTCAGTATTATTAATCGGGGTGTCCCGGTTCAAATCCCGCATCCAGTATTTAACGTTTTGTTTACAATTTATGTTGTTTTTTTACATTTTTCAAACGTATTACATTTTTCAAACGTATTACATTTTTCAAACGTATTACATTTTTTAAAACATATTTTCCCTAACAACACTTTAATTTTATATATAAATATTTTCATGGCTACTGCAAAAGATTAAATTTGGAAGTGAAAAAATCACTAACTGCATCTTTGGAAGTACTTTAAATGTTATTCCTTAGGAATAACTTCAATATTTTTTTGCTGGGCTGTTAAGAAAGGATAGATTTCGTGATAGCGGAAAAGTTTCTAAGCGTTCAGACTTGGCAAATGGAAAGAAGACAAGACAACGAGTGGATTGTGTGGACAAATAGCTTGGAGTATGAATGACAGTATACTGGACGCACAAGGAAGACGAAAGAACAGAAGTTAGGTAAGGACATACATTACTGGATAGACGATAGTCAATTGTACATGGAACGACAGATGCTATAAAATGGAAGATAACATTGATACAGGTCTAGGCAATATATCCCAAAGAGCATTGGAGATTATTTGTCAAGCTGTTGAACAACAACCTGAAATATTGTGTACAGCAAAAACCTTGACAAATTCCTGTCGGTTTTTCTTTTACCGATTTGTGGTTCCTCGACACAATTAAGAAGTTTCTAGAGGAAATAATTACATTAGTAGAATATTTGAATGATATCTCCAGAGCCAATATGGGTTTTACGGTTTTTAAGAAAAAGTCAACTCTAGACGAAAAAAAATCACATTCGACTTCAACTCTGCAGGTTAAGAATATATTCCCTAACATAAATTACTATCCGGAATTTTTGACAACTATCGTAAAACTACACGGGGCAAAATCGCCTTTTTTGATATGTTTGAATCGAAAGAAAATATATTTGGAACACAAATTTTTAAATATTATATATTTCTTAGCAAATAAATTTTATTTGAAAATCAATAAAATATATTTGGAACGCATATATTAATATATTACATCAAATTATATTGGCAAACTAAATTTCTCAAATAAAATATGTGTTTAAATACAAATAAAATTATTATTTAGTAATTTTTCGAAATATATTTTATTGAAAAAATATTCCCAAAACTTTGCTGAGTTTTTCATATTTCAGTTTCAATTTTTCTTGGGTTTCGAATTGTACCTCCCAGTTATGATACCGTATGCAGCATTACCTTCTGTTTTAAATCAATCATTTCAAATTTCGGAGTATTCCAAGCCATCATTAGTTGTCAATCCTCTAAGTACTTTATATTGATCCAAGATTATATGATTTCAATTATTATTTTTTACGAACATTAAAAATTTAACTTTGAATTACTGAAAAATTTGACACAATTTATGTATTTTATGAATACTTAAATGCAAATAAATATTTGTTTCGGAAATAATGGTCCCAAATAAAAACATATTGGAATGTAAACAAATATTTGTTTAGAACAACATCTTCCCAAATACACAATTTTTGTGTGTACCAAATATTACATGCTTAGAGTCTACCCCAAACATATATATGTTTCAAGCCGAATATGTTTGGGACAATATACTACAGAAGCGATTTTTTTTCAGCGTGTATTTCTTGAATGGCTCACTGAATGTTAACGGTTAGATTCCGAGATATTACCAAGGATGTACTACCGAGTTCGGTGCCAGGCCTACTTTTGTGGTTCGTAATGGGGTATTCGAACTCAACACTGCGGAAAATTAAGGTTGTTGTTGCAGTTGGCATCGCAGTAGTACGTTACCATTATAAGGAACAGCTATGCTAATGAAGCTGTGATTGGGCTATGGATTTCGATTGAGGACTTGGAGTTGGCGGTTCCGATAAGAGGAAAAGGATATTCCTCTATGCACAACAAAGTCACTAAAATAGAGTTTGAAAAAGAGCACATGCAAGATCCCCATACATCCGACACATTACCAGATCTGACACATCTCAGAGGATCTGACTGGAAGATTCTGAGAAAAGTCGTGTCAAGTACCGATTTTCTACAATTCCAGATAAAGATCCTAAATAAGGAGCGCACAACAGGCCGAAGAAGAGCTAAACACTGAATACGAAAACATTGCACGGATGAAGAATTGCAGACTGTGTAGGGCATTTCTTTAAAGTGAGCAGATGAAGCTGAAATGAAAGAAAACAGTATATTGGTCCGACAGATGCATATAATACCAAAGAACAGATTTTTTGATAGGCAAATAAATGGGAGGTCTGCAACCAGACAACTAGAAGAACAGATAGGCCGGAGGACATACGAAAGTTTTCTGAACGAGGGAAGAGTAGATTGCAGAATATACAAATAAATGGAAGGACAAACGCTAGGCTGTTTGAAGAACCGATAACCTGGAGGACATAATAAGCTTTCTCAACGAATTTATAGCGAAGCATATTTTAAGGTAAAATAAACAGTAGAGGTATCAACAGGCTATTGTTATGGGGCAGACATATGAAAACCTGATGGATAGGTTATTAGGTGACCGCTACAAATGGCAATAAGGGTGCTCAGTGGCACAAAATGGTAAAAACGGTAGCTCTTGGAACATGAACTACAGAATCCTTTTTATACCCTCACTTTAGTGTGACGAGGTTATATATCATTTCAACATTTGCAGATTTAAGTTTTTAATATGGTGCAATGGTCGTACTTTTAGGGACACAGTGGGCGAAATAAGTTAAATATGGAACTAGTTTGCTATGTACGAAAGAGGACAGTTTATTGGGCATATAGTCTAACTACATATCGATACCCCCATTCAAAAGTATGCTTAGTGCAAAATGGTAGTTTTTCAGGAAAGGCGATCAAAGTTTGATGATTTTTTTTAAATTTGTGTGGAATTCCTTTATTGTGCAAATCGAATGACCTGTACTGTTTTGTGAATAACTTTTGATTGGGTTGACGGATAAACACCAAATTTTTACTGAATATAATTTTAAATATGTAGAAGTTAAAAATGGAATCTTCCTTAAAACATGCTAAGTCTATTAAGCATGTTTTAGAATGGAGGTATCGATATTGAGCGGACAGGACAGTTGATAAGATTTCGGTCGATGAACATGCTATTGGACATATCCTTTTTAGACAGAAGTAACAATATTTGAATGACAAGTATATCGAATAAAAGAAGACAGTTAGCGGATCAATAGAGAGGTAGAAGAAAACACAATAGATAACACTGTGCAACAGTGAAAAAACTACACGGACTTGACAGCATAAGTTATCAGAGGGTAGTATAACCCTATACTCGGTTTGGCGAAATTGGTGACCAATTTTGTTTTATGGGCCTCCAAAAATTCTGAAAATCAGTGGGCCCCTCGAAAAAGGTGTCATCAGCTTTTGTCCAACAACTAATTCAGACTTGGTGATACCGCTTAACTATGTTTGGCAATAATGTAGCTAAGAATATGCTGAATAAAGTTTCTTAACATTTTTCGCGAAAAAAAAAATTTCCGGTACTTTTTTTTGAAAAAGTAAGGGAAAAAATTATTTTTTTCACTTTTTTCCGTATAACTTCCGGGGACTCGTAATTTGTCAATAACAATGCTTTGCAAAATTGTAGCCAACGTAAATCTGAACAACTTTTGTGAACATATTAATACAATCTGAATGTGTCTAGGCACAATAAATAGCTCAAAAAACCACATTGTACCCCAAAAATGTAAGTATTTCACTGTTATGTAACAAAAATATATTTTTTTGGGTATAGGGCATGTACAGCAACTTTATAGAAAATATTAAGGCGAATACTTTTGTGGAACATTTTAACCCTCTACCTCCTACACATAACTGTAATTTTTGGTCCTATTTTAACAAAACGTAAAAAACACCCCTTAAAATGGGGAGAGAGGGGATGCAATGTTCTACAAAAATGTTCGCCATAAAATTTTAATTTTACTATACTGTCAAGTCCGTGTATTTTTCAAAAAGTGTTCATTTGTTGCATAGTGTAATCGGAAATACAGATGAACTTTGGACAGATAAAAATATATAAAATTTAAATACAAATTCGGTTTAAATACGATATTACAAATATAAGTGTTATTTAATTGAAATATGAATTATAATGTGAAATATGTGTTCAATATTAATTACACTATGCAACAAAATTTTTGTCCAAGGGATAACGGTTTATGGATAACAGTTTATGGTGCAATTAAGCGTCTCACACACAAAAAAAAATATTAAAAATTTTTTTATGGTAATTTTTTTTTTTAATTCAAGCTTTCATGGAAAGTACATTCAGTATTTGGACCATAATTTTTCAAGTATAAGCCTGATTGAGTCGTGTTATGCCTCAAATTAAAGGGAATAATGAGGGCTACATATGCTGCAAATATCGCTTATTTTATCACATTTTTAAAAAGCCAGCATGCTAACGAAGAAAACACTGTCTATTTGAAAAAAATCTATGGATAGATGTAAAAGTTATGAGCCATTTTTTAAATGTTAGGGAAATTTAAAAAAATCTTGTTTCATATTTTTTCGTTTTTAAATGAAGTTTTTTGCTTATATTGAATTCACCATATGCGAGAGAGACATATGAGACATTGCACTTACATTTTATTTTATGAGGATTGAGTCAGACATTATAAAATTATAGAGAGGACGAGGTTTTATGGCCGTTCGTAACCCTCCATAAAACATGATATTCAATGTGAGAACTATATTGGATGAGATCCGCTCAGATAGAGGGTCATTCAACAATATTTGTGTTTTTTTTTTATGAGGTTTCCATTCAGTTACGCCTTTTAGGGGCATGGGCATCCCAGTCGTATATACAGGTAGTAAAATTATATGTACGCAATACAAAGTAGTACGCGGCAGTCTTGAAAATATTGGATGTCTACTTTCGTAGCAAACTATATGTCAGCTACAGGTACTGCAAATTTCTTATTAATAAATCAGTGTAATTCAGCGCCTTAAAGAGATAAGTCGATTTTCTGAAAAATATTACAAAGTTATATTTCGAAGTATGAGTAAAAGGCAAAGAACTTGTCAATGTTTAAATGATCCCGACAATTTCTGCTACATCTGCGTATGTAATTAAAAAAATCGACGTGTGTTTAATATTTTGGTATACGAGTTAAAAATATGAACGAACCGTGTGCACCTAGTATTTTGTGTAATTCGTGTCATGTAAATCTTACTCGATGGAGTAGTGGAAGAATGCGGTAAGTACTTTAAAATTAATGTATTACAATGTTTTGTGGAATAAAACGTTTTAATTTTATGGTATTTTCTTTTGTGCCAAAAAAATGCTACATTTTCTATGCCTTTCGCCCCAAAAATGCCTTTTTGTCTTCGATTGTAAAATAAATGCTGCACTGTGAAAGGGTTTAGTTTTCTTTTGTGAAAAATGTCGCACTTGCACGGGGCAAAAATGCAACATTTCAGCTCTGTATTTAATCGAAGGGGTGGACGCTACCCTACAAAACAGAAGTTTTTTCGGCGTCGAGCGAATAGCATAAATAACCGCGGGTGTCCGTGCGTGCTTTTTTATAATGATGTTTGGTCAGATGCTTTATTTAGGCGGCGCCGTGGAGTATTCTTTGTTTTTAGTTTACTTTTAGTGAGTTAAAAGGCTAGTTTTTTGCATTTTTGTTATCGATTCTGACCATAAAAAATGCAGCAGTACAAGAGGGTGTAGGCGACTTTATTAAAATGCTGCTCTCTGACAGGGCAACATCTTTTTTTAGAAAAGAAAACACCATTAGACTTCATGTGCAATTTGAAATGCCAATGATTTGGATACAACCATTCATTCACGATACGAAATGCTATTTTTGTCTAATTAATAGATTGGTAGATTGGTAAGAAGTGTCCAAGTATAGCTAACGCCTAATTACGGAAACATCATCAAGTTCAACTGAGTACTCAACTCTGAGCGATTCAAGTTTGAGTCAGAAGTCATCGCTTTTAACTCAGTTTCAACTCATTGATCTAGTGAGAGATTTGGAACTGACCTAAGATAAGGCAGAACTACTTGCATCTGGGATGAAACAGTACAATATGGTAACATATTATATTATAGAGTCCGTGATATACCTTACAAACAATTTTATACAACTGTGGATAACAGATGCTTTTACAAGGACCTTCCCGGATTGTTCGAGGAAAGTAGTACTTTTACACAACGGAAATCAGAAACCGTCGATTCCCATTGCTCATGCTGTCAACACTAAGGAATCATACGAAACAATGGCTAAATTGATAAAATACATAAAATATGAAAATGACTGGAAAATTTGTTGCGATTTAAAAGTAGTTGGTATGTTATGCCTCTGGGATAGCCGATATTTTGCCACCACTGTATACTAAGCTTGGGCTCTTTAAAAATTTTGTAAAAGCCTTAAGGAAAGATGGCAATTCACTCTCATATTTAAAAAGTTTATTTAAAAGTTTTTCTTTTCAAAAAATCGAAGAAGGAGTTTTTGATGGGCCTAAAATAAGGAAACTGATGAAAGAAGTGAATTTCGAATCATATTTGACGTCGGATGAAATTACAGCATGGATGTCGTTTAAGCTTGTAGTTTCAAATTTCCTTGGATCGAATAAAAGCCCGCAATATGAAACAATGATTAATGATTTGTTAAAAAATTATGAAGCAATTGGTTAGAAATATATTTTTTTATATATATGTATATAACACATATGTATGTATACTTCCAACTTATTTTTCGCTTTATGTATTCCAACAGGTGTAAATATGTCCCTGCATTCTCATTTAAACTTTTTCCCCGAGAATCTTGGCGACGTAAGTGACGAACATGACGAAATATTTCACCAAGAATTGAAGTCCATCGAGCGGCGTTACCAAGGGCACTGGGATGAAAGAATGATGGGAGATTATATTTGGTTCCTCATTAGAGAAACCGATTCCGAAATCTACAAACGTCAACAAAGAACTCACAATTACTTCTAATGAAACTTGTTCATGTAAATAAACTCAAATGTACATAATATAAATAAAAGTAATAAATAAAATCGCTATTTAAACAGAAATTAAAAAAAAAAAGATTTTTTGAAATTCTCTTACCTCTCAAAAAGGGCTATAATTTCTACATTTATCCATAGATTTTTTTCAAATAGGCTTTATTTTCTTCGCTAGGATGCAAACTTTTAAAAAATGGAATAAAATATTTTTTTCGATTTTTTTCTATTTTTTATGTTTTTTTTTCTTCCCATATTCGTTTCTATTTTTTTTTTTAAAAAATCTACTTTTTCGAATTTGTTTAATGACTGTTACTAAACCACTGTTTTTAAGTGAAAGATATATTTCCAACATTGGTAGCCTACATTTATAGCTTCAATTTAACGTATAAGTCGACATGATCGGGCATATACTCCACAAATTATTGTGCAATACCTTTTAAAAAATAAAATAAAATAATTTTTTTCGATTTTTTTCTATTTTTTATGTTTTTTTTGTCCCGGGATTTTTTTTTTTGTTGAAAAAAATCTACTTTTTCCAATTTGTTTAATGGCTGTTACTAAACCACTGTTTCTAAGTGAAAGAGATATTTCCAACATTGGTAGCCCACATTAATAGCTTCAATTTAACGTATAAGTCGACATGATCAGGCATAAAATCCGAAAATTATAGTGCAAATACTATGGGTACCTTCGACGATAATAGTATTTTTAATACAAAAATTAAAAAAGAAATGTATACATAAAAAATTTTTGGTTTTATGTAACAATATGCCACAATCTATACAAAAAAATAATTTTTAGGACTAGGACATAAAAAATCATTTTTTTGTTGCATAGTGTTATCAGCGATAGACATTATCAGGCTTTACTGAAGTACAATTGGAAATTTTGAATTTCAAATGTAATTTTATTATTTTTCATTTCATGTTTGTAATTCGGAGAATTTACTTACATGACTTTGACTCGTGTGCGTATATTCGGGTAAATAGTTTTTGGGGCCTCCTCCGCTAACACCATTCGGTACTTTAGCAGTTATGGGCGATAATGGTGAATTCAAAATATTAAAATTTTGATAGGATTTCGCCTTAGCCAAAGGTTTAATACTTCCACCCAAGGGGGCAACATTTTGGAATTGAGCTGATCATAAGAGAAAGAAAACAAAGTAAGGTGGCAACACCAATATTTGATTAGTTCGACTAAAAATAAAATACGAACATACTTTTATCCTTGGGCTGCAATTTAACTTGATTCAGTAGGGGATTATGAATACGGAACGGACTGTAGACGGGCAATGTGACACCTTCGGGCGACAAAGTTCCCCGCTGCCCATGTATTTGTGGATACAAATATGTCGTCTCGATTGAGGGCAATTCCTGGTAGTGATAACGTCCTTCTTGTGGTATATAACGGCCATCGGAACTCAACGCTATGCGGTAGACTTTACGTGAGGGTCTGTTGAAGAAGGGATAAACCTAAACACAGAAAATGGTTATATTCATTATCAATTAGCAGAAGAAGTCCATTAAAAGTCATATTTGTACACCTACATGCTGAAAAAAATCGCTTCTGTAGTATATTGTCCCAAACATATTCGCCTTCAAAGAAACATATGTTTAGGGTACACTCCAAATATATAATATTTTACACACACAAATATTATATGTTTGTGAGGATATTGTTCTAAACAAAAATATGCTCCCATTCAAATATTTTTTTATTTGGAATTAGTATTCCCGAAACAAGGATTCATTTGTAATTATTTATTTTGGTAATGTATTAAATGCCTTAACTTAAAGACAAGTTTTCTGTTTTTCAAAGAGCAATTTTTTTATTAATTTTATATGTTTGTAAAATTTAATCAAAACTTAATCGAACAAACTTTCGTAAATATAAACGACAGTGATGGATTGACAAAAAGTGATGAATAGGAATATTTATAAATAAAGACATTTTTAGCTATAAAGTTTAACGCGAAAACTAGAAAAAACTAACTCAAATTCGAATAAGTCAGTAATGCTTTAAAAATCTTTTTAAATAAAACATATTTGGAAATCTTCTTAAACAATAACATTGTTTGTGTGTAAACACATATTTTATTTGTGAATTTCAGTTTGCAAATAAATTCAATTCTGTTCCAAACAAAATTTCTTGATTTCAAATAAAATTTATTTGTTAACAAATATATAATATTTAAAAAAATCGCTTCCAAGTATATTTTCATTCGTTTCAAACATATCAAAAATGACGATTTTCCTCCGTGTAGGAAAACAATTGACAACTGAGCGTTCGTAGTTGTCTCTTCTATCCGTTTTGCAGTGGTGATCATTAATGGATCTGTAGGACTGTAGAATGATTACAAGATCCATTTTACTGTCCTACCGATCAATTGGCGCTTACCGTTATTAAAATAAAGAGTATGTCAATAACATTTGGTAGTCACAACCGAATTGTTCTCCTCATGTACCCTACATTCCACTGTGGTATAGGTTATGACATTGCGCGCATTTGATTTTAACACTCAAAAGGGAAGGTTATAGACCCATACTTTCTTATACCGATCAGGGGCTAAATCACGGCATTCGATATCGAGTACTTTAAGATCGAAATGTGTTTTTTTATTTTCCTTAAAAGTGTTTAGCTTCTGTCGAATTCAAGTAGATTGTTTAAATACATTCTTATATAGCTTATCTGGATAGTTTTTAACTAATTCCAATGTTTACTTTTTCTTATTAAAAACAAATAAAATGCCTTTTCGTTCGAAAAGTTCTCGATACCGAATGCCGTGATTTGGCCCCAGCTCAACATCACTTCCTGAGTCGACTTAGCTTTGGACGACTGTCTGTCCTTCAGTCTTATTTATGATTTTATATTAAACATTACCTGTGGATTTCTTTGTTCCGGTAGTATTCCATCTGGCACTGCTATACCATCCTTTTGTAGCTGATTCAAAAAGAGGCGATCCGTTTCAAATGCAGTGTCGGGTATTCGTCCTCCGGCGTGGGGTAATACTTGTTCTCGATATATTTGACGTTTCTACAAAAGAACGTTTGAAAATAAGGTCAGTTTAAGTACTCGTAATTAAAATTCTATACAATTAATAGTAAATGGCAAATATAAAATTAATGCATAATCAGAATTTTGTTAAATAAAAACAAAAAATACAGCTTGTAATAAAAAAACGAATATGAGATGGATCTTCTCTTTCAGTTGAAACGTGTCATATCCCTCAGAGCACACTGAAACAAAAAAACTTAATTTTAAAGATTTTGCTCCAATTTTCAGAATACAAATATTTCATAATTAAACTGAAGTTACTATTCCTAAATATAAATATGAAGTTTTTTTATTTGAAAGTTTAAGATGTTTTTTAAATTAAGTAATTTTTTTCAGTGTCTTGATGTAGTTCATAATTAAATTCATATTTCCAAATTGTGGGGTCTATGAAGACCTACACATCATTCATTGTGAATGAATGAAAAGTAGTATTGCAAACAAAAGTTCTTCCGGTCGTGTTTTCGTATTTTTAGATTTTTCGCTATGAATTTATGCATTATGAAGAAAAACAATTGACAACAAACAATGGCATCACATCATTTTGGCATCGTTAAATAATATAGCGTAGGAATTGATTTAATTTTGTTTTCGAATAAACGATATGTGGCCTACTAACATACAATAAATGTAAATGTTCGAGTTAGAAATTTAACCTAGTTTTATACATGATTTTTTTTTTGTTCATGATATAAAATAATTGGAAAATGTATGTATGTATTAGTAACCAGGGTATTGAAATTAGACGTTAACTAACCATTAACTTTGTCTTTGGCTGAGATATTGCAGATAAGGCAATGAAATAAGAGAGTACCTGGGGAATTATTTCACTTAAAATAGTCGACCGCTTTTTTGACCCTCTTACCTCTAAAATATATCCATCAAAATTTATCAAATGTCAAAGTCATACAAATCGTGAAGATTTGTATACCCTCCATCATAAGATGGGGGTATACCAACTTTGTCATTTTTTTTGTAACATCTTGACATATTGATCTGACTGTATATACCCAGCAAACCTGAAGAAATCCCGATGTTTTTGCGACGCGTCGTACCGACTTCTGAACGACATCTTAAGTAAATTCCGAAGAAATTCAGATTTTTCAGTCGTCGCTTCGTACCGACTTCTGATGTTTCTTCCGACGCGTCGTACCGAGTTGTGACCTATTATTTAAGTAAATATTTTTATAAAAAATTTGGTTACGTTGTGAATTTTTTAATAACTCATTTTTTATTTAAAAAGACAAAAAAAATAATTATATAAATCAATAGTAAAAAATAAATGATAAATTTTTTATTTAAAAAGACAAAAAGGTGACTTTTGATTTGATAGATTCATTATTATTGGAGCCCGACCGAATGTTCGGCTTCGGCTTCGGCTTCGGCTACGGCTACGGCTACGGCCAAAACTCGACATTCGGCCAATATTCGGCAACAAAATCAGCCGAAGTTGACCGAATGCCTATTTTTTGTTCAAAAAGTACAAAAAAATAGAATTATATGACGTTTTAAAGAAAATTCTACAGGGTTTTCCAACAAGAGTGATATGATTTCTTTGAAAAAAAAAACACACTTATTGTTAAGGAAATTCAAGAGTTTTTTTATTTAATGTGAAGTACAATCGATACAATTAAGTTATAAATAAAACGTCATTCAAATGGCCTCCACGACTTCTACTGCAGTAACGAATTCTATGAACCCAATTTTCGAGCATCTTTTCCACTAAATCAAGTCATATGTCATGAATGGTAGGTTCAATATTGACTTGTAAAGCTTGAAGAGAGTCTGGTTTATTTGGAAAGACCAATGACTTCAAATAACCCCACAAGAAATAGTCTAATGGTGTTACATCACAACTTCTTGGAGACCATTCAATATCACAATTCTTGAATTCAATATCACAAAGTTTCAATCTCCAAACTTTTCTTGCAACAATTCAATTGTTTCATTTGCTGTGTGCCACGTAGCCACAATCGGTCAATGGCAAAAAGATAGCTGTCAACGAGAGCTAAAATAACATGGGTGGCAAGGTCTTAGGTCGACTGGAAGTGTTTTTTTTTGGATTTAAAAAAATCGACTTCGCTCACGAAGAGTTGTATTTGGATAACGATTATTTTGATAATAAAACTGAATAATTTGTAATAGTTGTTCTTGCGTATATCTCTCCATGATGAAATTGTAAACACTACTGAATACAATGAAAAACAAATGACAGGTCATGACATTACAAATGGCCGAAACGTCACTTCAAAATCATATCATACCTATTGGAAAACCCGTTATTATGGAAATCTTCATAGAAGTGTACAGAAGTGAACAATACTACAAAAATAATTTGAGAAAGGACACCAACAAAGGAAGAAGGACAAAGAAAAACATGACTCAGTTCCTCACCTAAAAGCCTTCCAACTAGTGAAAGCATTCTTGTAAAAGTAGTACGAATAGATAAAAATGAACCATTGAGTCCAAGAATCATTAAAATTTTTTAATACTGTAACTCGAGATGTTTCAAAAATTTGGAAATGGTGGCAGAAAAGTTCTTGTACCCAAGTGTGCTAGAGAGCAGTTGTTTATGCTGCTGGGCAGCTGTATTCAAATTAAGGAAATACATTAAGGCTTTTAATTTTATGAGCTAAGTAAATAAATACGTAAGCAGTAGACATAAAATGATTAAAAACACAATTTTTTGGTGCAAAGTAAACAATTATTTAACAAATATAAAACAATCGGCTTCGGCTTCGGCCGAAGGTTGTACATTTAGCCGAAGTTCGGCTACGGCTTCGGCCTTAAAATCCAACTTCGGTCGGGCTCTAATTATTACTATTGGTAGATTCTATCTATGGCTAAATTCAGAAATTTTTTAAATGCTATTCAACAGTTTAATTAGTTGTTTGTATGTTTTCCACGGCCAAGTCTAAGGAAATGACAATGCAACAACATTTTTTCGAAGGGCCGTGCATAACATTTTCTGGTGTAATAATGTGTCCTAAACAGGAAAAAATTTTTTTTTTTTTTAAAAATGTTCTTGAAAAGAAAATTATGAGGACTACAAATCTTAGTAGTAACACTCTTACGCGAAAACAAAAATGTAGTAACTGTCGTTAAAACCAGAGTTCGGAAAAAACACTAAGGAACGGATCCTTATCGCAACCCTTACACGAGAACAGAATACACTAAACATTTTTTTAGTGTTACTGTTCGCGAACGGTACCACTATGATAACGTACCGTTCTTAGAACACGGCGAACGGTACACTACGATAACGTACCGTTCATAGAACAGTATCACTACGTCGTAGTGATACTCTTTGAATTTGACGTGAAAGTAGCCCCAAAAATATGAACTTCTGGATCATTCGTTTAGTCAAGTTGTCTCAATTAATAATTTAATGGCCATTAGATTTTTTTTGCTCAAGATGATTTTTTTGTGCACTTTTTCTATACACTGAAAAAAAATTGTCATAAAATTAAAGAATTGCTCCAAAGACGTCATTGATGTTCAAAATAAGTAAAGTTTGTACTTAAAATTAAGAAAATGTACTTAAAATTAAGTAAATTACTTAATATTAATGAAATTATCTATATTTTAAGTGCAAAATGTACTTATTTTAAAAACTAATGACGTCTTTGGAGCAATTCTTTAATTTTATGACAATTTTTTTTTCAGTTTATATAGAAAAAGAAAAGTTCTATATATAGAAAAAGAAAAAGCGCAAAAAATCATCTTGAGCAAAAAAATCGTATGGCCATTAAATTATTAATTGAGCCAACTTGACTAAACGAATGATCCAGAAGTTCATATTTTTGGGGCTACTTTCACGTCCAATTCTCACAATTGAGTGAGGTTTAGTAACAGTCGTCAAAAATATGAGAAAAAAATATTTTTTTTGAAAAAACACTTTTTCCTGGTACAAAAAAAACCATAAAAAATAGACAAAAAATCGAAAAATTATTTTATCACATTTTTAAAAAGCCAGCATGCTAACGAAGAAAACACTATCTATTTGAAAAAATCTATGGATAGATGTCAAAGTTATGCGCCATTTTGTAAATGTTAGGGAAATTCCAAAAAATCTTGTTTCATATTTTTTCGTTTTTAAATGATGTTTTTGCTTATATTGAATTCGCCATATGTGCGAGAGACATATGAGAGACATTGCACTTGCATTTTATTTTATGAAGATTTATGTCAGACATTATAAAATTATCGAGAGGACGAGGTTTTATGGCCGTTCGTAACCCTCCATAAAACATGATATGCAAGAGCTATATTGGACGAGGGCCAGATAGAGGGTCATATATTATTGAATGGAAACCTCTTAAATAAAAAGTCACAAATATTGTGAACAAAATTTAGTTACGCCTTTTAGGAGCATGGACATCCCAGCCGTATATACAGGTAGTAAAATTATATGTACGCAATACTTGAAAATATTGGGTGTCTACTTTCGAAGCAAACTATATGTCAGCTACAGGTACTGCAACTTATGAACCTTAAACCCGGAATTTATGAACGAAATTTCTTTTTAATAAATTAGTGTAATTCAGCGCCTTAAAGAGATAAGTCGATTTTCTGAAAAATATTACAAAGTTATATTTCGAAGTATGAGTAAAAGGCAAAGAACTTTTCAATATGTAAATGATCCCGACAATTTTTGCTACATCTGCGGAAAATATGTAATTAAAAAAGTCGACGTGCGTTTATTAAAATAATAGAAGAAGTATATGTGTAATATTTTGGTATACGAGTTAAAAATATGAACGAACCGTGGACACCTAGTATTTTGTGTAATTCGTGCCATGTAAATCTTACTCGATGGACTCGTGGAAGAATGCGGTAAGTACTTTAAAATTAATGTATTACAATGTTTCGTGGAATAAAACGTTTTAATTTTAGACTTCACGTGCAATTTGGAATGCTAATGATTTGCAGACAACCATTCATTCACGATACGGACTTTTATTTTTGTCTATGTTTATAGATTGGAGTAGGAAGTGTCCAAGTATAGCTAACAGCCTAATAACGGAAACATCATCAAGTTCAACTGAGTACTCAACTCTGAGCGATTCAAGTCAGAAGTCATCGCTTTTAACTCAGTTTCAACTCATTGATCTAGTGATAGATTTGGAACTGACCAAAGATAAGGCAGAACTACTTGCATCTGGGAGGAAACAGTACAATATGTTAACATATCATAGTATAGAGTCCGTGATATACCTTACAAACAATTTTATACAACTGTGGATAACAGATGCTTTTACAAGGACCTTCCCGGATTGTTCGAGGAAAGCAGTACTTTTACACAACGGAAATCAGAAACCGTCGATTCCCATTGCTCATGCTGTCAACACTAAGGAATCATACGAAACAATGGCTAAATTGATAAAATACATAAAATATGAACATGACTGGAAAATTTGTTGCGATTTAAAAGTAGTTGGTATGTTATGCCTCTGGGATAGCCGATATTTTGCCATCACTGCATACTAAGCTGGGGCTCTTTAAAAATTTTGTAAAAACCTTAAGGAAAGATGGCAATTCACTCTCATTTTTAAAAAGTTTATTTAAAAGTCTTTCTTTTCAAAAAATCGAAGAAGGAGTTTTTGATGGGCCTAAAATAAGGAAAGATGAAATTGCAGCAAGGAGGTCGTTTAAGCTTGTAGTTTCAATTTTTCAATAGTTTACAATGATTAATGATTTGTTAAATAATTATGAAAAAATTGGTTAGAAATATACTTTTTTTATATTTATGTATATAACACATATGTATGTATTCTTCCAACTTATTTTTCGCTTTATGTATTCCTAAAGGTTTAAATATGTCCCTAAAAATTCATTTCTTGCATTCTCATTTAAACTTTTTCCCCGAGAATCTTGACGACGTAAGTGGCGAACATGGCGAAAGGTTTTACCAAGAACTGAAGTCCATCGAGCGGCGTTACCAAGGGCACTGGGCTGCAAGAATGATGGGAGATTATATTTGGTTCCTCATTAGAAAAATCGATTTCGAAATCTATAAACGTCAACAAAGAACTCACAATTACTTCTAATGAAAATTGTTCATGTAAATAAACTCAAATGTACATAATATAAATAAAAGTAAAAATAAAATCGCTAATTAAACAGAAATTAAAAAAAAAGATTTTTTGAAATTCTCTTACCTCTACCCAAAGGGCTATAATTTCTACATTTATCCATAGATTTTTTTCAAATAGGCATTATCTTTCTTCGCTAGAAGAAAAAATAAAATATATTTTCCGATTTTATTTTATTTTTTCTGTTTTATTTGTCTCAGGATTTTTTTTTTTGAAAAAAATCTACTTTTTCCTATTTGTTTAATGACTGTTACTAAACCACTGTTTCTAAGTGAAAGAGATATGTCCAACATTGGTAGCCCACTTTAATAGCTTCAATTTACCGTATAAGACGACCTAATCGGGCATATGCTCCCAAAATTATAGTGTAAATACTAAGGGTACCTTCGACGATAATAGTATTTTAAAAAAATTAAAAAAAAAATTATCCATAAACAAATTTTTGGTTTTGATTTTATATAACAGTATGCCACAATCTATACAAAAAATAATTTTTAGAAAAAAAAAATTTTTGTTGCATAGTGTAATAGTCCAAATAAAAACATTTTGGGATGTAAACAAAAATTTTTGTAAAACAACATCTACCCATATATATATGTGTGTACCAAATATTATATGTTTAGTGTGTACCCTAAACATGTATATGTTTCAAGCCGAATATTTTTAGGACAATCGCCCATGTTCTGTATTCCGAGAGCGGATTGAATCCGAATTTCTAATTCATAAAATTGTCCATAATTTTTGTTTGAGGACTTTTGAAGATTCTCCGTAAATGCAGATTGCCTTTATTTTCCCATTTGAACATACTTGATAAAATGGAAACATATTTGGGTCCGAAGTAATAAATTAAGAAACTCGATTCCGAGCGGAAAATTCCGATTCAAGCCACATTCGGAATACAGAACAGGGGGGAATATAACGGGTTTTCCAACAAGAGGTGTTATTTTGAATCACCCGGTATTTCGGTAGCTGTCACTTTTGAAGCTTTTATTCTTTGACATTTGACAAGTAGAAACTACGCCATTACTCAAAATGGAACGATACGCGATCATCGAACGATACACGCGTTTTGACAACATCCTCAATATTATTTTAAAAAATATCCCAGAGCCAATGATTCTAGCTTACTGTACTGTAATAATATGCTTAACAATTCATATTTTCATCGAGCATGGAAAATTGCAAAAGTTGTAATGTTACCCAAAAAAAAAATAAAGATTGTTGTAACCCGGCAAACTTACGTGCTATAAGTTTATTGCCGAATATTAGTAAGGTTTTTGAGGTTTGTATAAATAAAACCATTTTAAAACATTGCGAAAGCGTGAAAATAATAAACGACAAGCAATTTGGATTTAAACATAAACATTCAACAATTCATGCTATCCACCAACTTGTTTCAAAAATTAACTGGAACTTAAATAAATCTCTATGTATAGGTTCCTGCCTAATAGATTTCGAAAAAGCTTTCGACAGTATTTGGATCCCAGGATTGATATACAGGGTTGCCCATATTCGACGGACCCACGGACTCGTTGGGCCCATTCCAATCGACGAGGCTTGTCCGCAGGCAACAATCTTTGCGTCAATTGAATTTTGTACGGGAACAAATGCAAATCAACGCGAATAATCCGTTGTAAAGTGGACCGAGCCATGCCCAACTGCTGAGAACGGCGTTTTTGGGATGTTCTTGGGGACCTCTCAACACTGGCTCGTACGGCAGCGATATTCTCGGCCGATCGCCTTGGTCGACTTTTATTTGGCCTCTTCGGATTAGAAAGAGCCTCACCAGTCGAACATTTTTCGTATAAACGCTTAATGGTGTTCTTAGAAGGCGCACTTCTCACATTTTTTAATATTTTAAAAGCACGTTGACTTGACTTCTTCTGTTGAATGTAAATTTCAACTATTTCAGAGAGCTCGCGTGGCGTGTATTGTTTCATTGTAAAAATCTGCTTGGACTGACGCTTCAAACGCAGTATGTCATTAAGCGATCTGACATCTCTGTCAAAAGTTATGGCGTTGCCGGATGGGTCCGTCGAATATGGGAGACCCTGTACATGCTCCTTAAATACAAATTTCCATTACACTTGACCATTCTTATTCATAATATGATTAATAACAAATTTTTTGCGGTATGCAATAAGAAACAAGAATGTTCTAACAAGTTCCTTATTGTAAATGGACTGCAGCAAGGAACAGTGAACTCCCCAATTCTATGTATTTAACATATTTATATACGATCTACTTGAAAAGATTGACGATATCATTGGTTTCGCCGACGACATCATTGTTTTCCATGCTGATGATAAAATTAGAAAAATAAACGACAACCTCAAGTCACACTTCCTCACTGTAGAAAAATACGCAACTGATTGGAAAATGAAAATAAATCTTAGCAAATGTGAAACTATACTATTCCGTCCCCCTGTTGGAAAATGTAACAGCGATATCAGAAGAAATTGGAAAAATTTCGTTCTGAAATCTGCAGACAATACAAATATTTGTAACAAACAAATAGTTAAATATTTAGGTATCAAAATAGACAAATTTTTGTACTTTAATAAACACATTGATATGCAGATTATAAAGGCAAGAAAGGCATTTTTTCTACACAAAAAACTTTTCTTCTCGAAGTATCTAAATTCCACAGTAAAAGTTTTATTGTATCAGGCTCTAATACGGCCAATCTTAACTTATGGTTGCCAAATATGGTTTAACATTTCTCCATCCTATATGGAAAAACTAAGAGTATTTGAAAGGAAATGTTTGAGATCTTGTACATCTCTCTACAGATCTCCAGAAAGCCAATTTACAAAATACATATCGAACTTCAAATTATACAATTCAGCAAAAATAAGTAGAATAGATACCTTTATCATACATCTGATACGAAACCATATTTTAAAAAGCATTACGTGTAAGGAAAACAATTTAATAATGGCACCGTATTATATCAGTGACGAATACATACTTAACACTTTATTATCAGGTTATGTACCACCAGAAGCTTTTCTGTACCTAGATAGTCATGGATTTATCCAAGAAAATAGCGGCATTCCTATATTTTATCACATATATAGACGGGCCAATATTAAGACAATTACCTGTAATCAATTAACAATAGATAACAAAAGGTTTGACACAACCATTTATCCAGGAGATAAAAATATTATTCCTAACATGGACGCTTCAAAGTATTGGTGGCTAAACCAATAACTTATTTTTTATCCTCTAACCATAGCTTTGATTTTATCTTTGCATCAATAAAAAAGAAAAGTTTTTAAACTACTTTCTTTGCATAAAACAAAATTTTCTGTACATATGAATATACTGTATAATTATAATACTAAATTCTAAATAATGTTGTATATATATAGTAACTATACTTGAGAGCCCGATTATTGGACTGTGTATAATATCAACTGGTTGTTTATTTCTAGTTTAAGCTTATGAAATTATACCCAAATAAACAAATTAAAAAAAAAAGTATATATATGTTTATGGTACACTCTAAATATATAATATTTGGTACACACAAAAATTATATATTTGGGAAGATGTTGTTCTAAACAAATCCTTGTTTTCACCCTAATACCTTTTATTTGGGATTTTAATTTCGAAACAAAAATGTATTTAAATTTAAGTATTCCGAAAATATCGAACCGTAACTGTGTTAAGTTTTTCAGTAATTTAATGATAATTTTTTAGAAATTTTTAATTGAAATCGTACACGCTGAAAAATAATCGCTTCTGTAGTATATTGTCCCAAACATATTCGGCTTGAAATATACATATGTTTAGGGTACACTCCAAATATATAATATTTGACACACACAAATATTGTATGTTTGGGAGGATATTGTTCAAAACAAAAATATGCTCCCATTCAAATATTTTTTATTTGGAACTAGTATTTCCGAAACAAAGATTAATTTGTAATTATTTATTTTTTTTTTTTCAATGTAATAATGTCTTAACTTAAGGACAAGTTTTCTGTTTTTCAGATGTTCAAAGAGCATTTTTTTATAATTTTTATATGTTTGTAAAATTTTATTAAACTTAAATCTAATCTAATAATCTTTCGTAAATATAAGTTGCATTGATGGATTGACAAAAAGTGATGAATTGGAATATTTATATATTAAATGACATTTTTGGCTATACATTTTAACACGAAAACTAGGAAAAACAAACTAATATTCGAACAAGTCAGCAAAGTTTTAAAAATCTTTTTAAGAAAAATATATTTGGAAAACTTCATAAACAATAACTTTGTTTGTGTGTAAACACATATTTTATTTGTGAAATTCGGTTTGCAAATAAATTATGTTCTAATATATTAATACATGCGTTCCAAACAAAATTTCTTGATTTTCAAATAAAATTTATTTGTTAACAAATATATAATATTTAAAAAAATCGTTTCCAAGTATATTTTCTTTCAATTCAATCATATCAAAAATTACGATTTTCCTCCGTGTATAATTTTTGATAACATTAATTGAAGGATTGAAAAAATGCTGACATGAAATACCCATAAATTTAAAATGATTCCCTTAAAACAGAATGCAATGCTGCTAATGTTTCTTAGTTTCAATTCCAATTTCTATTCCCATTCCTTTCCTTTTGATGTTTCTTTCACGCTGAAAAAAAATCGCCTCTGTAGTATATTGTCCCAAACATATTCTGCTTGAAACATATATATTTTTAGAGTGCACTCCAAATATAAAATTTTTGACACATACAAATATTATATGTTTGGGAGCATGTTGTTCTAAACAAAACTATGTTTACATCCTGATATTTTTTATTTGGATATGTTATTTCCCAAACAAAGATCTATTTGTGAATATATATCTATTCTTTAATTATTTTAAGTTGTCATCAATTGAAAGGTAATTTTTAGAAAGTTTTAATGTTAGTAAAATTTCTTTGTAATTCAAAATAATGACTTGGAATAGTTAGAAAAAAAAAATAAATAGTTTCAAATAAAAGTTAATGCTAAGTACTCCATTTTTAATAGACATGCATAATTCGAAAACAAAGAAAAAATTAAAACTAAAATTCGAAAAATTCAGCAAAGTTTTGAAAATCTTTATTTAATAAAATATATTTGGAAATATTCGTAAACAATAATTTAATTTGTATTTAAACACATACTTTATTTGAGAAAATTAGTTCGCAAATATATTTTATTCTAATATATTAACATATGGGTTCTAAATACATTTTATTGATTTTCAAATAAAATTTATTTGCTCGAAAATATATAATATTTAAAAATTTGTATTGCAAGTATATTTTCTTTCGATTCAAACATATCAAAAAAGGCGATTTTGCCCCGTGTTATAATTCCCTTTCTTGCATAATTGAATAGGTTAGGTTTGTCTATTTTTAAGATTTTTATACTTTTTGGTATTTTTTGAGGGTAAAAAAATAATCCTCGCATAATTAGTTATATAAGATAATTTATTAAAAAAATTGTAATGTATTACACCTTAAGAAGTAATTTGTAACCATATACGGCCTATGGGCTCGGTTGTTATTGAATATAATAAAATTAAAATTAAAATTAATGTTATTTTTGACTGGGAGAAATAATTGGAAACGAAGGAAAAATTAAAAATGTAATTAGAAAAATTCACCAAAGTTTTGAAAATCTTTCTTAAATTATATATATTTGAAGATATTCCTAAACAATGATTTTATTGGTATATAAATAGATATTTTATTTGAGAAAATTAGTTTGCAAATATATTCTGTTGTAATATATTAATATATGCGTTCCAAGTAAATTTTATTAATTTTCAAATAAAATTTACTTACTCAGAAATATAAAACATTTAAAAATTTGTGTTCCAAATATATTTTCTTTCGATTCAAACATATCAAAAAAGGCGATTTTGCCCCGTGTACAAAACGATCAAAAAACGATCGAACAAAAAAACGATACGAACGATACAAAATCATCCTGACTGATGAGGCCCATTTCCACCTCGGTGGCTACGTAACAAGCAAAAGTGTCGCATCTGGGGCTCGGAAAACCCAAGAGTTATTGTTGAGAAGCCTCTCCATCCTCAACGTGTGGCTGTTTGGTGCGGTTTATGCACGGGGCAAAATCGCCTTTTTTGATATGTTTGAATCGAAAGAAAATATATTTGGAACACCAATTTCTAAATATTATATATTTCTTAGCAAATAAATTTTATTTGAAAATCAATAAAATATATTTGGAACGCATATATTAATATATTACAACAAATTATATTTGTAAACTAAATTTCTCAAATAAAATATGTGTTTTAATACAAATAAAATTATTATTTAGGAATTTTTCCAAATATATTTTATTTAAAAAAGATTTCCCAAACTTTTGCTGAGTTTTTCAAATTTCAGTTTCAATTTTTCTTGGGTTTCGAATTGTACCTCCCAGTTATGATACCATATGCAGCATTACCTTCTGTTTTAAATCAATCATTTCAAATTTCTGAGTATTCCAAGCCATCATTAGTTGTCAATCCTCTAAGTACTTTATATTGATCCAAGATTATATGATTTTAATTATTATTTTTTTTACGAACATTAAAAATTTCTAAAAATTTAACTTTGTATTACTGAAAAATTTTACACAATTTATGTATTTTATGAATACTTAAATGCAAATAAATATTTGTTTCACAATTAGCAGGCACAAATATTTGTTTAGAACAACATCTTCCCAAGTACGCAATTTTTGTGTGTACCAAATATTACATGCTCAGAGCCTACCCTAAACATATATATGTCTCAAGCCGAATATGTTTGGGACAATATACTACAGAAGCGATTTTTTTTTCAGCGTGTGGTCCGGCGGTGTCATTGGACCTTACTTTTTCGAAAATGAGGTTGGATCAACAGTTACGGTGAATGGATTGCGCTATCGAGAAATGATTAATGATTGTTTATGGTTGGAGTTGGATGGTATTGATCTTGACAACGTTTACTTTCAACATAACGGCGCTATGTGCCACACAAGCAACGAAAGCATTGCTCTGTTACGGGAAAAGTTTCCGGACCGTGTTATCTCCCGAAAAGGTGATCACAATTGGCCACCGAGATCTTGTGATTTAACACCTTGCGACTTCTTCCTTTGGGGCCACGTGAAAGATAAGGTCTACGCCAACAGCCCAGCGTCGATTCAAGACCTCAAAGATAGAATTCGTGAGGCTATCGAGGACATAGGGCAGCCACTTTGCGATTTAGTTATGGAAAATTTCATGAAAAGGATATGGTCCTGTAAGCGTGGTGGTGGTGGCCATTTGGCTGATGTTGTTTTTCATTATTAACGGCATACCTTCCTCTTTATTATGAAATAAACATCCGATCATTTATTTCAAAAAATAGCATTTTTCTTTGAATCCCAAAATAACACCTCTTGTTGGAAAACACTTTACTACAGAAGAACTTAAGTTATAACTTTATTACCAGTACATACAACTTCTTCAAAGGGTGGTCAGGTTGGTGCTTTTACAGCACATACAGTCGGGTGAAAACTTGGAGTTGTTGTCACTCTCTCTTGGTGCCACCCATACAATTATATTCTCCAAGACATTAAACTGCAAAAAATGTCGATCCCTCGATAACTTCCAAAAGGCAAGATTTTTATAAAATATCAATGTGCTACTGACAGTATTAAAATTTCTTTTAGTTTTTTAATATTTAAAAACTACTTTTCAATGTTCAACAATAGTTTATTATTTTTATCGTAGTTAATATTTGTTTTATTCAATCTACAACTCGTACCAGTGTCATATCACAGCATGTGATCGCATTAAACTGTCAAAATTGACAGCTCATTTATAAAATGAACAAATGTGTCGATTGATCGATCTTGAAGATTATTATTATCGTTTTGTTTTTTTGCTTCATGGCAAATCAGGTGAATGGTAAATTAATTATTGACAAATTATAACATTAACATTAATGTATATATTTGTAAATAATAACTAATGATTATGAACACAATAGCGAATTTGTAATCGAAAAAATACACACTTTATATTTGATTTAATAATCAGCAATTATCAAATCTATAATTAACACATTTTGGGAATTTCTTCAATGCAACAAAATGAATATTTTGCAATCATATAATATTTCATAAATAATGTTTAAGTTTCCTTTGTAAAGGGCGTTTTTTTGCTGGGTGAATTTTCAGAGGAATCTCTATGGAAAATGAAATGCCAATTTACCTGAGTCTATTGATACCAATACTTGTTAAATTTGAACCTATCACTGATTTGATCACTTGGGGATTGATCAAATTGATCAGTCACTTAGTGTAAAATTCACCAAACAACTGTAACAACAACATATTACCTTTTAGTTATCTACTCTGTAGTACACTGTTCGGGGTTGCAATCCTTAGCAGAGGATCAGTTCGGTTATAAGATGCGTAGCAGAGGGCCAGTTGGGTTATCTACTACTTTCTAAAATGACAGTTGGTTTATCTAATCCGTAGTGGGCGGCCGGTTGGGTTATCTACTTCATAGTAGAACACCAGTTGGGTTATCTAATCCTTAGATGACAACACATTGGATTATCTACTTCTTAGTAAAGTTGGGTTATCTACTCCTTAGATGATTGTTAATTGGATTATCTACGTATAGTTGACCACAAATTGGGATATCTACTCCTTAGATGACGACACAGTGTATTATCTACTTCTTAGTAAACGACGAGCTGGGTAGCCTACTCCTTAGATAGAAAGTGTCAGTTGGATTATCTACGTCTTAGATGACGGCACATTGTGTTATACACTCTTTAGTTGATACATTGGGTTATCTACTTCATAATAAACGACGAGCTGGGTTATCTACTCCTTAGAATACGGTCAGTTGGATAATCTACGCCTTAGTTGACGACATATTGGATTATCTACTCCTTAGATGACGACACATTGGATTATCTACTTCTTAGTTAACGACGAGTTGGGTTATTTACTCCTTAGATGAGTGTCAGTTGGGTTATCTATGCCTTACTTGACGCAAATAGAGTTACATACTCCTTATTTGGTGGTCAGTTGTGTTTTATTCTCTTCAGTAGGCGACTTGTTGTGGTATCTACTCCTAGCTATGAAACCAGCTGGTACTAGTTTTCGAAATTCAGCCATTAAATATTAAACATTTAATATATTTCAAATGTGACTTATTCTGTCTGTCTTTGAAGGGACAGGTATTCTTTCAGACCAGTACTTGGATATGCCAGAAGGTGGAAATTCACCACCTCCAATGACCAAATATGTTAAAGTTATTGGTTGTTTTCATATAAAATGGACAATCTGCGAACCGATCCCTGTCCTTAATGGACCAATCATGTGTTTGGTATTTCACCTGTCCAATTTCACATAGGGTTCAGTAAAGTTCCAGATTTTCTATCATTTTAATTCTAAACGATTAGGTGTATCTATTATTATGAGCAGATGTTTAGGCAGTACATAATATTTTCAACAAATTCCTCGCCCCCTGTCAATTGAAACAAAGTTAACTCGGTTCTTTGCCAACTATGCAGACTTTTTGTCATCAGAATAAACCCAAAAGGTTACCAAATCTATAAATTTTGTTGATTTATCGCAATGTGTAAAAATTCTTTGATGTGGTATACACATAATGCTATAAAAAACATATTTATGAGAAGAAAAAAAATCGTTTTCTTTGGTAAAAGATATTTTTAGCTGCAAACCACAATTGGTGCATATCAATTCATACTTTGGCAATGACAACATCTTTAAAGATTTGCATGTGAACAAAAAATGTAAATAATAGTGTACAATGAAAAAATATGCAATAACAGAGAATGACGATATTCTTTTGAGTAAATATTTTTTGTCAACGGTATCCAATTCATTTTATCAAAGAATCGAAATTTTATATGAATTTGTTGAAATGAATGGATTGAATGAAAAATGTGTAGGTCTAAAGCAATATAAACAAGTTTTCGAATATAATAAAATCCCTATTTTTATACCCTCACTTTAGTGTGACGAGGGTATATATTTTTACTGCGTTATGGTAGTCGAATTATAAAACTGATCGATATTTTAATTTCAGTGGGTAAGTTGTTTTACAATGTTTGCAAGTTTAGAAAAGGTTGTTCCACAGATTTTTGCATAACTTGAGAATGATTTGTAAATTTGTTTCGTAAAGGTATTACAAGATCGAATATTAATATGCCTTAAAAGTAGAGTTGTAAACATTTTTGGGGATGAGATGCTAAAATAGCAATTACTCTTTTTTTATCCCCTCATCTTAGAGAGGAGGGTATATATCATTAGCTACGAGCCAAACGTGTAATACATCAAAGGAATGATCAAAGATCCCAAGCATGTTTTGGGTAATTTTAAGTCATTTGAGCAATGTCCGTCCGTCCGTCTGTCTGTCTGCTCACGATAACTCTCGAAAGGATTAATCGATTGACTTTAAATTTGGTATCCGGTAATATTTTTCTCCATCTCCGGCTAAGTTCGAAGATGGGCCACATTGGTCCACTCCTTCTAGTACCTCCTCCACAATGGGTTAACTTTCAGTGAAATGTTGATTCTTTAATAACGTCTATAGTACTTACTCGAATCTTCTGAAATTCCACATGTAGTATTAGTTTATTCGTCGCTAACACGTCAAGAAAAATGGGCGAAGTTGCCACGCCCTTTTGGTACCTCCCACACTAATGGTCCATTTTGCAACAACCGTTAATTGCTTATAGCTTTAATACCAGTGCATACAAATACTTGAAATTTTGTACAGTGTAATGCTTTTATAGTACCTAGAGTCCAGAGAAAAGGAGGAATTATTGGCACGCCCGTTTTGGTGCCTCCCATACAAATGGAACATTTTGCACCAAAAGTTAACAGCTTATAACATTAATACCAATTACTTGATATTTTGTGGAGTGTACAGCTTGTATATTACCTACATAGAATCCAGAGAAAAGTGGGCGAAGTTGACACGTCCCTTTTGGTACCCCCCCCCCACGAATGGACCATTTTGCACCAAATTTTAACAGCTTAAAACTGTAATACCAGAGCATATAAATACTTGAATTTTTGTATAGAAGGTATTAAAATAAATTTTCCACTAAAAGTTAACCCTTTGTGGGGGAGCTACTAGAAGGAGTGGACCAATATGGCCCATCTGGGAACTAAGCCGGAGATAGAGAAAAATATTACCGCATACCAAATTTGAAGTCAATCGGTTACTTCTTTCGAGAGTTATCGTGCGCACCAGCCAGCAGACAGACACAGAGACAGACAGGCAGACGGACGGACGGACATTGCTCAAATGACTTAAAATGATCCAAAACGGATTTCCGCCGAACATACTTAGGGTCTTAGGTCACTCCTTCGATGTGTTACACTTTTGGCTTGTAGCAAATGATATACACCCTCCTCTCTTA
Organism: Eudasyphora cyanicolor; assembly: GCA_963930755.1. NCBI lineage: Eukaryota > Metazoa > Arthropoda > Insecta > Diptera > Muscidae > Eudasyphora > Eudasyphora cyanicolor. Next base: position 216,733,545 of record OZ005735.1, on the reverse strand, counting down.
GGTGAGGGGATAAATAGTACTACGTACCATATTTGAAGTCAATCCGTGACTCCTTTCGAGAGTTATCAGCAGACAGACGGACGGACATTGCTCATTCGACTTAAAATGACCCACAACGGATTTCCGCCGAACATACTTAGGGTCTAAGGTCACACCTTCGATGTGTTACACTTTTTTCCGTAGCAAATGATATATACCCTCGTCACACTAATGTGCGTTGAGTGCAGTTTTTTACAGAATTCTATATTTCAGATAGGTAAGAATTATCGAAGGTTCACATCATTATACCATCACTTTATATAACGGGTTTTCCAATAGGGATGATATGATTTTGAAGTGACATATCGGCCATTTGTAATATGTCATAATCTGCCATTTGGTTTTCATTGTTTTCAGTAGTGTTTACAATTTCATCATGGAGAGATATACGCAAGAACAACGTTTACAAATTATTCAATTTTATTATCAAAATAATAGTTCTTTCGAAATAAACCAGACTCTCTTCAAACTTTACAACGCAAATCGGCGGCGCGCCGTCGCCTTCCATTTTTTCCCAGCCTGCGCCGCCGCCGATTCTAGCGGCTCACATCGGCTAAAACTCATCCGCCGAAGTTTGTTTAGTGAGTTAAAATGATTTGCTTTATACAATCATGGAAATTTTAAAAGTGACTACAAAGTTATAGAATAGTGTCTTTCACAATAAATAGTAATAAGTAATCCTGCTTAGAAACTAAAATGATGCTAAGAAATATATAAGAAGTTAATTTCCAAATGTAAAAAGTTCCGCCCGAAACTCGGAAATATTTTTTCCACCTCTAAATAGATGAACGAAAGGTACTGAAAAAATCATTTCGGCTATATTTGCTTTTATTTTTTGCCAAATTAAGAAAGCTGGAAAATGTCTACGAATCTTGACTAAATACAAATGTTACAAATAACGCTCTGCAAATACAATTATTGTTTCAAAAGTGGCACCATAGGTAGATGGTTCAGAATTTTTATACCCTACACCACACTATGGTACAGGGTATTATAACTTTGTGCATTTGTTTGTAACACCCAAAAGGAGAAGAAATAGACCCATCGTTTATTATACCGATCGACTTAGAATCACTTTCTGAGTTGATTTAGCTAT